>JAZKJV010006314.1:0-470544 GCA_037367405.1 Ottelia alismoides | reverse complement strand
TTGCGACTGCTGCTACTGCGAGCCTGTCGGATTCACAAGAATATGTATATGAGCAAAGCACTCGATACATATACAAAACAACCAAAAGGGTAAAAAGTGTGAACTAGAAACAAATGTGAAACCCACAATGTATTACTAAACCCCCCTTTCCTCAAACCTCTACTAAGTAATAGTTTCTCGTAGAAAGCCCACCCACATAGAGTGACTTGTACTGTTTCCACTTTTACTTACTAATCTGCACACAAGTACCATTTAAACACCAAGCCTAACTCAGAGAGAAATAGAGTCCACGAAGAAGTATTTCTAGTCCTCATTTCATAGGTAGGGTTTTCAACAGAATGACATGATCCGATTTGATATATTTGATTTTGGATAACTCATAATGAATCACATAGCTTCACAACTTTTCATTTAATTTCTTGGTGTCTTTACTTATGTGGGCTAATTTGGGTACTTTTACGCATAACGAACACCTATAAGTACCTCGAAGTCACGTCGGTGAAGAAAGATGAGCTTGAACTGTAGGTTAATGCTGCTTAGGATCACCACTTACACACCCTGTTAGTAACACAATTTCAAAGAGGAGTCGTGCAGGGCCCATAGGCCTTATTGTCAGGTGGAAAATATTAGGAACACAAGGGCACATAGCTCGGAGCACACAATCGCTAAACGCCCTGTCGAAAAGTCAATAAGATGCCAAGAGGAGCAGCGAGCAATGCACACAACACACATTGAGCTACGACAAATTATCTCTCGACCGTGTTATTTATGATTGTCTAAGTCTCTATACGAGCTTCTAAGGAGACATGCTTTTCTTGGGGGTTTACATCTTTCTTTAGTCACTAAGTTGGTTTATATAAGGTCACTTAGGAACTAAGCTAACTAGAGTCGAATAGCTATACAGAGAGGGCACTAAGCCATTCATTTAACTAATATGGGTTCCAGTTAGGCACAAAGCATAACTGACGCGAATAATCATACGGATCCCATTGCATATTTTATGTCATTAAGTTACAAAATCTCTTGCATAAATCAAACATGTATAATAACAATGTAATCTGTCATATACTTGTTTCGGTACTATGTGAGGTGTTACCTTTGGTGGAGCACTTATATCAACAACTCATGGGGGGGTTGGTCAGGACTCATACCTTCAAGTGATACTTCTATGCCATACCTTCAAGTTATACTTCTATGCCATTTGAAATTACATTAATTGATTTTTCTCGAAGCCAAAATAGGGGGTAACACGCTTTGGTGTCCACCCTTTTATATTAAAACGAAAGAAAGGAAAGAAAGACCTACAGAACCCATGACTCAACACAAGCCCTGGAATGTACAATGACGTTCTTACAATAGAAACATTGTGAAGAAAAACAACACAATTTCTTGCTAGCCAGATTTCCTAAATATGAGCCAAATGCTGTAACGTGGCCCATGTTCCCATTGCCATCGTCCTGGTCATTCTGAGGAGACATGCTTCCCGAAGCATGGATATCCGACATCTGCGCGTGTTGCTGAGCAGACTGAGCCTTCTTCTGTGCCTACTCAGGATGTACGTTTGGATGATATTGTTTCTAGACTTCGAAAGATGATGAGCACTCCTACGACTACAACTCCAAGTTCCTCCGATGCAGCAGCTACTGCCATAGCATCGTCTAGTTCATCAGATATTCCTTATGCGTTTACCAGCTGTAGCAGTTCAGATTTGTCTGATTGGATTATGGATTCTGGAGTGTCACATCATATGTGAGGAGATCGGATGCAATTTACTTCTTACATGCCTATCCCACTTGGTAGATCCGTGGTCATTGCTAATGGGGTTCGACTACCCATTATTGGTCAGGGGAGATTGTTCTAGCTCATTCTATGCATCTTCAGAACATTTTATATGCTCCAGACTTTCAGATGAATCTTTTGTTTATTAATCAAATTACAAAATATTTACATTGCCGTGCTTCTTTGATCCTCTTCTCTTGTGTTTCAAGACATACTAACTGGGGGTGATTGGGCATGGCCGTGAGCAGAGAGGATTGTATAAGCTTGCCATACTACCTAGTGCTGGGATTGCTATTCCTTCAGGATATGTTTCTCTTTTCATGTGGCATCTTCGCTTTGGCTACCTTCATCTTCAGAAGATGTGTCATGTGCTACCATAGATATCTACTCGTACTACATTGGATTGTGAAGCCTGTCAGCTTGGCAAGCACCATCGTTCCTATTTTCCGAGTCGTCAGAGTCATCACAGTACTCAGTCCTTTGAGTTGTTTCATTTTGATATTTAGGTCTGAGTTGTGTTCCTTATCATCATGAGCATCATTTTTATATGGTTGTTGTGGATGATTATTCTAGACTGTTTTGGGTGTTCTTGTTAAAACATAAGTCTGAAGCAGGTGCTATCATTAAATCTTTTCTTATTGAAGTCAAAAATATCTTCTTTGCTAATGTGAAATTCATTCCTACTGATAATACTTTGGAGTTTTCCACATTAGATTTATCTGAATTTCTCAGGTCTCTTGGTATAGTTCATCAGACCTCTTGCACTAATACTTCACAGCAGAATGGTGTGGCTGAACGTAAGCACCGTCACCTTCTTGATGTCATGAGGACCCTGCTGATTTAGAGTTGTACCCGTCATTCTTTCTGGGGTGATGTAGTTCTCACTGCTTGCTACTTGGTGAACCGCATGCCGTTCACTATTCTTGGAGAAAAGGTTCCCTTCTTGCTTGCGTTTCCCGAAAAGGAATTATTCTATCTCACTCACAGAGTCTTTGGGTCTGTGGCTTTTATCCACAATTTCACTCCTGGCCGTGACATGCTCTCACCTAGAGCTGTCAAATGTGTTTTTATCGGTTACTCTCGTGCCCAAAAAGGGTATATATGCTTTGATTCTGTAGGACGAAAATATTATGTCTGTGCTGATGTCACATTTTTTGAGTCTATTATGTATTTTTCTCCTACAGGTGACATGTCGTCTAATGCTATTTCTGGAGAGGATGTTGTTCCTCCACCTCCACCATATGCTCCCCATGCTGCACCTTAGCCTTGCCCACCTCCACCACCTCCACCTCCGTCTACCCAATCCAAGTTCTTACCACATGTTTACATTCGTAGGTCTTCTGCTCGCCCCTTTGCTCATACGCCATCCATATCATCCACCACGCCTCAGGTATGTCATGAACACATTGTTTCTACTGATGGCACTGGAGTTTTGAATGATACACTAGATGAGTTGATTCCAGAAAACAGAGAGGCAGATGACCTGGAGATACCTATTGCCCTAAGGAAGCCTCGTCGCCAATGTGCCACATATCCTCTTGCTGCGCATGTTTCTTTGGATCGTCTTTCGAGGAGTACATGAAGTTTGTGGTGGGACTCTCTGCTGTTACTATCCCACGAACCTATCAGGAGGTGATACAGGACAGTAGGTGGCGACTTGCAATGGAAGAGGAGATGGCAGCTTTGCAGTCGTGTGGTACTTGTAGCATTGTCTTTGCTCCACCAGGTGCCTCTGTTGTGAGCTGCAAATGGATATTTACGGTAAAACAAAGGGCAGATGGCAATGTGGATCGCTACAGGGCAAGACTTGTGGCACGTGGGTTCACCCAAACCTATGGGGTGGACTATCAAGATACCTTCTCTCCCGTGGCCAGACACTCAATACTTCACATTCTCCTATCCGTTGCTTTTTCACGGGACTGGCCTCTTTATCAGCTTGATGTGAAGAATGCATTTCTATACGGGGACTTGCAGGAGGAAGTCTATATGCAGCAACCACCGAGGTTTACTACTGAAGGGGAGTCCCACAAGGTGTGCAGGTTCCATAAGACGATTTATGGCCTGAAGTAGAGTCTGAGAGGTTGGTACCAGAAGCTATCGGAGTTGATAGAGCAACAAGGGTTTGTGTACTCTACTACGAACCACTCACTTTTTGTTCAAATGGCACAAAGAGGTACTATTGCTGTTTATGTGGATGATGTTGTGGTTACAAGGGATGATGAGTAAGGTATTCAGGCTGCCAAGGAGTTCTTAGGCCAACAGTTTGCGATTAAGGGCCTTGGCACTCTTTGATACTTCCTTGGGTTGGAGTTCGCCATGAATCAACGTGGTCTTGTGATGACCCTGAGGAGGTTTGTGATGGATCTTCTTTCCGAGACATGTATGTCAGGGTGCAAACCTGCTACTTCCTCTATGGATCCGAGTATGAGATTGTATGATGATGACACTGAGCAAGTAGACAGGAGGAGATATAGAGAGCTTGTTGGGAAGCTCTTATAGGCCATCATCACCAAGCCGGATATTGCTTTTGCAGTAAGCAAAGTTAACCAGTTCATGGAGCAACCCAGGAAGGTGCACATGGATGCAGTCCATATGATCTTGAGATATCTAAAGACCTTACCTGATTCTGGTCTTATATTCAGTAGGGATGCATCTCTTGAGGTGACAACTTGTGCATATGCAGATTTTGCAAGTTGCCCCAAAGACAGAAAGTCTACTTCGGGCTTTGCTATTTTTGTCGGGAGCTCACTTGTTTCATGGAAAAGCAAAAAGCAGACAATGGTGGCTAGATCAAATGCAAAATCTGAATAAAGGGCCATGGCACAGGGAAGTGCAGAGATGATGTGGGTTAGATCTGTGTTGACTGACCTTACTATTGAGGTTTCTCTTCCTATGTAGCTTTTCTGTGATAATTGAGCAGCTCTATTTATTGCCAATAATCCTGCTTTTCATGAAAAGACAAAGCATATAGAGGTGGATTGTCATTATACTAGAGACATGATCCAGAAAGGTCTCATATCTACCTCCCATGTTTCCACTGAAGATCAGACGACTGAGATCTTCACCAAGGCCCTAGCTAGAGGTCCATTTCGGAGGTGTTGCTCCAAGCTGAGCATGATAGATATATATGCTCCAGCTTGAGGGGGAATGCTGAGATAAATGCATCTCACGATGTCATTTCCGTTTTATGTTTTCTTGTTGTACCACTCTTGTAATTAACCCAGGGCTTTTCTCCTATATAAGAGATCCCTAGGGTCTCATCTATGATATGAATTTCTTTTCTCCGAGCACTAATATGCTTAATGCTTTATTTAAATTCAATTACTTCTTTTCTTTCATTATGATAATATAAAAAATGCAAAAATCTTTGTAAATACATAAGAATATATGTATAAGAATGATTTATATATTTAAAGTAATTAAAAATTTAAAACGGATTAAAATCTGACTAAATCCGATTATTCGCCCGACTGCTGATTAATCCTCAGATAGTGATCCGACCGATCGAGTACCGACGACTGATTTTTGCAATCTTGCCTGCAATAACGGTATGTAGTTTTTTGGTAGGTATTTCAGTAGTTCCTTTGACGACTCGTCATTTTTTTTGAGGCTCAAACAAGGGGGAAACACTCGTTGGTGCTCGCCCCAGAGGTATATATTAACCAAAGTGAAAGGCGAAAGATACTTACAGTGGGTAAGAGGGGAGGGAAGACGACTAGGGAGAATAATAATACAATGAAGGCAACCGGCAAACAAACGCCGTGACCCAATTAACTACACCACTCGGATATAGATCTACTCGCCATAATGCTCACGTTCTCCTTAAAAAAACGGATGCCCGAGAAGATAGCCTCATTTCTAGCACGCCAAATGGACCACAGCCGCGCGATGGGGCCCAGCAAATCAGATCTAGCCCTCGTCCTGTTGGACCACAAGATGCCGCACCAATCTTCAACATTAGCCGCACGAGCCCAAGCAACGTCGTCCCAGAGCGTCGCGATCGAGCTACAGTGAAAGAACAGGTGATCGGCCGTTTCTTCAGCAACCTCGCAAAGTTGGCACCTGACGCTAGAGTGAGGAATGAACTTCGCGCAACGATCCCGGGTCATCAATCGTCGATGACGAAACACCCATAAGAAGAAGGCGATGCGCGACGACAAGCGTAGACCCCAAAAGAATGAACAATCGCGCACCAGTGGAGCGGGCAAAGCAGGGGTGGGAGAGAGCAAGGCCCTGAATGCCTTGCGAGTGGTGAAAGCCCCCTCCTTCCAAGTCCAATGGTCCCGCTGAGCAGAGGGAGAGGACGAAGAGGAAAGAGTCTCCAGCAGAGAGGCGAACTTCCCCACGCGCTGATCCGAGAGCACACCCGAAAACGTAGGGCACCAGCATCCGTTTTTCCAACAGTCCGCGACAGAGGCGAACCGATTCGACGCCATAGCAAACAACCTCGGAAAGCGCGTCTGCAAGGAGCCTCCCCCCGACCAATCGTCCAACCAAAACTTGAAGACGTCCCCCATCCCAAGCACCGGTGTGAATAGCGCGTGGTTCCGCCGAAGTGTATCATAAACACATCGCCAAAAATGAGAGGAGTGGGGATGTAATGCCCCCCGCATGAGGCCTAGCCATTCGCTGCCCAAGAGCGCCCGCAGAACGTTACAAAGAAAAGAATCATCCTTGCCCCAGATTTTACTAACCCATTTCAACAGTAATGCGTCGTTGACGCGATCCAAGCTACGAATACCAAGACCACCGGAGCTCTTAGGCAAAGTCACCACGTCCCAAGAGACCAAATGGACCCCTCTGCCGCTACCGTCCGAACGGCCCCATAGGAATCACCGCATACATTTTTCCAAGCGTAATCGAATTCCCACGGGCATTTTACGAACCGATAGGAAATAAATCGGGATAGAAGAAAGGACGGATTTCAGCAGGACAAGGCGACCACCCCGGGACAGCAAGGCGGCCCTCCACCCCGCTAGGCGCGCCTCCATCCTCTCCGTGATAGCCCGCCAATCATTAGATCGGGCCCGTCCAACCGATAGAGGAACGCCAAGATAAGGGAGAGGAAGCTCCCCAAGCCGAGATCCAAGCAGACGGCTACACTCCTCCTCCTCCGCCGTCGACATGCCGAAGGGCACCACGATGCATTTGGCTGCGTTAGTCAGCATCCCTGAAAGCTCGCAGAAAATAGCGACAGTATGAGCCATCCCCGCCACCTCGTCCGGACCCCCCTCAATAAAGCAAATCGTGTCGTCCGCGAATTGAATTAAAGGCACGCAGAACTCCCCCTTGCGAAATCCCTTAGTGAGTCCCGCATTAATGACTCGATCAACCATACACGTCAATACGTCCGAGGCAATAACGAATAGGAGGGGCGCCAAGGGGCAGCCCTGACGCACCCCCCTGCGAGGCTGAAAAGACCCGCCGACCGGCCGGCCGTTGATTAGCACAGAAAGCGAGACCGTGGAAACACATCTGCGCATCCAAGCAATCCAAAGATTAGGAAATCCTCATCTACGCAATGCGGACCAAAGGAAACGCCAATCGATGGAGTCGTAAGCCTTGGCGAAGTCAATCTTCCAAAGAAGGCCCTTCCTTTTAGCCTTTTTCCAATCAGCGACAATTTCCGACGCGACGAGAATGCAATCCGCAATATGCCGACCCTTAATGAAGGTCCCTTGAACAGGCGAGATAATACCTTCCAAGATCCGAGAAAGCCGGTTGGCCAAAGTTTTGGCCACAATAAGATAAATAGCATTGGAGACGGAGATAGGCCGAAGATCGTCGAAGTTGAGCGCCGGGGTCTTTTTAGGGATAAGCACAATATTAGCCCGGTTGATACGATCGAAGCCGAAGTTACCGTCGCAGAATTCAGTGACCACCGCGAAGACGTCCTCCGAGACCACGTCCCAGAAGTCCCGGTAGAAGGCGACGAGAAAGCCGTCGGGTCCCGGAGAAGAGTCAAGATTCAACCCCCAAACGACAGCCTTGATCTCCTCCATAGAAATAGGACGGATAAGGAACGCGAAATCCTCGTCCAAAAGAAGGGGAGCCCCCGCCCCGAGCCAACGCCAACGCCGAGGAGGCAAAGCAGAAGAAACACGCTTGAAATGGTCAGAGATGGCGTTCCCAATCTCGCCATCCCCCGTGAACACCACATCATTGATGGAGATGGACCGAATAGAATTAGAGCGCCTTCGGTTGCTGGCCACCCGATGGAAGAACGCTGTGTTGGCGTCGCCCTCTTTGATCCGTCATTCCTGTGAGCGTTGACGCCATTCAATACTTCTCTTCTTATCCTCCTCCTGAACCCGAGCAAGGGCGGAAGAGCGTTCCCAAAGTTCGTCCGCAGTAAGCTCGCGTTCGTTCTCCACGGAATCGAGATGCATGATAAGATCCTCCGCCGCGACGCGAGCAGCATGCCGGGCATGTCTGGTGGTAATCTTGAACTCAACGAGGATCCTCCTAAGAGAGGATAGCTTCTGAGTAAGTCGAAAGGCCGCCGAATCCGAGACAGGGACCTGGGACCAGTGATTCTGGACGATCTCTTTGAAATTTGGTTCTAATAGCCAACATTTTTCGTAGCGGAAAAGCCCCCGAGGGTTAATGCCATCATCAGATTTCCAAATAATAGGCGAATGATCCGAGAAGGCGCGGGGCCGCGAATCAACTTGACAAAGAGGGAAGGAGTCCAAAGCCAAGCCATTCGCAAGGAAGCGGTCTATCCGAGAGCGAGAAGAGTTATTTCGCCAAGTGTAGGAAATGTCGTTCGGAACCAAGCTAGCAAGCTCCAAATCATCAATCACATCCAGAAAATCTTGAGAGCCAGGGTCGCGGCCACCCCTCCCGCGAGGCCGATCAGAGGAGTGGATGGTGACATTGAAATCACCCCCCACAATCCAGGGCATGCCCGAGAAAGAAATAGCAGCATCACGCATGTCGTCCCATAATTCCCGACGTAAAATATGACAAGTTGGCGCGTATATGCATGAGAAAACCAATATAGTTGAAGAGATGACTCCTTCCAAAACGATCGAAAGCATGTGACGACCTGCGAGCATAGATCTTAACGAGAAGGAGCGAGATCGCCATGTCACAAGCAATCCCCCGGCGGATCCAACCGCGTTAATCGCACGAAACTCATCAAAGGGACCAACGCCAAAAGAATGCCACGTATAGTCATCGATAGCCGCCATTTTCGTTTCCTGTATAAAGGCAACGTCACACCCCCATTCAGAGAGGCGGGAGCCCAGAGACCGACGTTTGACCACGTCCCCGAGGCCACGAACATTCCATGACAGGACCTTCATTAAAAGAACCAAAAACAACGCCTAAAAACTCGGAGGAACAACAAAGGATCCACCGATCAACATCCGCCAGCATTCGTCCCCTGTGCCTCAACGTCCGAGCCTCCATCGCCGCCCTCCAAACCGCGAACGCCCGCGGCCTCAGCCACGGCCTCCCGCAGAGTAGGACAAGATTGCAGCACCCTAGCCGCTTGAAGAGAGGGGTTGCGCCTGCTGTATATAGATCCAAAGCGTCTGAAGGAAGAGTCCAGCCCTGTACCTGAAAGGAGACCTCCCGAAGGCCTAGGGGAGAAAGCGTCAAGCAAGATAGGGGAAGTTCGCATCGGAGTCGAAGGCACCTGAGGAGGGTTGGCTTGCAATCGAAGAGCCTTAATTTGAATTACAAAAGAGTCGGACAGAGACGTCTGAGTAGCCCTATAAGTGGGCCTTGGCCAAGATCCGCGTTGAGCCGAAGAACCGCCCCGCGAGAAAGGGAGATCCGCCGAAAGATCCGAATAGCCAAACCGCATACCTGGGGCGGATCCGAACCGAGGGAAGGAAGAAAGCGAATCGATCTCGGGAACCCCCACGACAGGGAGTTCAGAAGATACGGTCGAGATCCTCGGAACCTGAAAGGGCGTCTCGAAGAAGCCCACCACATCATGAGTACAAGTTGCCTCCTCGGGCAAATACACAGAAGACTCCACATGGCAAGACGGAAATGAAACGTCACGTGCCACGTGAGGCGGCGGAGACGAAGCGTCGGTGCGGCCCAGGTCGGCAATGACCGGCGAAGCAAGGAAGAGCTCATCGTCGACCACCGCCGGAGAAGCTGAGACCGTCGAGGAAGGAGGAATAACAGTGAGTTCAGGCTTGAACCTCCATCTCCCTATCTTGAGAGACCCAAAGAACGACCGCCCATTCGCCTCACGGAGGAAACACAGACTGCATTCAAAGAGCACCTTCAAAGAATGCCAGTCGGCCAACGGAGCTAGGCCGTCATCGATGATGGCGAGGACTGATCCCCACCGGTGAAACGCCTTGTTGAGCAGAGGGATAAACCTGGAAAGGAAGGGAACACCTGAAATGGAAGCCAAGCAAACCTCGGTCGCAGAAGAAACTCCATCAGCCACGCGAGGTGGCCGCCATAAGACGGCGTCGTTAGGGCCTTGACGCAATAAGCAATCCCGAAGCTGAGAGGAGAGCCCACGAACGCAGCAGTGAGATGCATCCAGCACGCAGAAATCCCCAACGAAGGAAGGGCCCAGAGAATCAAGAACGCTCTCCTTCACTAGCTCCCACACGACACCGGGACGACGAGCAACCCCGATAAGCACCGACCGGGGGTAGCCGAAGCCCTCATCCAGCGCACGCGAAGTCGAGGCCGAGACATGGACATGCAACCCCGTAGCACGAGAGATAACCGACGTCGAAACAGCTCCATGCGCGGGAGAAGTTGCACCTAGCGCAGTGCCGCTCCCCGCGTCCTCCCCCCTTGAATGGTTGTGCTCCATATTAACCAAAGAAACCGTAGGCGTTGGAAGAGGACGAGGGGCCACCACCTGTGCGTAAGAGCGAGCGGGGGCCTCACCTGAACGCCACGTGGATCGGTCGGGAAGAGGATCAGGCACCGACCGCATCGAGAAGCCAGAGGTTGGGACCCCAGACCGGACCGAGCTGCGATGCCGCACCCAATTGCAAAAGGCTCGACGGTGCCCCGTAGCCCCGCATGCAAAGCAACGTGGAGGTTGAGGACAAGCGGAGGCAATATGACCCCGCTCCCTGCACCTGAAACATCGCTTGCCAGCCTTCTTTCGAGGGAGTGCGATGTTTTAGGCTGGCAAGCACTAACTGTTTATATTACAAAGTTGGTTAGGTTATGTTCCGGTTCAACTAACATTTCATATATTTTGTTTAACAATGTGATGATTGTTTATTTTAGTTACTCAAAATCATAGAGATGCTGAAGTCAAGCAAAGACCCCAAGAATTTCGAAGGAGGCCAGAGTGATCCCCCATGGAAATATTGTGTTCAACTCGAGATGGGGGTGACTTAAAAAGACAAAGGATATACATATGTCCAATACAATTTTTATGGTAAGAGGATTACCGGTGGAGTCGCTAGACTCAAGCATCATCTTGCGAAGACCGAAAAAAATATGAAAGGCTGTGCACAAGTTCCTATTGAAGTGTAGAATGAAATGAAGGCATAATATCATCCAATGAAGAGAAAAATCGAAGAGCAATGATGGAGATGGAAGAACTATGTAGAGCTGGTAGCTTTGGGATGCAAAGTTCATTTGATGGTGAAAGTCATGCATACACTCCATCTGGATCTAGTAACATGAAGAGGGTAGGAGGTCCCATGGACTTCTTTATTGTCAGCCCATCGCCATTGGGAAGTCTAGGTCCAATGACTACGATTAGGATGAGTGGTCATCAAACTAAATTGAACGAGACATGGAAGAAAGAGAGAAATTGTGTTTATCGCACCATTGGCAGATTCTTCTTCGAAAAGAGTTGGCATTCAATTGTGCAAGTAGCCCTTTCTTTCCAGCCATGCTTCATCATGCTGTCGGCTCCTTTTGAAGGGGATTGAAGCCTCCATCAGCTTACGAGCAAAAGAGTTGGATTTTGAAAGAAGAGGTGAAGAGCATTAGAGACATTATGAGTGAGGCAAGGATGTCTTGTGCGGAAACTGGCTGCAACATAATGTCATATGGTTGGACAGACATAAAAGGTCGTTCTTTAATCAATTTCTTGGTGAACACTCCGAAAGACACTTGGTTCTTGAAGTTTGTGGATGCATCTGATAAAGTGAAGAATGCAACCTTGCTTTTTAAGCTATTGGATGAGATTGTGGAGGAGGTCGACGAAGGCAAGGTTTTGCAGGTTATTATAGACAATGCCTCGAATTACAAGGCGACTGGACACATGTTGATGGAGAAAAGGAAGGACCTTTACCGGACTCTCTGTGCAGTCCACTGCATAGACTTGATGAGGGAGGATATTTTGAAATTGCATCTACCTGCCTTTGTGTTCAAGAAAGCGAAAAGGATTATTAATTACATCTATGCGCATGGATGGGTTTTGGCCATGGTAAGGAAGCAAATAGGATGAGATTTGGTACGACCAGTGGTCACACGTTTTGCTACGACTTCTCTCATATTACAGAAGTTGATGTGAATGAAGGATCCTTTAGAGCCCTTTTTTGCTTCCAGTAAATGGAAAAAGAGTCCCTATAGTTCCAAGCCTCAAGGGAACATTGCAAGTCAAACATTTGCGGATGGGGCCATTCTCAGTTAGGAGGGCCTATGGGGCCATCTCCAGTCTGCTGCCGGCTAATTCGGAGTTGCTAAACAGGGACTGTGCCGTTATTTGGGCTCTCAGGCTTCCTGAGAGAATCGGGTTCTTCCTGTGGCTGCTCAGGAGGCAGATGCTGATGATGCGAGATCGGTGTGCCATGCTTCTTAGCGGCATTTCTGACAGGTGCCTAATTTGCAATGACGCGATTGAATCCGTGGAGCACCTCTTTTTCTCATGCCCCATGGTATCTCAAATTTGGTAGGAGGTTTACTTAGCATGGTGCTGCAATGACAACTTTTTGGCCTTCCGGAGTTCGATCCACGCAAATATGACTAGATCGAGGAGGGAGTGGATCTATCCCATGGCTATTCTTTGGGCGGCTTGGCGAGGAAGGAATGACTTGCTGTTCTTGGGCCAAAGATTTTATAAGGAGAATGTGGGGGTGTTTGCCAAACGCATGGTGGAGGACTGGGTGTTGTAGTGGTTCTATGGGGTCGGTGTTTGTTTTGTTTTTTCCCCATGTATTTTCTTGTATTTTTTGAATAAATAATCGTGGGGCGGACACCATCGAGTGTTTCCCCCTACCTTTTAGACTTCAAAAAAAGAAACATATTTTGCTTAAGTTAGAGTCTATTGCCAAAAGATGAAAGTACACTACATGAGTGAAATATGACAAAATGGTGAGCTCTTGGATCATGCTCAGTGTCATCGACATGATTGCTGATGTGCTGGTCGACTACATCGCCCATGATATGTGGACTTCGGTGAAGGCCACATATGGATAAGAAAAAAGGGATTTTTACCCGGCAGACCCTGTAATCTTTTGCAATTACCGCTACGACCTCTGAAACATCCTAATTCCTCTCTCGACCCTGTAAACTTGCTCCGTCTTACCCCACGAACCCTACCGTTAAATTGACACATCTAAAGTTAACTTCCTTGAGTTAGAAAGGAGTTAATCTAACCAATCTATAATCGGACGACTAGAATTAATCAAGAAAACTAACTCCCACTGCACCGTCGAGAGGGGGCTAGACTGGAGGTGGTTGGGGGGGGGCTTTGCAGGGGGAGACGGTGAGACTGGGTGGGGGATTCCGCAGGGAAGGAGCTTCCGATCGGTGGCTTCTGCAGGGGGGGGGGGTTGGGCTTTGCAGGGGGAGGCGGCGGGACTGGGTGGGGGCTTCCGCAGGGAAGGGGCTTCCGATCGGGGAAGGCGACCGAGGGGGGAGGGCTTTGGAGGGGAAGGCGTTGGAATCGGAGGAGGCTTCTGATCGGGAGGCGGTGGGATGGGGGGGTTTCCAGTGGGCTTCTGATGGGGGAAGGCGGCCGGAGGGGGGTGGGGGGGAGGGCAGGGGGAGGCGGCGGGACTGGGTGGGGGCTTCCTCAGCCATCATCGCCGATCTCAACATCGATATTCCCGACAGTGACAGCGAGGGCTCCGCCCTTCCCCCTGATTCCCCCACCAGGTCATCCGCTCGTCCACCCTCTTCTTCCCGTTCGGTGACGATGTTACGATCCCTTCGTGCTGCACTCGAAACCGTAGTCAATGCTAAGGGCGTTGACCACACCTTCTGGAGTCCGAGACAACATTTAGCTGTTATGTTAGATTTCAGTCCTGCTTTTGTCAAGTATGGAGTTCTGAATTGATATTTGGACGATTAGAGCTGCAGTTTATGTCTCTGGTGAAGAATTTCGGGTCGAGCAGGGGAGGCCGGCCAACGGGGGAGGAGGGTCCTCGAGCAGGCGACGGTGGACCGGGAGGGGAGAGGCGACGTGTTCAGCTCGAGGTGGACGGTGGGAGGGAGGGAGGGAGGGGCAACTGGAGGTGGAGGGTGGGAGGGAATGACACTTGCCGTAAATTTGATAAATAAATTGGGTATCATGTAAAGAAGATAACAGAATCTGGTCACTTTTAACGGGGCAAATGGATGGGAGTTAACCACAGGGTCTGTGGGATAAGGGTTAGCAAGTTTACGGGGTCGAGAGAGGAATTAGGATGTTTCAGAGGTCGTAGCGGTAATTGCAAAAGATTACAGGGTCTGCCGGGTAAAAATCCCAAGAAAAAAACTCTAGTCGGATGTTTGAGACGTAGTTTGACATGATGAATCTCAAGCAAGCATGCCATACCCTAGGTGAGTACTTCTCTATATAGAAATCTTTGTTTGCAAGATACAACGCTTGTGTTCCAGGATGTACCTTTCCCACATAGATAGAACACCGCTAGCCGATGGCTATAGTGATATTCCTAGCATGGCTTGATCTGAGCGATGCTGTATCTCGAGACCAGATGGTTACTGCTGCCAGTCTGCTCACTATAAAGGAGGCCTATAATACCCTGAGCCGTTTTGCAATTTCCCACACCATCACTACCATTGAGGTCTTTGGTCAAATTACATCACTTTTTACGTAATCTGGGCGTGGAGGTCGTGGCTTCATTAAGGTTCGTAGTTGTCGCTACTCTATAACAAGCGGAGGATGTAGCATCATCCAATGCACTTTCTTCCACAAAATAGGTCACTCGGAGGCATACCAAACCTATTGCTTGAGCTCTCACTACCAAGGGTGATTGACAGTCCGTGGTAGTCCTACGAGGGGATTTTGATGATTTGGTGCAACGTCTGAACATATGCTTTATCCTGTTGACACTGTAAACTCACACCAAAGTGAACGTCTAGTGACTGTTTCTGCCATTCATAGAAGTATCTATTTTGGCTCAGCAAAAATTTTGTAAGAACAGATTGGTTGATTGATACATGTGTCTCCATCCACCTGTGTGGGAACACACTCTACTACACCAAATCCACCATGTCAGGTCCCTCCAGGATGAACTGTGCAAGTTGCAGATGGCAGATTTTCCCCCATTCAAGGAAGAGAGATGTTCGCCTCACCCCTAACGTCAAGCTTAATAATGTTCTCTTTGTTCTCAAGTTCCTTATTAGCCTTTGGTTTGATAGTCGGATTTGTAAGGAATTCAATTGCTGTGCCATATTTGACGTTGTTTCTTGTATATTTAAGAACGTACTGACTTGGAGGATAATTGATGCGAGCCATGAAGAAGGGGGTGTCTACCATCTCGTTTAGTCATATGGTATTGCTATCTACTCTAGGACTCCTTTTTTTACATCTTCCGTTGCTCTTTGACATTATCGTTTGGGTCATCCCTCTCTCCAAAAAATACGTCGTGTCCTTTCCCTGCTCTCTCCCACTGTCATTCTAGAGTGTGAGACCTGCCAACTGGGGAAGCACCACAACGTTCCTTTCCTTCTTTCTACACTATTCATTCTAGCAGCATATTTGAGGTATTCATCTTGACGTATGGGGATTCAATCGATATCGTGATCGTGTGAGAAACATGTATTACTTGGTTCTTCTGGATGATTTCTCCCGTATGTCGTGGACTTTCTTATTAAAAAATCAGTATGATGTTTTTCCCATTATCATTCCATTTCAAAATGAAAAAAAGACTTAATTTGGTACTACTGTTGAAGTTAAGTCTGATAATGCTAGCGGGTTTCTCTCTCATGACATGCAGTCTAATCTATCTTCTAATGGGATCTTACATTTGACCACATGTGCTCATACGTTCCAACAGAATGGGGTGGCTGTGCACAAATATCGGTATGTCCTTGACGTTGCTTGCTCCTTGTTTATCACATATCATATTTTTTTGAAGCCAAACAAGGGGGAAACACGCTGTGGTGCCCGCCCCGGAATTAAATTAAAAAGCAAGAAACAAGTACAAATTTAGAAATTACAAAAGCCACGTCTTCAATAGACCCGACGTCTGGATACAAACATTCTTCCTATAGAACCTTTGGCCCGAGAACAAAAGGGTATTCCTGGCCAACCAGATAGCCCAAACAATGGCCAAAGGGCGAAGCAGGTCCTTCCTCCGGCGACGTCTGGCTGCCACCAAGGACTCGCAAAAAGAGGCCAGGCTCCTCGTACAGACTCAATCCAGACCGAACCTATCCCAGATAGGCGATGAATTCTGACAGAGAATGAAAATGTACTCCACTGTTTCAATACCATTCCCACAAAGAAGGCATCTGTCAGAAAGCATCCCAAGCAGTCTAGCACATTGATCTCTTGTCATCAATCTCTTTCTCCTGAAAAGCCACAGGAAAAAAACCGATCCTCTAAGGGAGGACAAGCCCCCAGAAAAAGCAGCAATCCCTAATTAGTTCTGCCGATTGCGAGGGATGCGGTCTGCAAATCGCCGATTATGCCTTCTTGACTGAGAAAGAGCTCTCTCTCCACACCCAATGGTCTCGCTCCCCTGGGCGGGCCTCCAAGAAATCTCATGGAGTCAAGCATGCGAAGAAAGTCCTCCAAGCGTCGGTCCTAAAAGTTAGCATGAAACAACGACATCCAGTTTCCATCAATCCAGCAGCAAGCAACACACACATCACGATACGTAACAAGAGCATATAGGCGAGGAAAGCGGTTGCACAACGCCCCACCATCCGTCCAGAATGCAAAGGAGTCACCATTACCCGGAACCGACCTAAAGAGCAAACGAAATCGAGGGATTGTCGCAAGAATACCCCTCCAAAAAGGGCAAGGCATCAACCTACGGCCACAATTCTCCAGCGAAGTACCAGTTACGACGTAAATCCGATGAATAAGGTCAATGCAGAGATCGTCGCTGTTCCCCTAGATCCGGCTCACCCATTTCAGCAACAATGCCTCATTCATCGCATCAAGTCGCCTGACTTCGAGACCACCCTCACCCTTATGGAGAGTGATAGTCTCCCAATCAACGAGGTGCATGCCAGTAGCCTCCTGACCGCTTTTGCCCCACAAGAATCTCCGCACCAGTCTCTCGAGTCGCCTGCGAATAACAGCCAGCAAAAGCCGCGTAGACATGAAATAAATCGGAACCGTGGAAAGCATCGCCTTCAGCAGCACAAGACGCCTACCCCTAGAAAGGATCGAGGACTTCCACCCCGCAAGCTCTTCTCCAGCTTCTCGACAATAGGTAACCAATCCACCAGCTTTGTCTTGCCAGAAGTCAAAGGTACCCCAAATAGCGAATAGGGAGGGTGTCACATTCTGTACCAAGCTTCTGACTACAGAGGCGCGCCTCATCATCATATAAAGTAAAAGGGACCACCGTAGTCTTGCTAGCATTCTGTACCAGCCTCAACATCTCTCCAAACAGCTCAAGAGTGACCGCCATGCAATTGGCCTCGTCGATGCTCCCCTCAATGAAGAAAATGGTGTCATCAGCGTACTGAAGAAGAGGAACATTCAAACCATCCCTCAAGTAGCCACACGTCATCCCGCGGTTCTGTACCTGGCTAACCATGCAGGCAAGAACATCAGATGCGATGATGAAGGGAAAAGGAGCCAGAGGAGCCCTGCTTGACACCCCTCTACGGTTGAAAAAAACCGCCCTCTAGACGGCCATTCGTGAGAAATGCTAAGGACATGGTAGTAACACAACGCTTCATCCACGAAATCCAAATCTCCGGAAAGTCCCTCCTATGCAAAGCTGCCCAGAGAAACTGCCAGTCTAAAGTGTCGTAGGCCTTCGCAAAATCAACCTTCTAGAGTAACGTCTTTTCCCTACGCCTCTTCCAATCAGCAATAATCTCAAACACCATAACCAAGCAGTCCCTAATCTGTCTCCCAGGAACAAATGCCGACTGGAAGAGGGAGATAATGTGTTCAAGTACCCTGCTCAATCTTATAGCAAAGACCTTAGCCACAATCAAATACAAAGCGTAAGACAATGCAATCGGCCTAAAATCTTCAATCCTTTCAGCTGCCTCACACTTGGGAAGGAGAAAAATCAGAGCCTTATTGAGCCTGTCAACCCCTGCATTGCAGCGACAACATTCTGCTAGGACCTTCAGCACCTTGGAGCCCAGAAGGTCCCAGAAGTCCTTATAAAAGGAGACCGGGAACCCATCTAGGCCAGGGGCACCATCCTCGTTCAGACTCCACACAGCTGCTTTCAGCTCCTCCATCGTGACCGCCTGAATCAAGCTAGAAGCGTAAGCGACTGATAATTGTGTGGTGCCCAACCCCTTCCACCTCCAACATCTGCCCGACCTCCTCGTCGAGAACTCTAGAAAATGATCCGTTATTGCCCTTCCCGTCTCCCTGTTGCTGTCCACTTTGATACCGCCCTTTAATACCAACCGGATGGCGTTGCCGTGACGCCTCCCACTAGTTACTCTGTGGAAGAAAGCTGTATTCACATTACCCTCCGTGATCCAGTTGTGTTTGGATCACTGTTTCCACTCAACCACTCGCTTCCTATCCTCAGCAACAATCCTCCTCCGAGCCTCATCTCTCTGAACCAACTCGTCCTCATTCAAAGGTCGGCCATCCTGTAGACTGCCCATCTCCTCCTCAGCCGCCACTCTGACCGCACGACGAGCCTTTATAGACTCTCTCTTAAAAGCGCACATGCAGACACATAAGGAAGTTAACTTCTGAACGAACCTCGAGGCAGTAAATCCAGAAACAGACAAAGAGGACCAATGGGACGAGACCAGGTCCCTGAAAGAGTCCTCCAAAAGCCAAGCCTTCTCGTAACGAAAGAAACCCCTCGGGGGCGAAAGATCACTAGAGTCCTAAAGAATCGGGGTGTAATCAGAGCGTGTTCTTGGTCTACCGGCAACAAAAGACAGAGGATAGAGCTCCAACAGCTCCGTAGAGGCCAGGAAACAGTCAAGACGGAAGCGAGAACCAGAATTCCTCCAAGTGTACTTCGTGCCTGCTGCGTCCAACGCCTCCAGCTCCAAGAAATCCGTAACCTCTGCAAAGTCCGCAGAATCTGGATCTTGACCACCCCGTAATCTCGGCCTATCCTAAGATAGCAGCATAACATTAAAGTCCACCAATCAACCAAGCGCAAGCCGGAAAAGCAACCCTAGACTAGGTTGCAAAAAGCGGTATACGATATTCAGTCGGTAGGGTCACTGATTACTGTTGAAACGGCCCCAAAATCTTCCTCTTTTTTGGGTCACCTAGACCCCTCACATTCCAGGAAAGGATCTTCATTTAGAACTAGCGTTGAGACCCTGAATGCGCATCACTCCCGCCAACTCTGCTATATGAGCTTTCCGATCGGAGATAGTCGGAGGCTCAACAATATGTGCCCGAGTACGTTGCCTTCTTCTATATCTTTTTCCAGCTCTTTTAGCGGTCACAGGCAATGTTTGAAAAAACGAAAGGCGGAACGAGGCGTTTTCCCTGGAAGCGAGGCGAGGCGTAGCCTCGAGGCGGTCGAGGCGTAAGCCTCAGTTTTGTATAGAAAAACAACTATAAAATATATAATACATATATTTATTGATGAAATAATATAATCTGACAAACATATAGTATATAACAATGTAATATATGATGATATTATGAAGATAAGAACATGAAAAAAGGATATGTCAATGACTCAATGCCATAAACCTTTCTAAATTTCTACCTAATCAAAATAAAATCATTGGTTATAACTTATAACTATCACTAAAAAATTATCTAAAAGGGATTGGCTATAGTTGTCATTATAAATATCCAAGGTGTTGATATGAATCATATGATTTGAATCCTAACTATATGTTCTACTATACCCAGATGAAGAACGGTTGTATGCATCCCCCCTGTTGCACCATACCCTACCAGAACGGGGGTCTCGCTGCGCCCCCGTCCCAAAATTTTTTTCTTTTATGAGGATTCGAATTCGTATATACATTTTTATATGTTTAAGGATGTAATAGTAAGTGTTCACTAAAATAATTTGGCATGAATAGTCAATTTTAAGCATGCATTTTGCATAAATTAATAGTTAGACATAATTAATAATAAATATGAAGCAGTTTGCTGAAATAGTTACACATAATTAATAGTAAATGTGGAGTTATGGGTACGAAAGAAACATCGGATTTAGGCATTTAACTTGTATAATCATTATCCTAAACAAGTATATATTTATAAGCTTCTCAAACCACCATATAACTATTAAAATCATACAAGAAATCTTCCAAAAAAACAAAAACGCCTCGGAAAACGCCTCGACCGCCTCGAGGCGGAACGCCTCGAGGCGCACGCCTCAGGCACTCGAGGCGCACGCCTCACTGGACAAGGCCGAGGCGCACGCCTCGAGGCTAAAAAGGCCCGCCTCGCCTCGAGGCGTACGCCTCGACCGCCTCGATGCGCGCCTTTTAATACCATGGTCACAGGATCACAAGCTGCAACTGCTTCTTCATGATGAGCCACCAAATAAGAGGTCCTGACGGCCAACGAGGCAGCTGCAAGTCCTTCGTCACGAGCCATGGAAGGCACCGCACTCGGGCCCACAAGCCCAGTCGCCGAACCAAGACAAACAAAATAGCTCCTGGACTCAAGATCCTCCTTCCCCGGGGCAACAACAGATTGCCCAACAACAGATGGCCCACAGTCCCCAGCGCACGGGTACTTCAAACCTAGGCAATCAGCGAGGTGCAGGGGATCGAAGCCCTCCCGGAACGGGCCAGAAGCAAGAGCCTCGTACTTCTGTCGGCCTCGCATGGACCATGCCCAAGCAAAAAGCGGGTCCGCTGAGTCTACCGAGCCGCGATCGCCCACAACTGACAACCAAGACAGAACAAGACCAAAGTGCCTGGGAGAAAGAAGCATAAAGTCCGCCTCCAAGATCCGAACGCGAGAGTCCAAGCCCACAACACGCAAAGAAGGTGAAGCATCCCACAATCCCTCCGCTTCATAGCATGGGAGCCCAACCGGTGTAGAAGCATCACAGACAATCTGAAGAGGTGCCTCGAAGATTTCCTGGCACCACATCTCGGAAAACGCGCTACCAACATTTGAAAGTGACTGCTCAGTCCCCAGACTGGAAGCGGAAGAGTCACCTCTGTTCTCCGGTCATGCTGGCGGAGGCGGAGGAGCCAAGAGGTGAACTTGCAGTTGTAACGAGAAACGTCCGACAACCAGAAAAGCCTTGGAGACCGGAGCCACATCGAACATGCACTCCCTCACCAGCAAAGTGACCTCAGGGTCAGAACCCGGACACGTACCATCATCCAATACCCGAAGCACCGAGTCCGGATGCTTCAGCAACACCCCCAAACACTGGAGATTACAGGAGAGAAAAGGAACCCCCTAGACCTGCGCAACCCGTGTGAGAAAGCAGTCCAAACAACCATCGGCAAAGCGGGGAAATCTCCAGTCAACGACACCTCCGTCTCTAGACTCCAGGAGGGTCTCCTTCTGCTGCCTCGACAAGCCTCGCACGCAGCACCGTCGAGCGCCCAACAACACGACATTACCTGTGAATTCACCGTCGAACTATAGAGAGAGCTCCGCTTCAATCGAAGATGCAGACACCGAACCCTTCGCACAAGATCCCAACAAGAAGTTGGCTAAACCTCCTGCGTCGGAAGATCTGGCCCCCGAGGCGGAGGCCCTACTCGCGCGATCAACGCCTGGCCAAGGGCCCAGAGGCCCCCCTCCCGATGGACAACACGCCGACCCAGTCTTCCACCCGAGGGCTGGACGACCGCCCAACATTGCCCAGGAGCTGCGACGATGCCCGAAACGCCACAAGAAAATCACTTGGGAGGAAGAGTGCAAGCCGACACCAGATGAGCCCGCTCTCTACACCTAAAACACCTCCGCCCCAGCTTCCTGTGAGAAACGAATCGTCCAGACCGCCTCTTCCCCTCCTCCCTTGATCGATCGATCCTGAACCTCACTCTTCCGCCTCCACTCACGCTCGCCACTTTGAATCTCACTCCGAAAGCTCTCTCCCCTGTGCTGTTCTTCCCTACGTCGCTCTCGCCTACAACACTCCCTCCTCCGCGTCTAGTCTGAATATGATCGTCTAAATCCAAAATATGATCGAGAGACATGATATGAATATTATCGCATATCATGTTCCCTCGACATATTCGGGTGATGTTGCTTTTACTGCCTCTTTCCTTATAAATTGTATATCCTCTACCTTTATTGATGAACAACCAGGTTCCACTACTGGTTCATCCTTTTCACTGCTGCAAGAGCTGAAGCTGAGGCTCAATCTGTTGCATCAACTGATTCGGAAGTAGGATTATAGAAAAAAACATCGAAACACAAACAATAGTCAACCTCCAACAACTTCTGACAAGAGACTAGTTTCAGATTTAAAGGTGGTAAGTCAAAAGAAGGGAGCTACTTTGTCCACTTCGGGAAAGGCAGCAATTTATCCTTAAGTGAGATGCTGCACTGCATTAAACAAAAGCCTACTACCTTTAGAGAAGCGGGTCCTCTTTCACTTCTTGATCACTAGACTAGTTGGAGGTGATTGCAAGAAGTGAGAGTCAAGTCCAACTCACAGAACTTTGATTTCCGTAGAAGAGGAAAGTCAGAGGAAGGCTGGGGCGAGTTCTTTTTACTCAAGTTCTGGAACACACGTATCTCCTGCACCTCCTATGGTAAATACTGCTCCTCTTTCTGTTCCTATTCCACATGATGCTCCATAGATAGGTACTTTCAGCAGAGACATCCCTTCTGAACATGCACCATCTCTCGCTTAGGCATGTCGTTTTATGAATTGACGACTTATCTACTCTTATAGACACATTAGCATGTGCAACATGGAACCTATTGAGTGGTGCAGTTGACCTTTCCATAGCCCTCAGGAAGGGGACCAAGCAATGTACCAAAGCATCTCATTTCAGTTGCAGTGTCCTATCTTAAATACGACCCTTTTATAAGTAGTTCGTTAAGGCATTTTCAGATGCAACTATCTCTTGCAATCATGATGAGGTTCTTCGTAAATCTAGACGGTGACTAGCTATAGAAGATGAGATGTTTGGTCTGGCCTCGTGCAATACCTAGCAGCTCGTATAAGACCCACTTAGTGACAATATGGTGGTGGGATCCAAATGGGTGTTTAAAGTGAAGTACAAGCCTGATGGATTGATTTCTCGGTATAATGCTTTCTTAGTAGCAATGCGTTCACACAAACCTATGTTCTTGACTTCTTCAACACATTCTTCCCGGTCGCTCGTCTCTTAATAAAGCGAATTCTCATGGTGGTGGCAATATAACCTGATTGTCCCTTGCATCAACTTGATGTAAAGAATGTCTTTTATATGGCGACCTTTAGGAGATTGTTTACGTACAGAAACCTCCCGGCTTCAAGGTTCAAAGCGAGTCTTAGAAGGTATGCTTGTTATGCAATGCTATATATGGACTCAAACTGAGCCCTTGTACCCGATTCCCAAAAATATCAGAAGTACTATAGAGTCTGTACCTTACTAAACCATCATCATGCCGTTTTCTGTTCATACGAAAGAATGAAAAAGAAAATGTAGTGCTTGTGTATGCAGATGATATCATTCTCTTAGGAGATGACTCTAATGTCATTATAGTTTTAAAGAAGCAACTAGATGGACAATTTGTGATCGAGGAATTGGATCCATTGAATACTTCCTAAGGATTGAGATGACTAGATCAGAGCATCAACGGAAGTATGCCACACTGATCTGCTTCAAGATACATGGATGCTAGGGTTGAAGCCAATATGGATACCCTTGGATCTTAAGGGACACATCTATGAACCAGGAGCTATCAAAGACACTTGTCAATACATGCTACTAGTGGGCAAGTTACTATATCTAACAAATACTTGGTTTTATATATATATATATATATATCTTGTTGTTGGGAAACTGAGCCAATTCATGGACTCTCCTACTTCAGGTCTCTTCGGTGTATGTTCCTAATGTACATCAAGTGCTCTCTAGGGAAAGGTCTACTGTTTACCAAGGCAACACCTTCGATCTCATAACTATTCAAATGCAGATTACTGAGGATTCATGCTAGACAGAAACTCTACGACCATATCAAAAAATTCTGCACTTCTTGGCATGAAACCTGGTTACTTGGAGGAGCAAGCAATAAGGGGTGGTCTTCCACTCAAATGTTGAGAGTGAATATAGAGCCATTGTCCATGCAGTAACAAAGCAAGTACGGATTCGATCCATACTCACATTTCTTCATGTCACTCTCAATGACACCATGAAGCTTAGATGCGACAATCACGCACTGGTGCATATTGCCAACAACTCCATGTTTTACGAACGCACCAAACACGAGGAAGTTGACTGCCATTACTCTAGGGATCTGATACAAAGAGGCTGCTGCATATTTTCAACATACCATTTACAGATTAGACAATGAATATGTTCACCAAGTCGCTTGCACACACAGTTTAAGAAATGTTGCAATAAGTTGAGCGTGATTGATATATATGCTCAATCTTGAAGTAGAGCGTTGAGTGCTATTTTGTAAAACCTAATCCTTGGGGTATTTTGGTCGACTCATCATAAGAGTCGCCTCACACTGTAACCCTAACCCTAGGTCTCCACCTATATAGGGAGGCCTAGGGTTCTCCATATTATTATGAAAACTCATTCTAAGTTTCAAATGACTGAATTTGTTATCCGTGACATGTTTTTATTAATGGCTATTGTTTTTTGAATGAATCACATGTTGTCTTGACTTACACATTGATAAATGGTTGAGAAGTTCTGATTGATGCATCTACTAATCTGTATATTGGGATCAGTGATACAACTTTGCCATGTATTATCCACGAGATGTTTCCATGACTTGTACTCCTGACATCATTGTCCTACGATGACATCCATTATTCATACACTAAGGCCCTCTTTTAACATGCATTGATGGAACTTTCAACTGATGTTCTGTTAACAAGGATACTATAACATGATCTTACTTCAAAATCTGACTTATTTATCCCAGTGGTTGCATTAACAGGTTTTGCCTGGTTGTGACCTGATTTGTTATGCTCTATAGCAATAAACTATTCATGTTAACTGCACGTCTGATGATAAATTGCAGGGAAGCATTAAGAATGCAGTATATTCAGGACCTGCAGAGAATTCCCATGTTGAGATTTATAAGATGGTCATGGCAAGGTTCCCTGTTTCATTGACTAAGCTGCCATGGTCTATGTCTGACAGAGAAAAGCTAGTCAAAGGAATTAAGCAACAGTATCAGGAGATGATGATGCTGGATTCATTGGAACTCCCAAGGTTCTAAGGGAATTGTATATAGTCTGATCCATTTATATCATTCAAGTTGTTTTACAATGTTTTCTTTATTTTCTTCCAGTGATCGCGAGAATGTGCTTGGATATTTAAGTTCTTTAGACATTTCCTCTTTTGGAGATTGTGATGTTGCTTCTGAACGATTTGGATCTTTTTTGCCTCTGGTCAACTGGGAGAGGTTGGCTTCCATGTATTTTACAGGTCGTACTGGTGCAGAATGCGAAGCAAGGTATACATATTCTTTCTTAAGATCATTTTGATGCCTCTGTCTACTTTCAAAAGCTTCTTTTTTATTTGTTGAACCTAACCCCTTTTACAACTGTATCTATATATCGTTGCTGAATTGAGTTCACTGTGAAGGCCAGAATACTTTTTTATAGGTTGAGTAGGGATCATATTACCTATTCTTACAACTTGTTTAGAGATTTCTTAATAAAGTGTACCGTCTTGAAGTATGGAAAGCACATTTAGAATCCTGTAGAAAGTATATGATTGAAGAAATATCAGATTCAAGATCTCTCAGCTTGTTCAAGAAATTTATGCTTTCATGTTGTTGCTTTGTTCATCAATTGTACTTTATAGTCCTGAAGGCTAAGGTAGAGGATCTAGATTAGTCTGGCGGCGAATTCGATTACTTAATTAGAAAAAAAGTGAATGCAGGAATGACACATATTCTATTATTAGCTAATAGTAAAATGTGTCGTTACAATATATTTTGCATTGTTGTGTATCTTCTCATGAATGTATGCATAAGAAATCTCTTCTCAGATACCCTTTTAGATATGTTGAAGTCTGTGATACATGACAAAATCCATCCCTTCCCAGCTGACTTTCGTTGAGGGCTTGTTTCATATAGGTAAGCGTAAGGGTTGGATCCTGATTTTTTTGATGGTAGACGGCTCCATTGGACGTTTTATGTGGATTCTGAGGGTGAAGTTTGCTGAGAGGTTTGTTATGCTCTTGAAGATTGTTTATTATTTAGAAGGGAATCCGCTACGAATTTCTCATGGAAAGTTGATATTGCACAAATGTACTACCTTGCTGGGTTAAATCCTTTACTTATGGGTTGGATGAACTTCTTTATTTGCGGATCTCATGGATGAAAGTTGTATCACCTCCACATAGTTCTTGGGTTTGGTGAAGGATTGTCAGAATGGTTGAGTGCAAAGGAAGTGGGAGTTTGATACAGGCCCAAGTCCTATATTAGGGAGATCAGGGAAATATTTTTAATATATTATGATAAATTGTGTAATGGTAAAATGCCCTTTATTCTAGATTTTTTTTGGAGACCAAAAGAAGTGAAATACGCTAAGGTGTCCACCCCAATTTATTCTAGAAATTATGTCTATAAATAGTCATTCATTAGTATATACGATAGAAATGCACACTTGTTAGCTCAAAAAGGATGTAACTATAAGGGTTTGGTCAATTTAAATCAAGGTTGCAAAAGTTGGTTGTCGGTTAGTTGGTAAGGTCACTGATTAAGGATTAATCGGTAGTCGAGCGACTAGTCGGATTAGTCAGACTTAAGTCGGATTTATATTTTTAAATTTAAATATATAAATCATTTCTTACACATATTGTTATATCATACATATGTTTGTACATTTTCTACACTAACATAATAAAATAAAGGAAACAATTAAATTTAAATCAAACATTGAATGTTGTAGATTAAATTTACTTTTAAAAATAAAAATAAAAATACAACAACAAATCCTTTTCCCACAATTAAGTAGGGTCGACGACGTGGATTCTTTGCCTCTATTCATATCTATTTTGGGTCATTCTCGAGCTTAAAATTCAAACAACTAAGATCCCTTCAGATAGTCTCATTCCAACATTTCTTGGGCCTTCATCGCCCTCTCTTAACCGACTCAACATCCAAAATCTCGTATCTTCTAATTCGTGCGTTAATCGACCTCCTTTGCAAATGACAAAACCATCTCAAGCGATTATCTCTCATCTTATCCTCTATCGGAGCTACACCAACTTTTGTTCTGATTGCATCATTCCGAATCTGATCTTTTCATGCATTACTAGACGTCTACCTTAGCTTTTTCATTTTTGGTACTCATTCTCTGCACATGCCTATGGTTCACAGGCTAATATTTCGATCCATAGAGCATAGCGGTTCTCACGGTCAAGGTTTGAAATATCAATATCGATATATTATTTGTCTGCCCGGAAAAGGATATATCAGATATATCCAGATATGTCGACAATATCTGCGGAATCTTGAAAATGGCGTAAAAAGTGATTTTTTCACGAACTACGATTATCCTAATTATTAAAACAATAAATAACATACAAATACACATTTATATGCAAGAATGAGGTGTATTTAGCATACTAATACACTTTATATCGTGCATATCACTGATTGTT
This sequence comes from Ottelia alismoides, assembly GCA_037367405.1. NCBI lineage: Eukaryota > Viridiplantae > Streptophyta > Magnoliopsida > Alismatales > Hydrocharitaceae > Ottelia > Ottelia alismoides. The sequence goes on along the minus strand of JAZKJV010006314.1, from coordinate 442,725 downwards.
AATGTTGGTTGCTGACTGCTGAGATATATTATGGACCTATGATTCTAACTTGATCAACATTAAACTTGTTTCATCTCTATTGTCAACGAGGGTGAAATCCACCAATTGAAGAACCGTCGTATGTAATCCTTTGTCGCACCATACTCTACCAGACGTGGGTCTCACTGAAACCAACCATTTTTGAGCAATATCCGAGAAGTTTTATACTGAAATCAAACATTTTTGAGCGATATGGCTCGATATGACGATATATCGCTGATATCTCGTGAGATATCGGTCGATATCCTGTAAAAGGATATATATATATATATATATGGATATCGATACCTCTATCTTGTCGATACCCGATATATCGACAATATATCGCCGATATATCGACAATATATCGCCGATATATCAGATATTGCGTACCTTGCTCACGACTGCTTTGTAATACTTTCCTTTGGCTTTCAAAGGGATTTTCTTATCATCAAGAACAATAGAGACTCCTCTCCACTTTAGCCAACCTGCATTTATTATGTGAGTAACATCTTCATCAATTTCTCCATCTCGTTGCAAATTAGATCCCAAGTATCTAAAAGAATCTTTCTTATGAATGGTATCGTCTCTAATCTTTACCTCGAGTCCTTCACCGTTGTTTCCATCAGATGTGCACTCCATATATTTTCTCTTAGCCTTACTTATACAAAATCCTCTAGTTTCCAAGGCATGTCTTTAAACCTTTAGCTTCTCATTTGCTCCATCTCCTGTCTCATTAATCAATACAATATCATCGGCAAATAACATACACCATGGTATCTCACCGTGAATGTGACTAGTCAACTCGTTCATAATCAAAGTCAAAAGGAATGGACTTAGAGCTGAACCTTGATGCAGAACAATGCTGATGCTAACAAGTGGATAGCTTCAATAGTTGAGCGACATGACATGAATTCAAATTTGTTTTCAGCTACTTTGGAAACTTGCCGCAACCTTCTTTCAATCACACGTTCCCAAATTTTCATAGCATGACTCATCAGTTTTATACCTCTGTAAGTTAAATATTTTGAATGTCTCCTTTATTCTTATAAAGAGGCAACGTAATGCTTGTCCTCCATTCTTCATGCATTTTCTTACTTCGCCAGATAACATTGAATAAATTTGTGATACAAGTCAACCTCGTTTACCTAGATCTCTCTAAATTTCTATAGGAATGTCATCAGGTCCTACTCCTATCCCAGGTTTTATAACTTTTAAAGCTTCCTCTACTTCCTTCTTTTGTATCCATCTATAGTTTGCACGATCCAGTTGATATTCACTACTAGCAAGATATCCTAAAGTAATCTCTTTATTCCCTTCCCTAATAAAAAGCTTATGGAAATACTGCTTCTATCTAGTCTCTATATCCTTCCGAGTAACTAGCACATGCCCTTCATTATCCTTGATGCATCTCACTTGAGAAAGATCTTTGATCTTTCTTTCTCTTGCTTTGGCCAATTTAAATATATCCTTCTGACCCTCCTTTAAGTCAAGCTTTTTGTACAAAACTTCATAAGTTTTCAACTTAGTTTCATTTATAGCTCTCTTTGCTTCCTTATTTGCTATGTAGTGTTGAAATATAAATGTGAAAGTGTAATTACAACTAGAACAAAATAAAGAAATATGAAGACATGGAATACTCAGATTTTATGTAGAACCCTACTCTCTAAGGAGCGGGATGAAACCACGAAAGAAGACCTCAAAGGGCTGGATCTTCTATGAGAATTTCTCAATAAGTATAGGGGGTGTGGGGTTCTTATATAGCCCCACAGATAGACTGGAGTCCCACCACTCATCCATGTGGTACTAAACATGAGTAGAGGTATTGGATCTTTGAGAGATCCAATACCTCTCTATTATATGATCCAACACTCCTCTTCAAGCTGGAGTTGAAAAAGCTGCAACTTGCAACAATAGAAAAATATGCAACACATCTTCACACGATAAATCTGCGAGAGACATGGATAAAGACACCTTGCTCGGATGGGGATAGAGACAACCCATTTGAAGTAACCACTGCTGGTAGAAGACGTTGCTCCAGGACGTGTCTGCGACAATCATGTCACCTAAAAGAACATAGTCATGCCTATAAAAGTCGCTGCGACAATCGGGTCGTGCTTGATGTAGAGTCGTTGTAGAAGAAAAAAGTCCAGCGTGGAGTAGTAGTCAGGGACATGGATACTCCGACAAAGTAGTCGATGCTCGATGAAGATGGCTGATAGCAATAGTAGTCTAGAGTGTTGGTCTGTCAGTCATGTATACGCAGAAGATGCTCTGTAGATACATCTCAAGTAAAAGAATGTGCCTTATCTTTCTTCTTATTTCTCCCATACTTGATAGAATAAGAGCATGGATTCTCAAGTTGGGAGAAACCAAAAGAAAACATGGATTTTTTTCTCATTCTTTTTTTACGTGCTTCTCTTTTTTTGCACACATCATTCTTTTTTGTACCCGTCTCTTTATTTTCGACTATTCCCTTGTTTTTCTCGTACGGCTTCTTTTTGTATGACCACATTTTCTTTTTTCCTTCAAAAATTCTCCTTTTTCATTTTTTGGCCTTCTTTTTTTTGAACTCACGTCCCACTTGTGCCCATATATTCTTCTTCTTCTTCTTCACATACCCTCCAAGTCCCACCACTGGTAGATGTGGGACTAAACACTAGATGTGGTAAATGGATCCTGGGATCCATTTACCCATCTACCACATAAGTGACACATATACTCCAATACTCCCCCTCAAGCTGGATCATGCAGTGCTCAGCTTGGACAAACAAAAAAAATCTCAAACTCACAATACAAGACACTACAGCCAGTATCAACTCAACGCAAGCACAACTGTCAGTTGCTGTCAAGGACGTTGCTTCTCATGTCGTGCCGATGAGAAGGAACAAACAAGCTGGAGTGTGAGTCCAACTGGGTATCCTCGTCGGAGAACATGTGCTCTGTATTGCACCTATCAGAGTCACATAAACTAAATGATCTCCTCGTCATATTACTCTGGTCCGCTACATGTAGAAGACCGAATCATGTGGACAACTGCTCAATCTCTGAAGGGCCAAACTGAAAAATCCGTGGTAACATCCTCGTCGAGTCCACGGTCACTAGAGAATGGAGTCTGAAAAGTCTCCTCGTTGGAGAACTTGGTCTATCCCATACTGGCTTAGAGATTGTGATCTTTGTTTGGAGTTCTATGAAACCACATGAAAACCCTATCCCACATGGCATAGGGAATGAGATCTCTACTCTGGAAGTTCTATAGATCACATGAAAACTTTGAGACCAAAAACTATGATGGGGACCACACAAATAATGATGGCAAACACGTCCTCATCAAATTGAGGACTCGAAATCAGATCGTCGAGTTTGAAATTTAAAAATCTAGCATGAAGAATATGAATCGGAAACAGACCTGTAACTCTACACAATACTCCCCCGTTATGCCATACTGGTTGGAAAATAATGACGTTGACCAAGTTGGGAGAATACAAGAAAATAGGGAGAAACAAAAACCAATAAGCCATCGCACATTTTTTCCGCCTTTTCTTCTCAATTTTGTATGAGCCATTCCTTTTTTTACAGCTTTTCTTTCTTCTTCTTTGTTTTCTGATTATTTTCCCTTTTTTTATAACAGACTCTCCCTTTTATTAAAGCATACAATTTTTTATACGCACTTTTTAAGTTCCGGCCCATCTGGGCTCCAAGAATATGCAGATCTCTTTTCTCTTTCTTTTTTTTAAAATATGGCTCAACTGAGCCCTATCTCTCGCAGCAGACCAAGCTCCCTTTAAATGAGTGGACATCGACCCTTCTCTTCTTTCTATTCCCATTAGGTTTTCCCTGTTGAGGAGTCTTGCTCTTGCAAGAAGCCATCGCCGTCGCAACATAGGAAGAACTTCTAGACGATAGAGATGTTGACGGTGAGGAACAACTGCTCTCGAGCCTTGTCCACGAGATTCTTGAAAGCCGTCGAGGATGCATCTGCCATGAGCCTGAAGTCTCTCAATGCCTCGCGAAATCGAAGAAAATCGACGCCTCCTAGGGATGCTTTTTTTTGAAGTCTTAAAAAGGGGGAACACTCGATGGCGTCCGCCCCACACATATATTAACGGAAAAAAAGGGAAAAGAAAAAACTTTACAAGGTACCAATCACGGTACCAAAAAGGACCCTACAACAACGACCAATCCTCAACTAAACGGGTACAATGAATCAACACATTCTCCTTGTAAAAACGCTGTCCTGAGAAGATAGCATCATTCCGTCCCAGCCAAATCGCCCAAGCCTTCGCCAAGGGCCGGAACAAATCCCTACGATCCCTGTCTTTGTTAGCCATCAACGAGTCCCAGAAAAAGGCAAAATCCGAGGAGCACACCCAGTCATCGGCCGCCTCCTCCCAAACGCCCCGCACCGCCGGGTATGCGAAGAACAGGTGCTATAACGTTTCCACGGCATCGCTGCAAAGAATACAAGTATCAGGAATATTCCCAATCAACCTCGCGCAACGATCCCTTGTCATCAATCTCTGTCTCTGAACCAGCCAGAGGAAGAACCCCACCCGCTCCGGGAGCCGCAGAGTCCAAAGGAACCGGCAATCACGCACCACTTCCACCGGGTCGGGATGAGGGGAGGAAGAGACCGCCACAAATGCCTTCCTGGTCGAGAAAGGACCCCCTTCCAGGCCCAGTGATCTCTCCCGGCCGACGGCTGACCGACCCTCCCGATGGTCTCCAGAAGGAGAAGATAGTCGGCAAACCTCTGCTCCGAGAGGCTATCACGGAATAGCGGGAACCAACCCGCCTCAGACCAGCAAGACGCCACGCTAGCACTCATCCACCGCCAAAGCGAACAATCGAGGGAACCACGAAAAAAGGGGCTCCTCCCCCACCCGAACATCATTCCAGAAGCTGAAAGTTCGACCATCCCCAAGCACCGAAGAAGATAAATAGGCGAATTTAGTGCAGGTCTTCAATACCCCCATCCAAAAAGGGGTGATCTGCCCCAACCTATCAGCCACCATCGGAAGCGCCCCGCCAATAAGATGAATCTTCCGCAGAACCTGAGAGCAAAAATCTCAGTAGGGCCCCATAACCTGCTGATCCATTTAAGAAGGGCCTCATTAACATGGTCCAATCTCCGGATGCCCAGCCCCCCATCGCTCTTGCACCTGATAACGTCATCCCACTCCACCAAATGCATTCCACCCGCCGACTCCCCATTTTTGCCCCACAAAAACCTTCGCATGAGCTTTTCGAGACGACAACGAATCCCCACCGGCAAACGACTGTTAGATAAGAAATATACGGGGATAGACGAAAGCACCGCCTTGAGAAGAACGAGGCGTCCCCCCTTCGAGAGTAAAGCAGATCTCCAGCCGACCAGCCTCATCTCCATCTTCTCCACCACCTTGGACCAATCCCTCAACCGAGCCCTACCCGAGACCAGCGACATCCCCAAGTATTCCAGAGAAAGGTTGGACGGTTGAGAGCCCAAAATGGAACCGCACTCCGCTCCCTCTTCCCCGGTAAGACCAAAGGGAACCACCTTCGACTTCGTGGCATTCTTGAAAAGACCCGACAATCCACTGAATACTTCAAGCGTGGTCGCCATAGCCGCCACCTCGTCAGGGCCCCCTTCAATGAAAAAGACGGTGTCATTGACATATTAAAGCAAAGGAACCACCAACCCATCACAAGAAAACCCCCGAGAGAGTCCAACATCAATGACCCGACAAGCCATCCGGGCGAGGACATCCACGACCACAACAAAAAGCAGAGGCACAAGGGGGCATCCCTGCCGGATCTTCCTCCTCGGCTGGAAAGATCCCCCCTCCAGATGCCCATTAACCATGACCGAAAAAGAGGCTGTCGTGACGCAACGGCACATCCAAGCAATCCAAATCTCTGGGAAACCCCTCCTCCTTAGCACCGACCAAAGGAAACTCCAATCGAGACAATCATATGCTTTGGCGAAGTCGACCTTCCACAATACCCCACGACAACCTTCCCTCGTCCACTTCGCATCCATCTCCGAAGCCAAAGTGATACAATCCGTAATTTACCTTCCCCGAACAAAAGTAGCCTCCATAGGAGAGATAATAGTGTCCAGCACCCATGCCAACCTCAAAGCGAACACCTTCGCCACTATTAAGTATAGAGCATTCGATATAGCTATCGGGCGGAAATCGTCCATTTGCTCCGCCGATGAAGACTCAGGAAGCAAAACAATGAGTGCTCTATTGACTTTGTCAAACCCCGCATTACCTGTACAGAATTCGGAGACCACTTCCAGCACCTCCATGCCCACCAAGCCCCAGAAGTCCTTGTAGAAGGCCACCGAGAACCCGTCAGGCCCCGGACAAGCATCAGCATTAAGATCCCAAACAACCGCTTTCACCTCCTCCAAAGAAACCGTCCTCGTCAGATCCTCGCACTGAGAGGGAGATAGCGGAGCAGTCCCCACGCCCGACCATCGTCAAAGCTTCTGGGTACGTTTCCCAGAGAAATCCCCGAAATACTCCACGATCGCCCGCCCCATAGCCTCGTCACCGATCACACGTCTACCGCCAATCTCGATCGACCGAAGGGCGTTCGAACGCTGCCTTCCACTGGCCACCCGATGAAAATACGCCGTGTTGGCATCCCCCTACTTCAACCAAGACACCCTCGACCTTTGGCGCCATTCAGTAACACGCTTCAAATCCTCCTTCGCCATCTTCTGAGCGGTCGACCGCGCGAGCAGCTCCTCCTGCCGAAGTTCCCTAACCCCCTCCAAAGCATCCAAAGTGCTGACCACCCCCTCCGCCTCCCTTCTAGCCGCGATCCTTGCCGCCCTCGAATCCTTCTTAAAGATAGCCAACCGCCTGCGTAGCGACTCGAGCTTGCGAGCAAACCTCGTAACCGTGGAGGCCCCCGGCTGCACCTCGGCCCATTGCTCCGCAACAATAGATCTGAAATTGTTCTCCAACAACCAACACCTCTCGTATCGGAAGAAGCCCCGCGAGACAGCCGCACCACCGGAATCCCAAAGGATAGGATTGTGGTCAGACAAGCACCGAGGCTTGGAGCTCACCCACAAAAGTGGAAAGGAATCCAAGAGCTCCTCGGACGCCAAGAATCTGTCAATACAGGACCAGGTATTAGAATTTCTCCATGTGTAAGTGATATCGCCAGCCCCCAAGTCCTCGAGAGCCAAAGAGTCGACGAGCTCTGCAAAATCCAACGAGCCAGGGTCCAAACCGCCCCTAGAGCGGGGTCTGTCCGACAAGCGGAGGGTGACGTTAAAATCACCCCCAACCAGCCAGGGCACCCCCCCAAACCGGCGAGCCGCCTCCCGCAAATCCTCCCAAAGCTCCTTCCTCTTACTATAGCAGCACGACCCGTAAGCACAAGTAAAAGCAATCGGCGAAGAAGAATCCACCCGATCTAAGAGAACCGAAATAGGATGCCTTCCATTGAAAACCGAGACGAGCGAAAGCGAAGCAGACCTCCAAGCAATGAGCAGGCCGCCCGCCGAGCCCACCGCGTCCAACGCCCGGACCTCGTCCAAGCTCCCCGCCCCAAACGACCTCCAAATACCGACAATCGATGCCTGTAGCTTAGTCTCCTGCAACATGACAACGTCATACCCCCATTCTGAGAACCTCGAACCCAATGTTCTCCTTTTTGCCACTTCCCCCAAACCACGGGTATTCCAAGTCAGCACCTTCATGAGGAACCACGAGAATGCCCCCAGTTCGGACGACGCCAGTCGCCTCCGCAACCACATCCTTCAGAATCGAGCAACCCTGCATCAAAAGGGGCAAAGGCCGCGCCCTGTTCCTCCTCCTATACCTCTTAGTAGTTGTTCGTTCAGGAACTCCCTTAAGCAAAGCATCGTCAACAAACTCAGACAACACCACTGAGGTCTGAGGCGGGGAACCGCAAACCAACGCCTCCGAAGATGATCCCGCAAATGCGTTCGCCGCCGGGCCATCGAGGACCCCACCCACCTCGACTTCCGGAGTAGGAAAATCAACCTGAACCATTGAAGGCCCTTCTTCGCCATTCGCCGGAGGGGCCAGACCGATCATCAGAGCAGAGAAAAGCGCTGAAGGCGAGAAGGAGATAGGAGGATGCTGACCGAGGCGCCCGCCCATAAAGGACCCGAGAGCAAGGCATAAAGAGGGTCCAACAATCGGGTGATCCGCCAAAGGATCCGATCAAAGGCATCGATTAGCGGATCTTGGCCCCCGGGTCCAAAAGCAAAAGGGCCCACTGACCCCTAGCATTCTCCCCGCCACATCATGAGACAAACCGTCAACAGAAGACCCCCGACACAAAGACCGATGCGGGAAACCGAAGGGACGTACGAAATCATCATCGTGGGACGTGTCCCACGAAGCGTTGCCATGCACAGCCAACCGCTCCATGAAAGACGAGGCGACGCCCTTCCCCCTTCCAACCACCGGAGAAACCTGCATCGCCCCCAGCCCGGCCACCGGCGGTGGTGGTGGGTCGACAACCGACAGCTCAACCCGACACGTGAAGCGTCCGATCCTCAAGCACTCGGAGAAAACTTGACCCGACGCACCATCAAGAAACACCTTGTTGCACTCCATGAGAACCCTAGTAGTATCAATGTCGGAGCCCGGTGCCAAACCATTGTCGGTGACCGCAAGGACCTCACCCCACTGTCGTAGAGACCGCCTGAGACAATGCGCCAAGTCATTTCTAAGCTATCGGGCTCTCTGAGAAGCAGACAGGCCCCGAGCACAACATCGGTTGGTATCGATGGCGACGACGTCCCCCACAAACTGCGAACCAAGAATCTCACGAAGAACGTCCCTCGCGCGATCAACTGTCAAGGCACGATTCAAGCTCAACCCAACCACAACACACTTGAACTCCTCTTCTCTTGTAGACCTTGAATTCTGCTCCGAAAACATAATCTGCAGCACCGGCGCAGTCGAGGCGAGCACCCCACGGGCAGCATCGTGAGAGGTGGAAATCGGAAGAGCCTTCGAGTTGCGTGCTACCACCTGCGCGAACGATCGCCCTTTCCTGACCAAGGAAGTCTCCTGCAAAGCAACACCACCCAGCTTGAAAGCATTCCCAACAGTCAGTGCAGGAGCGTTGCCATTTCGAAACCGCAAGCCACAGGTTGCCATTTTGTGCCCCAGACCGCTGCATGCAAAGCGTCTCGGACGAGCAACGCAAACCGACGCCAATTGCCCCTGCAGCCCACAACGAAAGCACCTCCTCTCCGGCTTCCTGTGGTTGACATGCACCCAACCACCAAAAAGACCCTCTCCACTCTCCCCCGCTACTCCGCCACCAACAGCACCAGCCACCACAAACTGCGGGCTCCCGCCACCCTCGTAAGAGACCTCCAACCCTCTACGCGAGACCCCTTCCCCTTCGCGACCGCCCCGGTGGCCCCCAACAACGTCAGAGATGAGATCTCCGGCATCCCCATACACCCCACTTCTCGATGCCTTGACCTCCGCCTTTGGCCTCCAAGCTTTCCTGCTCCCACTCGCTTTACCCTTCTCCCACCCTCTGGCTTCGAACTTGTCGCTCCCCTACTCGCACGCTCTCGCTCTCGCCATCCGAGTTCGCTCCCCTCCTAGGGATGCTTGCCACCGCTTGGAGTCGAGGAAGAGTATCAACCAATGTAGATTGCCTCCGTATGGGGCGATGGTGCTTCGTCTGGAATAGCATCGAGCTCCGCCAATTAAGGAGAGGATGGGGCTCATCTTCATCGATATTTTTTGGATCTGGCGCCACTAGATGCGGCTGGAGGATGCACTTCCTCCTTGAGGTGTTGTTTTGGAGGACACTCCTTGTGGCTTGCTGCCTGGAGCTCCACCTACACTAGGGCTCCGCCTGGAGCAATGATGTTTTTGCCTACTGCGAGCTCGGCCTGGAACACAGTGCCGATAGGGCTGACAACTCCACTGCATGGAGATTGGCGCCGCCTCGGAGGTGCTGAAATTAGGGTTCAACTTGAACCTTAGAACCGAATCTGGAGTCAATATTTTTCTACGATTGTTGAACCCCTAGAAATTCTGGACCTGATGAACTTGCATTGAACATCAACGTTCACGAATCAATCTTCTAGAAATATGACTAAATAATCTTCAAGCACAAACTGAATCTTTTCTATAACTCGAATCTCGAATAAATCAATAGCATAAAATAATCCTCGAGAATCAAACCCGCTCTGATACCTTGTTAGAAATCGAGAATACGGAAGCGTAATATTAGAGAAGAAGAATAAACATTGTGGGAACACCATGATTTTACGTGGAACCCTACTCCCTAAGGAGCGAGATGAATCCATAGTAGAACACCTCAAAGGGCTGATGTGTTCATTCAACTTTCTCATATGATACATGAGGTCTGGGGCTTCTTATATGGCATCCACATATCCTCCAAGTCCCACCTCTGGTAGATGTAGGACTAAATACTGGATGTGGGAATCCATTTACCCATCTACCATATAAGTGACGCATATACTCGAACAATATATGAATGGGGAGAAAATGGCGTGACACGAGCATGCTATTTGGAGTTATATGATGTTTATACATACTTGTATTATATGTCAAATTTTCATAGTTCCTGTTAAATGAGCATTAATAAACACATTTTTATTTACTGTTAAGAAAAACCAACATATTATTGATGAGATTCTTCGTAAGTTCAATTGCTTATTTTAAGAAAGTTCACGAACAATGAATAAAAAATAACCCACAAAAGTCTTGTTAAGAGACTAAAGAGCCAACTCGAACTCATCAAGTTCGAGTCAGTATTCTTGAATTCAAAGCTTATTGAGTTTGAGTCTGAGTTGGGGCTGACTTAACCTGTTCACCTCGATAAATACCCCTAACTATTATTATGGATAAAGCACGAAACTCTATGATGATGACTCTGATGAGGTAGACAAGAGAAGATACATGGAGCTCATTGTGAAGCTCCTATATATGAATATCACCAGACTAGACATTTCCTTTGCTGTGAGTAATGTCAACCAATTTATGGATCAATTACAAGCATATATGGATGCAATCTCCATGATCTTAAGGTACCTAAAGTCTTCACTAGGTACATGTTACCTCTTCAGCAAAGGGACATTCCTTGAGATTACAATATGTGCAGATGCTAATTATGCATGATGGCCTAAATGTATGAAGTCAACATTTGGATTCACAATGTTTATTGGAAGCTCATTGGTCTCGTGAAGCTCATTGGTCTCGTGGAAAAGTAAGAGACAAACTGTTGATGCTAGGGTAAGTTCTGAATCTGAATACAAAGCTATGGCGCAAGATAACACTAAGACAATGTGGGTCAGGTTTGTTTTGACAGACCTAGCCATTGGCGCACCTCTTCCAATACAATCCATTCATTTCTTTATGCAATCATCAATTACCCGCATTACCTGTTAGTTAGTTTGACCCCTACCTGAAGTTAGTCATAGATCACTCAACCCTCATTGTCATGAACAACCTCCTTAACATAGAGGAATAAGATGAGGAAGTAACCTTAGCATCTACAGAAAATGGGTTGTATCAATCCCTTGAAGCTTCCATTGTACACACATCATCGATCATGACAATATTAGCCAGATCCAATTTAGAGTAAGAGTAGACTTATGGTTCAAGCCACTGCAGAATTCATGTAGGTCAATACGACCCTTATGATGGAGGTGCCTCTTCCAAAGCAGTTAAATTGTGAGTGGCATAAAGTGTTTTTTTGACAGAAGTCGGACAAAATTGTTTATTGCCAATGCTCTCCTGCTTATGAGAGAACCAAACACGTAAGGATTGATTTCCACTTTATTTGGCCCACATTTAATACAACTTCTCCTTTGACTTTGAATTAAGTTCACACCTTGTGGTTTTAGTAGCAAGCATTTGATCCTTTGAGGCAAACAATGCAACTTAGACTCCCAACTATAAATCTATAACTAATAACTAAGAAAATTCATCAATTGCCTAGGGGTCTACAAAAGTTGCATTTTTCTCAACCTGTAGTGCTTAAATGCATAATATGCATTTGGATCACTAAGTCAGATTAGTGATAACGGATAAGGGATAAGGATGGAAAAGGGGTGTACTTATTTCCCATTTGTGTTCGGTTGGTAGGATCGAATTTTAAGAAGTGCGTTTTATTTGTTATTCTACATTCGGATGTAGAAGAAAGGATAATGGATAAAAGTTAGTTATTTAGATAAAGTTGTTTGAGTTTAAGATTAATACCAATTCAACACCATGTAAAACCACCGGCTACATTCTACTTTTTGGCGGGGGGTTCTGGAGGCTTTTAGAAAGAATATCTCTTTGTTTGTGCATGTCCTGGGAAATGGTGAGTCCTTTATTGACGATTGGACGGGAGGGGGGCCTTTGAGAATGCGCTTTCCTCGATTGTTTGCGCTATCGACTGAGAAGGATTGTTCTGTTGCGGCTTGTTGGGCGAATGGGTGTTGGTGTCTACTCTTCTTAGCGAACTTCTCGGATCTGAGATTGCTTGATTTTCTGGCCCTATTGGACGCCATTGGGGACACTATCAGGCCAACGACTGGTCGTGATCATTGGGCATGGCGTGACGGACCTTTTTTGGTGCGGAAAGCTTATGGGGCGCTTGCTAGTCCCCCAGTCGGTGCGTTCCGACATGTTGGTGCGCGATTGTGGCTTCTTCTGGAGCCTCAGGATCCCCGAGCGCATTGGTTTTTTCTTATGGCTTTTCCACAGGCAGAAATTGCTAACAAGAGAGCGTTGTGCAAGGCTATGGGGCGCTCTCTCTAATATCTGTGTTCTCTGCAACTCGGCCGTGGAGACCTTGGACCACTTACTCTTTGCTTGTACCAGGGTCAGCGGTGTGTGGGAGGATGCGAATTTGTCTTGGGTTTGCAGGGATGGCATCTCGGATTTCTGTGACTCGTTGATGGCGAACAGGAACAGGGCGAGAAGGGACCTCTTGCATCCCGTTGCGATTTTATGGTCGATTTGGTTGGGGAGAAATCAAGCTATCTTTTCGGGACAACGCTTCTACAAGGAGAACATGCTACTGCAGTGTGCGAGACTTTTGGATACTTGGTCGGTGGTTTAGGTCACCTTGGGGAGCTCTTCTTTTTGGGCCGAGGGATCCTTTTTGGGAGGCCGTTGGTGCCCTCTGTATAGTCTTTTTCCCCCTTTTTTTCTTTTACCCTTGTTTCTTTCTGCTTCCGTTTGTTTTTCAACCTTCTCTTATTTAATATACTAGGGCGAACACCGATGAGTGTTTCCCCCTTTTTTGGTGTAAAAAAAAACCACCCACTACATGATGTCTTTCGTCGGTTACTAGGAACATCCGATCAAAACTAAATTTGATAGGTACGAAGAATAATATTCATACATTCAATTCATAGGGTTAGATTTTTCATAATTATTTTGTAAATAAAAGGAGATGCTCATCTGATCAAAACAAAATTTGATAGGTATGGATAATAATATTCATACATTCAATCCATAGGGTTAGATTTTTCACAATGATTTTGTAAAAAAAAGGAGAATCTGAAAATTCCCTCCCCATATGATCTCGCTGAAGCCCCGTCACATGTCCTTCGATCTTTCCACCACCACCACCCTCTCCTCCTCCTTTGATCGCCTCCCCTCTCCCTCCCCCCCTCCCCTCCTTAGATGGTCTCTCTTCCCCCTTCGCCTCCCAGTCCCTGCTTGTCTCTGTCTCCCTCGAGCAATGTGACTCCTACTCTATTGTATGTCACGAGTACTTCTCCTTCCCATGCTTCAAGGATCATGCCCTCTAGAGCTGCTACTTCAACATGGTAGACTTCTGTTAGCCATTGACTACCCTAAGGGTGACATCTAGGTCCTCCTTAGTTACCTCCCCCTCTATCTTTAAAACATCGACCCGACAATCATTCGTTGGACCGCCTCTCTGTTCCCAACCGCCTCGACGGCTCCATGTCCTACCACCAGGCCTTCATGTCTCATACTATCTCGGTCTCCATGTCCGCCTCGTCCAGATACATCTCTCTCTCTCTCTCTCTCTGATAGTCTGAACGAGGCCTTCTTCACTTTGTTCTTATCACCGGTCCCCACAAATTTCAAAGATATAAATGCGATATATTGTCATTTGGTTACATACTCATATTTATAGTCACTTTTGAGTATCTTTATAAATGTGGTCTTCTTTCAATTGCATTTCATTTGGGTTGCTTTACCTCATATGAATCTCATTCAAAAACCGCCCTTGGCTGAGTTGATTTTTTATTTGTTACCCCTTGTTTTTTTTGCAGGTGGATTAATTCAGAAGATCCTCTAATTAATGAATCTTCATGGACAGGCGACGAGGAAAAAAAACTATTGCTTATATGCCAAGAGAGTGGAGTTTTTGATTGGATAAGCATTGCTTCTAGACTTGGGACGCGGAGAACTCCCTTTCAGTGCTTGATGCACTATCAAAGAAGTCTGAATGTGCATATTTTAAAGAAAGACTGGACAAAAAATGAAGATGCTCGGTTACATGCAGCTGTTAAGAGGTTTGGTCAGAATTGGCAATTAGTTGCCTCTAACGTAGAAGGAAGGACCGGCAATCAATGTTCTAACAGGTAATTTTAAGCACTTCAAGTCTGGTTTTTTATTTAAAAAGTGATATTGCTGAAAGACTTGTATTGTTATGAGAAGGGTTTGCCGATATTGGATATGCTGAAAGACTTGTGAGGACTTTGGATATGCTCCTGTTTTCAAAAATTGAGCGAAGAAATCTAATTGAAAAGTTTGCTTAAACAAACAGTTCCAGAGTAGAATCCTATTGTTTGAACATTGTGAACGAGGAGATAATAACCAGTCTATTAGATGGAAGTTAATGGCATCTAAATTTTGGACTCGTATTCCTCTCAGTTCGACAATGTGCCTTTTCTTGAAAAAATGACTACAGATAACCTGTGACGAAAGTTCTTCAGCAGTGGTAACTGAAATAGTGAGTGGGTATACCCAATTTATATCTGGAAGTAGTGCCACTTTATTGGTTTAAACTTGATCTAGACCTTGCAATAAAGCGAGGAAAGAGTTTTTTAAAGACGATTAAAGAGCTAATAATTTATAACTTTCTTAGATTTTAAATTATTCCTGTTGTTATCAGGAGTACCTTGTTAATATTATAAAATTAAAAACACACTTTACTTTGAAAACCCTCTATAGTGAAAAAAATGAGAACATATTTCCTATGAGAACATATTTCCGTGCACTCTTTAATGGCTGGGATTTTCTTACACAAAAACAAAGATAGCGGCGATGTGGCTGTCATAGTTATGTTGACATGGGAAGCAAATTCCTGCTATATGAAGTGGATGATCGAGTTTTGGGTTCTTGGGTAGGACTCATGCAAATTGTTGAGTGGGAGGTAGTGGTGGAGGTGGTGGTGGCATAGGAGGGACCACGGCTGGAGGTGGTGGTGCTGTAGGAGGAGGCATGTAGACCTCCTCTCAAGAGTCATAGGGAGTCAACATATCACTTGTAGGAGGAAAATACATAACCGGCTTATAGATGTTGGCATCTGCATATGCATAGTACTTTTGTCGAATTGGATCAAAGCATCGGTACCCCTTCTGGGTTGAAGAGTATCCTACAAAAACATATTTGACAATTCTGGGGGAGAGCTTGTCATGATCAGGATTTAAATGATGAACGAATGCCACACAAACAGAGACACAATGTGTAAGAGAGAAAAGATCCTTCTCGGAAAATGCAACCGAGAAAGGAATCTTCTGTCCCAATATAGAGTATGACATATGGTTCATCAAGTAACAAGTAGTGAGGACTGCATCACCTCATAATGGCAGGCACAGCTTTGAATCAGGAGGGTCTTGGTCACATCAAGTATATGATGGTGTTTGCATTCAACAACACTGTTTTGTTAAAAAGTGTATGCACACGAGGTCTAGTGTATAATGCCCAGGGAACTAGAGAACTGAGAAAGCTATAAAGTACAGTAAGGCATTGTCAGAGCGGACATATTTGATAGCATGAGATAAAATGTTCCTATTTCATGAATAAAGATTGATAACAGACCCAACCTCAGATTTGATTTTCAAAAGAAAAATCCATGACAATCTAGAAAAATTATTGACAACCACAATATAGAAAACTTGTGCCCTTGATGGTTAGGGACACAACTAGGACCCTAAATATCAAAATGAACTAACTCAAATAAGCTATTTTGCTACTATGACTCTGACGACCAGGAAAGGTAAACTGGTGATGCTTCCCAAGCTGGCATGTCTTGCACTGAAAAGTGGAACAAGAGGATATTTATGGGAGGACATGACACATCTTTTGCAAAGGAAGGTGACCAAAACGAATATGTCATATGTACGGAGAGATTGATCCGGTAGGAAGGGTAGAAGCACCAACATATGAAGATTGGACCCGTCTGTTGAGACCCCCTTGCTCATGACCACATATAATCACCTTGCCCGTGAGTATGACATGAAATGCAAGAAAAGTGGGATAAATAATGGCACGACAATGTAAATCATAGGTGATTTGACTAATAGACAATAAATTCATCGAAGCTATAGCCTCATACGGTCCAAGGTAATACATGAGCCTATAGCTATAGCTTCATTTGAAAAAAATGATTTACATTATCGTGCCATTATAGAGGGTCCAAGGTAAAAATGAGAACATACTTCCTATCCACTCTGTCATGCCCCCCTATGACAATTGGTAAGAGCTTAGGCAATACATGCTGAGTTGGAAGAGGCTTTGGCAGTGGCAACAATATCGGGATGACCTTTAGGAGCACTACTCATGGAGGTAACAAGAGCGACCATATGTGTAGTAGTAGGAGTAGAAGTGGCAATAAGCTCAACCTGCTTAACTACACGAGCAGACGCGGGGTAGCCATGCTTTAGGTAGCAAGCGATAGTGGATAGGACTGTATATTGCTACTGTAAGTCTCATCTATTGGAGGTATAGCCTCATACGGTCCAAGGTTGCCAGAAAAATTCCAACCACTACGATATTCCTATAAGCAATCTGCTGCTTAGTAGATATGGTTATGGGCATGAAACGGTGAAGCTTCCCGAACATGCCATGAAGCGAAGAATAGAAGCTGTGCAGAGGACGACAATTCTGTTTGGCCGTGAATATATCGAATTGTAATCGAAGAATCTTGGTCTCATTCTTTACCTGACCATACATGACAATAAGAATATTCCACATTGCCTTAGCAGTGGTTTTGATATAAAATATCATTGGCTAGCTCCGTAGAGAGTCTTGTAGAGCCAAACATTCACATATCCGTCATCCTGCTTCCATGAAACATTGGCATTAGTCTTGTCGGTCGGTTCTGGTTTCGTTGGAATTTGCTCCTTGTTATTGCACAACATTATGGTCATAAACTGCGTGGACCATAACCCGTAATTGGTCCCATCCAATTTCACAATGGGTACGGGGCCCTTAAAGGCATGCACCATATGAGAAGAAGATGCCACCCTTGATTTTTGGCATGATAATAGGAAAACATACCAAACTCAACTAGGAATGTAAACTGAATGGAATGTGCCCATTCAATCATGCGGGCAATGAGTTGTTTGTGCAAACTCGTGCCACAACCATTCTCATCAACCATTGAAAACCCCATGGTGATTAGGGTGATTTATAGGTATGAAACCACCTTAAGACTGTCAAAATCATACCCATAAGCCTGATCAAGGCGACATCATGTATCCCTAATGTTGCCTGGTGGCGCTACCAGAACCCTAGATGGGTCGACAGTGCCACTAGGGGCCTGGGGTGAAGTCTTGTGGCATCATTGGGACCATAGAATAGGTTCGTCAGAGCCACTAGCGGTTGAGCGACAACATTCCGAGTGGAGGAGGGTTCGACGATGTAATCGACCCTACTTAATGTGGGAAAAGGCTTTGCTGTTGTTGTTGTTTGAGAAATCGATAATAATATACGTATCTTAATGGGTTAAGCTATGTCTTATATCAATTGTCATAAACCTTTTATTGATTCGTTGCAATCTTTGTTAGAAAGAAAAGTAATTTTATGTATGTGTTAAGAACGAGAAAGAAGAAAGCAAAGAGATCCACGATGATTGAGGAAATATTCCAGCTTACGTGCTTCTTTCTTCTCATTCCCTGTGAAGGGTTAGATATCTTCCTTTAATGAAAGATAGTTTACTAGTCGACATGTTCAGAGGGATTCTCACACAAGCTATCGCATCAGATTTACTTGTAGTTAGGAGGCATTTTACCTAAATTAAGCTGCACCTTTAGAACTCTCGGAATATATAAGGGACCACTTCAGTTATCGAGCCAGAATACCATGCATCAATGGCTGGGTGTAAGCAAGAAGGCTCCCTCAGACTAAGCAACTTTCCTATTCTAAGGAAATTCTGCGAACCTATTAGAAAAGAGGTGGTTAAATTGCTCAAGAAGTTCTATGTAGGGACCTTTGGTATTGGTATGGCTAACATATTCTATCTTTTCCTTTTACTTAAGAGGGATTATGCGGTGAGGGTGAATGGATATGTTACCATTACTGGACTGGATATCTCTTTTGTAGTGAGTCGAGTGAGTCAGTTCATGGAACAACCTCGACAAGTATATATGGACGCTATATACATGATATTGAGATATTTAAAATCTTCTCCATGTGCAGGACTATTTTCCAGGAAGGGGGCAACTCTCTTTGTATCTGCGTATGCTAATGCTGACTATGCAGGGCGTCCTAAAGATAGGAAGTTTATTTCGGGCTTTACAATGTTTGTTGGAAGTTCTCTTGTTTCTTGAAAAAGCAAGAAAGAAATAGTTGTGGCTAGATCAAGTGCCGAATCTGAGTACAGGACTATGGCACAAGCAAGTACATAAATGATGTGGGTTCGAGCAGTGTTAACAATTTTGCATATAGATGTTCCTCTACCCATGCAGTTACAATGTGATAATCAGGCTGCCTTATTCATTGCAAACAACCCTGCATTCCATGAGAGAACGAAACATATGGAGGTAGACTACCATTATACTAGAGATATGATTCAGAACGGACCTCCCATGTCAGTTCAAGAGAGCACACAACAGATATCTTTACCAAGGCATTGCTCAGAGGACCATTTTAGAAGTGTTCATCCAAGCTGAGCATGATTGACATCGATGCTCCATCTTGAGGGGAAGTGTAGAGATATTATATATTTCCATATTCTCTATGTACCTTCTTCTTCATTTTATTTCTCTATATCCATCTTATGTAAGTTACCCGTAGGTCTCTCTACATAAGAGGGTCTAGGGTTCTCAGGAATAACCAACGCAATCATTTCTTCCAACACTTTGTACGAACAAAACACTAACAACTTATTCAGAGTATCACTTTGGAGGAGCTCAAAGCGGCGGTTTGGAGCCTGAACGTCGATGCGACACTTGTCCCTGATGGTTTCCTTCTTACCTTTTTCTATGAGTTCTGGTCACTTGTGAGCAGAAATGTTTTGGAGGTTGCGAAGGAATTTACAACTGGCAATGGTGGTTTTGAACATATGAACATGTCCTTACTCTTCCTCTTGCTGAAGGTCTCTGAGAGGGTTGAAGATTTCGGGCCAATCACGTTAGCCAACACAATTTACCTTATAATTGCAAAGGTTTTGGCCAACAAACTGAATGTGATTATGGACGACATCATTTTGCTGCATCAATCTGCGTTCATACTTGAAGACAAATTGGTGACAACCTTTATATGGCTACATAGGTCATTGCGGATTGGAAAAGAAGGCATGTTAGTGGTCTCCTTTATGAGGTAGACTTCTCAAAATTGTATGACACACTTGACTGGCGATTCCTTTGGCCAGCGCTGGCGAGAAGAGGTTTCGCCCACATCTGGATTTCTTGGATGAAGAGATGTGTCACCATGGCTTCCTATGCACTTCTGGTTAATGGTCGTCCTGAAGGGATTTTTTCCCAACCTCAAAGAGGAGTAAGGCATGGATACCCCTTGGCGCTTATGTTTTTTGTCATTACTATAGATGTTCTTGCGTGCATGGTGGGACATGTCAGGCTTCAGGGACTGACGTTGGGCTACGCCCACGATGATATTTCTATTCCTTGCTCCAATATGCTGTTGGCATGATTTTGTTTATTGAAGGATGCTGAATTGAGATGAAGGGAATGCCACTAACTTCGGAGATTTTTGTGGAGCTTTCAAGTTTGAATCTCAACCACAACAAGTCTACTGTTGCACCTGTCAGATGATGAGGCTTTAGTCTATGTTGAGGAGTTAGGGACTGAATGTGGTTCATTGTCAATTAGATATCTTGGTCTGCCCTTTACCTGTGGCAAGCTTATTATGCTTATATATGCAAACTGGCTACCTATACTAGAAAGATGGATAAAAAAATATTTGGATGAATGGTAGCAATCCTTTCTAAAGGGGGTAGACTGGTGCTCCCGAAAGTTGTCCTTGCGGCAATCCTTGTTTTCTTTATGTCTTCATGTCTTCTTCCCGTTGGGATACTTAGACATCTTGGGATGATCATGCGCAGATTCTTCTGGAGCAGCTTAAGATAGAACAACTCTGGGGTCCATTTGGCTTGTTGGGAGTCTTGGGACATGGTTGCTCTCTCTGAAGGAGAGGGGGGTCTTGGTGTGATCCGCCTCGAGACTATGAATAGGGCGATGCTGCTACAATGGGTAGCCAGGATTTAGAGGAGAAGCAAAGAATTATGTTGCATGCTAATTCGTCGGATCTATGGGGTTAGCTTAGATACCAGGGTGTCTTGCATTTCAGCCCTCTTTCTACTCTTCAACATTCTGGAAGGGCATCACCACTCTTTTTCCACAATTACCCGTCCTCTTCTGACCTGTTCTAGGTGATGGTTGATCTTTTGCCTTTTGGACTTATGAATGGATTAATAGGGGCCCACTAGCGATCCTTTTTTTCGTGCCTTTTCACTTAATTGCTAATCGAGATGCCACGATGGCCGAGTCTTGGGATAATGGGAACTGGATGCCTTCCTTTGTCGTTGACTTCTCGGATCAACGTTTGAAGGGATATTTTAGCCTCCTGGATTCCCTTGCCCAATTCTCTGGACTTGAGGGTAGAAGAGATCATTGGATATAGAGAACATGGAATTTTACTATGAAACGTGCCTATAAGGTGCTGGATAGCCCACCTCTGCCCCCTCTTACACTTTAGCTTGTGATTGCTGTTTTTTATGGAGTCTCAAGTTCCCCAGCCGTGTCGGTGTTTTCCTTTAGGTTATGCGCAGAGGATGAATCTTGACAAGAGACCACCGCTTCAGGCTCTTCCCTGGAACATCTTAGATTTGCCTGCGACTATTGATCATCTTTTTTTCACCTGTGAGAAGATGGCGGGAGTTTGGCATGATCCTGCCCTTACCTGACCAATCCTACATAACTTTCTGCTTTTTTGGGGTGCTCTATTTGTTAACAAGTAGCATCCTAATGGGGAACTGCTCTTTCCACTAGCGGTTATATGTGCTATTTGGTTGACCATAATTGGAGTTATTTTTCGTCATAAAGTTTTTATGTGGAAAAATGTAATCACTTATTCTAAAACTCTTTTCGAGCCTTGGCCTTTGCAAGTTTTCTTTCTTTATATAATTTAATATAATATGAAGTGGACACCATAGTGTATTTCCCCCTTTTTGACCTCAAAAGAAAACTTCCCAACATTGAAGGTATCCCCATAACGGTATGTGTCATAGAGAAGCCCAGAGGGCTATTCCTGTCCCTGTAGGGGAGATGCCAACCCTCTCTCCTTCTATCAAGGAGTTTCTTACTTTGCAAACCGAGTTGGCACAGATTGAGGGACCGTCATCTGTTAGGGACCATTTTGTATAGGGAGATGGGGGATTCACAGTGATGAACCGCTTCTTTGTTTAGGATGTGGTTCGAATGCAGGACGATGTGAGAATCGACATTAGGATGATATGGAGGAGCATAGTGTCGACCAGAGTCAAGGTGTTTATATGGTTGTTCATACTTGGTAGGGTTCTTACCAAGAGCAGTGGGGACAACTACGTATTGAGGATTGTACTTCTGACAGGTTTGGGTTGGCGGTGGATGACCTGTACCATTTATTTTTCTCTCCCTATTCATCACAGGTATGGAGCAGGGCCAACATTCTGTGGCTGGCCAATGATGATTGCTCCACCTTCTAAAGGTGCATTAGATCGATTTGCAGCAATGGCCATGAGGACAACTCCTATCCCTTTGCAATAGTGTGGGCAATCTGGTGTGGCAGCACTGAGCTCATCTTCAGTGGGAAAACGTTTTCCTCGGAAAATGTACTTGAGCTTTGTAGGATGCTTTGTATATCATGGAGTGTGTAGAATGATGTAATCTCCTTTCTTTTCTTGTTTACTTTTAATATAAGTTGATGATCAAGGAAAAGTTCAGTTGAAAACTCTAAATTTTGATTGATATGTATCAATATTGCCCATATCTCGTTGATACCTCCACAGTATTTGAGAAATCAATATGCACCGGAATATTGACATACCAAGCTTTGATATTTGATATAGGCGATATATCTCAGATATATCGCGATATTTAGTATCATGCCACAGAACCATCACAGGTTACTAGGGACCATGGTCTCAATTTTAACGAAATTCCACTGAATTTGTCCGAAATTTCCATTTTTCCGGCCAATGAAATCGAAACGACACCTTGTTTATTTTTACAGATTTGAAAGAAATATCGATGTAACAAGCTTTTGCCATCTGATTGGTTGCATTCATTATTGTCATTCTTGATTTTGCAGATGGAGGAAATCCCTTCAAAATAGAACAGTAGGAAGATGGTCAATCGATGAAGACAAACGCCTCAAAGTGGCGGCGATACTTTTTGGTGCAAAAAATTGGAGCAAGATATCACAGTTCATTCCTGGTCGCAGTCAATCACAGTGCAGAGAAAGGTGAGCTAATTACTGTCCACTTGCTAGCTGTCCATCTTTATAATTTCATCCTTCCTAATACTGTTGCAGGTGGGTCAACTGCTTGGATCCTTCTATCAGTTTAAAGGCGTGGACAGCTGAGGAGGATTTTAGACTGAATGAAGGCATAGAAAAGTTTGGATATTGTTGGTCTGAAATAGCAACGCATGTCTCACATCGGACTGATAGCCAATGTAGGAGGTAGTAAATGATCATAATGCTCCCTTTCATTTTTTAATAAATAGAATTCTGGACTCGCTATACCTATGAGTGATGTTGATTTGGATCAAGGCCCTAAATGTCGGTTTCGGTCACCATTTCGGTATCGGCCAAAACAGAATTTCGATGGAATTTCGGTGGAATTTCGACCGAAATTTCGGTCATTTCGGTCATTTTTTGTACTAGGACCCCCATATTTCGGTCATTTCGGTCATTTCGATCGAATTTCGATTTCGACTGGATATCGATATTCGACAGAAATTCGACCGAATTTCGCTGAAATTTGAGGCCATGATTTGGATTATTTGTTAGGATACAATTAAAATCTTATCTGGGGTTGCGTTTGTTAATGTCTGCTGTATAGTGATGACCACACTGAGTTTTTTTTAATTGTGTAAAATGAAATGACGATGCATGTTCTGGATAACGTGGAGTTTAACTTGGCAATTTACATGGAGGCTGTGCTTGCATACACTTGAAAAAATCACTTGGTGAGTGTAACCCTTGTATGCTTGCCTGCTGTATGGTACTTACTAAATTGAAGGTGTTTTTTATTGAACGAAGCAAACTAACATGAATTACCTGAGCATAATGAAATAAAGTTTAAATTAGCAGTTACATGGAGTCAGTACTAGCCTTTGTCCATGTTAATCCATGGATTGAGGAGTCCATGGTCAAGCCAATTTTTTTACATAAGAGGCTGTTCTAAGCCTATTTCATCCTTAAGCTGGGTATGGAGCACTTAATATCTAGTGGCGTGACATTGGATTTCTATGCAGTTTTATTTCCAAACATCCTTCATAATTTGGATTGTCTCTTCTCCCAATCCGTCATCTTATTCTTGAACCTTGAGCAAGAGGAGATGTCACTTCCACTACTATTGGTTTTGATCCCGATGATAAGCTTCCTCAGCTTCCCTTGCTCATGCCATGGAGGTTGAAACAATATTTCTTTGCTAATAGATCCTTGTCGGAGTATCTGTTATATGCGTCATATGCGTGAGAGAAGGGTAAATGGATCCCTCTAGAATCCATATACCCCATCCAGTCTTTAGTCCCACATCTACCATTTTGGAGATGTGGAGACTCAGTGGGGGCTATATAATAGATCTTCACACCCCTGTAGTCAGATTATAAAGTTTGATAAACTATCAACCCTCTGAGGCATTCTCCCGTGGTTTCATCCCGCTCCTTAGGGAGTAGGGTACCACGTAAAAATCTTATGTTCCATGTTTTATCTTTCTTATTCTATGCCGTGTTTATCATTTTCGCTTCCACATTCCTATTTTCTAACAGTATCAGAGCGAGTTCGATTCTCGAGGATGTTTATGTTCTTTTTTTGTACAAGAATCGATTTTGGTTTTTATTCTTGAATATTCAATATTCTGAAGATTTATGATATGTTCGAAGTTTGAGGTCTAAGGTTATTTTTTAAGCCCTAAACATGTTCTTCGTATCGATTCGACGCAAGATGATTGCTGGCGGCTCCCGTCCAGCATCTCTCAGACGACTCTGGCTTCCTGTTCTGTGGGCAATTTCGTGTGGTGCAAATCTTCAAAGCAACCGGTCTAGGGGGATCAGTGCCGAATCTCGAGGAGCCCGATGCCTCCTCTTCCTTGCGATGCTCCAACACCTGTTCTCGAAGAGTCAAAACCCTGTCCAGGTTCCAGGCTCCATCGCGAGCCCTAATCCAACGCATAGGCGGTGCGATGCGTAGCATCTCCTCCAGGTGGCCAATCAACGATCGGCGGCGCAACTCCAGTTCAGTCTCGCCGTAGATCGCCCAGGCGGCGCCTCTCTACGCAACAGCGGCAGGCTACGCCTTCAGGCGGAGCCGCTCCATGCTCCAAGTAGCGGCGACCCCTCTTGATCTCTGTGACCCTTTACCAGATCCAGGGTGGAGGTGCACCTCCACCTCCACGCTCTTCTACCGCAAGCCCCATGGCGACGCTTCTCCCCCGTACGATTTCCAACATTGCATCGCCATGCCCCCAGGCACGCGAGAGCAAGGCGGAGGCCCCCTTGGCTCCTTGTGGCGTACCTTCGAAGACCACAGGCGGCCTCATTGTGTTTTGTTTGGGGTTTTCACGATGGGAACCTTAGTCTCCTGTAGGATTGCAAGGGGCCCGATGGCCTCCTTTATAAAAAAATAAGAGCCCAATTTTGGGCAGGAGGCTCAGTCGTTAAAAAAATGGAGAACATGTGAAAAAGCAGGCTAGTTGGGCCTGGATTTTTTTTAAGAAAGAGGTGTGTACAATAAAAAATCGTACGTAAAATATTTGCAAAAAAGGAAGTTAGAATAAAAATGTGTGTCAATGACTTATTTTAAAAAAAGAGAGAAAAAATGTGTTACAAAAGCCGAAGAGAGAGAGAGAGGACGTCTTATTAGACTGTTGCATATTTTTGGGTCCAAGTGGGCCATGAAATTTTTTCTGAATTGGCATTATTTGCGAAAAAATGAAGAGAAAAGATGAGTACAAAAAAACGTACGTGGGAAAAAAAATGATTGAACGGTAAAAAAATGATTTCAAAAAAAGATTGACGGTTATAAGAAAAATGAAATAGCCGAGAAGAGAATTTTCATTTTGAAGAAAAATCGAAAATGTGACGACTTATTTGGTTTTGTTTACCCCCATTTTCATGTTTTCTCCCAACGTTGTCGATACCATTGTTTTCCGACAAGTCTGGGAGAAAGGGGGAGTATATGTAGCGTCACAAGTCTTCTTCAGATTCATATTCTCCAGACCAGCCAGATTGTTTAGACTCTACAGTGATTAGTTGTTCAGACACGACTGGTTTCGAGTCTTCATTTCAGACACACACATGTATGTAGTCTTCTTTTAGATGAGCACATGTATGCCATCTTTTTTAGTGGTCCCCATCATTCATGGTTTGTCGGCCAGAGTTTTCGTGTGAGCCATAGGGACTCCATAGTAGGGGACCATTCCCTATGTCATGTTGGAGCATTTGTCCATAGATGGAGCAGTTGTCTACAGATTGTGGCAGGCCAGAGTACTCCGATGAGGAGGCTCATTTCAGTTGCAATGACTCTGACAGGCGCAGTACAGAGCATATGCTCTCTGACGAGGAGATTCGGTTGACTCACACTCCAGCCCATTCGTCCTCCTCACCTGCACGACATGAGAAGCAACGTCCTCGACATCATCCAACAGTTGTGCGCATTGAGTTGATATTGTCTGTAGTGTCATGTAGCGTGAGTTGAGTTTCTTTCTGTTTGTCCAAGCTGAGCATTGCATGCTCCATCTTGAAGGGGAGTGTTGGAGTATTTGTTATATGCGTCATATGTGTGGGAGATGGATAAATGGCCTCCATGATTCATTTACGCCATTCAGTCTTTAGTCGCACATCTATCAGTTTGGAGATGTGGAGACTCATTTGGGGCTATATATAGACCCCCCACACTCCTGTAGTCAGATGAGAAAGTTCGATAGACTATCAACCCTCTGAGGCATTCTCCCGTGGTTTCATCCCGCTCCTTAGGGAGTAGGGTTCCTTGTAAAAATCTTGTGTTTCATGTTTTATCTTTCGTATTCTATGCCCTGTTTATCATTTTCGCTTCCGCATTCCTATTTTCTAACAATCCTTAATACCACTGCCCTGAAATTTTGTATAAAAACCTTGAGAGTACCAGTCTTGGATCCGAATGTATGTAAATTCAAATAAGCTTTTCGTATGTTGTCTCTAAATACACCATCCAGGTGTTACTTGGTTGGAAGAGATACAGTTTAGAGTCTCCATTCTATGCTCGCTTCCTAGTAATTCTATTTCTTGTCTCATTCATTAAATCATTGCCATCTGCCAACAACATTGCACCAAGGCACCTTTGACTGCATGTGTTTCGCTAACTTAACTATAATCAAGGTAAAATTATAAGGAAAATGTCTATCAACCCAACCAGAGTCCTTAAGCAAGCTATTGTATAGTCATATACATCTTTTATCTTTTTTAAAAAATGTATTTATCTTGAAAGGCTGACATTCAAATGTGTCTCCTTGTCTTAATTATTGACCTGCATTCTTTGGTAACAATGTCCAAGTCCTTGTCGAAATCAATAAGGACCATATGAAAGTACTTTATTTTATTTGTAAAATTCCATCAAATACGAAGGTACTGTGTTTTGTTTCGTTTAAATTTCCATCAAGCACCTCAGGAAGTGGCATGAGAATGGTTTTATAAATGAACAAAATGAAAAAGATATTAACCTTGTTTTTTATGGACTCCTGCCATTTTTAGCGTTCCTCAAATTGTAAATTTTGACATTATGTGAATTTCTTTTCGTTTACTCTTCCTTGAATTGCGAACTTTGATGTGTGATTTTTTGCTTGTGGATTTCAATTCAACGTTATTAAAACCTTACCCAATCTTTTTCATTTTGTCTCTAATTCCAAAACAATAGAGGTATTACTAGGAGTCTTTCGACAAAGTTATGCTTGCCTCACGACAATAAAAATATTGCAAAGAGGGAGTCAATGATCACGAGGTTGACAAGGATGGAAGTGTCATAAAGGTTTGTGGAATATGAAGGTCGCATGCATGATGAATGGTAGGGTGAACGGCAACTAACACCTCTTGCGAGGTGTTTAAATGGTTGATGACACTCCTGAAGTTTGATGAGTGCAGGCATGTTAGGGTGCTATGCATGATGGGTGTGGTGAGGCTTGATTGAGGCATTTGTGTGGACTGACCCGATAAGGTAGTGGCTGAACTTGGTGTTTTGAGAGGAAGCTTGGAGTAGAGGAGTGAACCTTGAACTTTTTGACAGTGATGCTAATTGCGATGGCGATTGCTTGTTTCTCAACTTTAAAGTGTGTGGTCTGACTAGAATGCAAAATGAGCCTAGGAGACGAAGAGGCTCAAACCGAAGTACGTAGTGATGTAAATGGCGGTGGTGGGGAAAGCCAAGAGCTCACTTCGGGGGTGGATCCATGGGGTGGCTTCAATACCATGAAGTGTGCTGTAACTATTGATGGGCTGTAGTTGATTGCGATGGTTGTAGGAACCCACAACTCATTTTCTACATTCAAGCCAGGAGGCTGCTTTTTAAAAAGGAACAAGCTGGAAAGTATTGTTGTAGGTATCTTTTCTATAGCTTGTACTATTAGGAGGTAAACATGGTTTTGGGTTGATTGCTTTTGTTCAAAACCCGAAGGATAATTATTGAGGATAGAGCCTTGGGAGAATCTTTGTGAGGTTTATGCTATTTGCGAGGCAATTTGTGTGTTTAGCCTTTCTCCTCTTTCATCAAGCACATGCGCACCATTGCTATTCATCTACTTTTGTAAATATATCTATCTTTATCACATAAATCTTGAATCTTGAAGTTGCATGCAAGAAAATTGTGGTCTATGTAGTCTTGCTTATTATATGCATTGCTCACTTGATTCATCTTAATCTGATATTGTACTATATGTAGACAATATCATGCAACTTTTCTGTCCTCAAATAATTTCATCTCTTAGAATGAATGGGGTTGAAAGTGCTTCAGTTTTTCTTGCATCCTCCAACCGATGCAGTTTGCTGCAACACCTTTACAACCGCTTTTTGCAACTTTGGCCAGTACACATATTCCGCATTCATCTGCCAAAAATGATATGAGATTGTTCTAGAACTCCATTACAAATTCATAAATCTATTCGATAAAATTATGTTCCTGATCATCAAGTCAACTACGCCTTGCTGACATCATTAGATATGAATTTAAACAAAATCCTCAAGCATGATGCACAAAACATGATACATTTCTGTAGCAGTTGGGAACGCAAGGCGCTGATAAATAGCCAAGCAGATAATTCTGCAATGACATCTGCCAATTTTTACTTGCAGAGAACATCCACCGACCATATGAATTCACATGCTTTGAGTTCCAAATCTGTTTGTTGTTGTCCTGAGAAAATGTGTCCAGATCATAAAACATTCAGTTGTTATTCATGAAAATGATTTCTGTAACCTTGAAGGTAAACACCGCCAAGCTGATTGATGAGATGATATTATATATTATGCTCATCATCGGGGTAAGGCATCAATGAAATCAAGAAAAGTAGAATAAATGCAACCTCTAAAAATGTGATCGGAAACTGAAGTTTGCAGATGCCTATCCATTATCTATATACCTTTAGTTAAAGTTGTTTTTTTCTCAGCTGATGCCACGTGGCTTGATATGGAGGCTTTTCCCTTCCCTATTTTAGTCTCCCCTTCTCTTTCCATTTGGGAGGGTATTTCTCCAGCCACTGCCACGCGGTTCCTCTCCTTTGTTTTCTCTTTTGCTCTTCCTCCCCTCTTCAATCCTAAATCCCTCTCTTCCCCTTCTCTACAATTTGTTGAAGATCGATAGAGCAGCACCACAACCAGTACTCGAGCATCTGATTACCATCGAGAACACATCAGCCTTGTCTTCAGAGAAATATTGCAGACGAACAATGATAACATCACTTCGTCCAAAGCCCGACACCTTGGAGCAATGAAGAGTGTGTGGAGATCTGACTGCCTGAGATTCACCTGAAGATCAAGTAATCCGATGCGAGAACGAAAACCTTCGCCTGAAGCTTCTTACAATTTGGGGAAGAATTCCGTGGCTGCTCGATTCGGATTGAAGGGAGATATGCTGATCTCAAAGAGTGAGCATCTACCACAGGAAGCTTCATATGGAGATCGTAGCATCACATGCACTTGGAAATCCCATTCATCGGAGCACCAACGATCTGCCTAGAATGCATCAATGCACATTCGGAGAAGCCCCATCGAATCCATAGATGGTGGTCTTCATCGATCGAATCTTCATTGAAAGTTTCAACCTCTGTCAACAATTGTCGGACTTGAAACCATCTGATCAAGGAAGGATGAAACACATGATCTACTTGGAGGATCGATCCAACTCGTATCTGGATCAGTTGCATTGGGGACGAACAAGCGTAGATCCATATAACACAACCTCCGTCGGATTGTTAATGGGAGCAATTGCAGCCACATCACCCTCTAGATGCACGTGATCTGCACATGCAAAGGGGAGATATTTTGGAAATAATTCCATGTATACCCCTCAATATAATCTTTGTCTGTATACATGTCATCTGCCGGTCATCCAAGGCACACGCATAGTACGTATGTGACATATTTGCAGGGATACACTTCAATTTGTGTAATACGCACAATAGGGCTTACGTGCAGGATATTCACCACGTGCGCCCTAATGTTTTTTCACACATGCCCCTCCGCATTTAATATTTTATGGGATACCCAAGAATTTGTTTTATATTACATATTAGCTCCTATAGTAAGTGTTATCAAATCCCTTTATAAATTATGCATTAAATAATTTACTTAATATAAAAAACAATCAAAAAATACCTATTAATATATATTAATATGATATAAACAGTACACAACTTAGAAAAATATAAACATTTAGTATTTTTAATAATTTAAAAATATTATGCAAAAATATTCACAAACTTCTAAGATACATGAAAATATGAATACACCTCCCAAAATCCCAAAAAAATCCACTGAAATAAGTTTGTAATCTTAAACACATTCCTATTTATCTATATGGATTTTTACACCCATAACCGTGAGTAATTTCGTAATAATATTCATAACAATGTATAATCGTGAATTACGTTCAAGACCCTGAATAAGTGTACCGTCTTACACCCATAACCTTTCGTTACTTTACTCAATTAACTCAACCAGATGATTGAGTTAATCTAACCAATCAATGATCTAACGAATGGAACTAACCTAAATAAAAAATATCCCACTCCTTTATTTTGAACCAACACGTGCAGAGAGGGAGGCGTTGACGATGGGGGAGGACAAATGAAAGCCTGCAGGCGGTGAAGGGCCGGGGAGAGGCGTTCTCGTGCTTGGTCCTCCATCACCTCCACATCTCCTGGAGAACCATTGAAAGAACAACTTCTTCCCTTTAGGTACACTAGATCTCGACATGTGTATGTGAATGCAAAGGTGCAGTCCGTAGGAGGGGGTGCAGAGGAGCGGTGGAAGGGGGGAGGAGGCGTTGACTTGCAGAGGTGCGGACTGCGGGAGGGTAGGTGGGGATGGTAACTGGAGGGTGGGTTTCTAGATGTCGGTGGAGGAGATGGGGCTTGCTTACAGAGGTGCGGTCCGGCGGGAGTGGAGTATGGAACTTGCAGAGGGGTCAACGACGAATGGGGTGAAGGATATGGTTAGATCCTCAAGCGCATCACGGAAGCATGATCGTCGTATCGGATTCGATGAAGAACGACTAGTCGCACTAGTTGTTCTATGCAGCGGAAATTAAAAAAAAATTTCATGTGACGAAACCACATGATCCAAGAACACTTCTCGGATCGTTTCGTTTAAACCACAAACATGTATTAGGATTACCTCTTGAAGCGTGGTTGCGATCGAGTCTCTAAACGAAGAGACCTCCTGTCTCAAGTCCGATCCAACGGAGGAGACGCTTGCGAGCGTGGGGATGAACCGCGTGCTTCTCGCAATCCATGTTGATGATCCAAGCGGCGGATCTCCTGATCTCGACACACGAGATCCGACGTCTTCTTCACGAGCGAGGCGCACCGAAGGAGACGGAGATCCACGAGCAAACAACCGGGCAACATAACGACGATGCCGCGGCGATGGAGAGCCTCTCTAGGGCATCCATGGTGGACGGCCATGAGAGGGAGAGAAAGAGAAAGAGAGAGAGAGATATGCTTCTCAAGCATTATGTGTAAAGAAGAGAAATGGGGTGCCTCTCCTTTTATAGGGTTTTGGGATCCATGGATCTCAATCCATGGGACAACACAAATGCAATGGCTCTCATTGATTGTGTTTCTTTTAATGGTCAAGATTTGTGTTGGTAAAACCAACAACAATTAGTTTAATTTAGATTAAATATATGTTGATAAATCAACACAATTTAATTACCAAATTAAATCAAGATCTCTTGGAGATCATAGGAGAGAGAGTGCCTCCTTCCATGTTGGAAGGAGGGGACGGCCACACATTCCTAATAGGAGTGATGGCCGTCCAGTCCATATACATGGAAGGTGGCTCTCATCTCTTTATTGTAATCTCCAAGATTATGCAACAACTTTTGTTGCAAATTATTCTACAAAAATAATTCACAATTATTTTGTAGACATTGCAATCTTGCCATTAAAAAATTTTATGAATCATATTCTCAACCCAAAATAAAATGTAAATTACATTTTCAATTTAATGTCCAATGTGAATCCAATTCACATCAACATTTAATTAACAAATGTAAATTACAAATATCTCTCTCTTATATATTATAAATCACATTTATAATATATATGACTAATATGGATATTGCTATCCACATTATTCATATCCATGATATTTGTTGGGAGAAAGGAGTCTTTGTTATACTTCATAGAAAAACCCTAGGCTCTCTTATATAGGGAGAGGCCTTAAGGGTAAATTACATAGACGTCTAAATAAAAGAGAGAAATAGCAACAAGATACGAAAACAATTATTAATACTAGAAACTATCTCTACACTCCCCCTCAAGGTGGAGCATAGATGTTGATCATGCTCAGCTTGGATGAACATCTCTGAAAAGGTCCTCTGAGCAATGGCTTGGTGAATACATCGACAGTTTGATCTCCTGAGCTAACATGGGCCGTGGATATCAACCCTCTCTAGATCAGGTCCCTGGTGTAATGGCAGTCAACTTCAATATGCTTGGTCCTCTCATGAAAAGCTGGATTGTTGGCAATGAACAATGCTGCCTGATTGTCACACTGAAGCTTCATAGGTAGATGTACCGCTACATGTAAATCTTCTAATACGGAGCGAACCCACATCATTTCCGTGCTGGCTTGGGCCATTGCCCTGTATTCGGATTCCGCACTGGATCTTGCCACCACCGTTTGTTTCTTGCTTTTCCAAGACACCATAGAGCCTCCAACAAAAACTGCAAACCCTGAGGTTGATTTTCTATCCTTAGGGCATCCTGCATAATCTGCGTCTGCACACGCTGAGATGGATAAGTCTGCGTCCTTTCTGAATAGTAGCCCTAACCCTGGAGAAGACTTCAGATACCTCAGTATCATGTGTATAGCATCCATGTGAACCTGTCTTGGCTGCTCCATAAACTGACTCACCCGGTTAACTGCAAATGCAATGTCTGGACGGGTTATAGTAATGTAGAGGAGTTTTCCCACCATCTCTCTATATCTCCTCTTATCCACCTCATCAGTATCACCATCATATAACTTCATGCTGGGGTCCATGGGGATGCTTGATGGTTTGCACCCATCCATACCAGTCTCAACCAGAAAGTCTGTAATGTACTTCCGTTGTGTCATCACCAAACCATGTGCATTCCTTGTAAATTCCAACCCCAGAAAATATCTTAGGGTTCCAAGATCCTTCGTAACAAACTGACGACCTAGGAATGCCTTCGCCCTCGCTATGCCCTGAACATCGTCTCCTGTAACAAGAATATCATCCACATAGACCATTATGACAACCGTACCTGCCGAGGACTTTTGGACAAACAACGAGTGATCAGCATTGGACCTCTTGAATCCCTGGTGCTCAATTAGATTGGACAGCTTCTGGAACCACGCTCGTGGACTCTGTTTGAGGCCATATATCGCCTTGTGAAGTCTACAGACCATATGCTTCTCCCCCTCAGCAGTAAACCCGGGTGGCTGCTGCATGTAGACTTCCTCCTGTAAGTCCGCGTACAGAAAAGCATTCTTGACATCTAGCTGAGAAATGCTCCAATCACGAACCACTGCAACAGACAGGAGAATACGGAGAATCGAGTGTCTTGCCACTGGAGAGAATGTATCCATGTAGTCAATGCCATATGTTTGTGTAAATCCACGGGCGACCAAGCGTGCTTTGTACCTATCCAACGTGCCATCTGCACGATATTTGACTGTGAAGACCCATTTGCAGCTCACAACGGATGCATCAGGAGGTGCAGGGACCAAAGACCATGTGCCACGGGACTGCAAGGCCCCCATTTCTTCTTCCATAGCTAATCTCCAGCACTCACTCTTCAAGGCTTCCTGGTATGTCCGTGGTATGGTCACGGAAGACAATGCTGTGGCAAACTTCTGGAAATCACCTGTGAGTCGGTGGAAGGAAACCTGTGAGGCAAATGGATAGGAAGCACATTGATGTCTCTGTTTCCAAATAGCAATCGGAACATCAAGATCATCATCTGGGTCCACCTGTAATGAGTCATCCTGCATATGTACCGAACCTGACCCGTCAGTAGTAACATCCTCTGAACATACCTGAGGCGTAGTGATTGGTTGATCTGTCGTCTGAGCAGGACCTGACCGACGCGTATAATGGTTAGGAAACGGTGATATGATTCGCTGTGGAATGGGTGGAGGTGGGGGTGGTGGTGGCGGTGGTGTTGACATAGGAACTGACATAGGAGGCGACTCAGGTAAACTCCAAGTATGTGGTGGTGGAACATAAATATCATCAGTGATGGTGGATGGTACCATTCTGTCCCCAGTTAGCGAGAAATACATAACTGACTCGAAGAAGGTGACATCCGCACTAACAAAATACCTGTTGGTTGTAGGATCATAACACCGGTATCCCTTCTGGGTTCTGGAATAACCAACAAAGACGCACTTGACTGCTCTTGGAGAGAGCTTGTAAAGGACAGGAGATAGACGATGGACAAACGCCACATCGCCAAAGACACGTGGCGGCAGAGAGAAGAGCTCCTTGTCTGGAAAAATAAGAGAGATAGGTATCTTCTCTCCAAGGACAGAGGACAACATTCTGTTGACTAGATAGCATGCAGTAAGGACAGCATCCCCCCAGAAAGAAATAGGAGCACAACTTTGAATCAACAGGGTACGAGTAATGTCCAAGAGATGGCGATGCTTTCTTTCCGCCACACCATTTTGTTGGGATGTATATGCGCAGGTGGTTTGGTGAATAATACCCTTCGATGAAAGAAATAGAGAAAGAGAGCGTGTACAAAACTCCAGGGCATTGTCAGTTCAAACATATTTGACTGAGGAAGAGAAAACATTCTGCACTTCATTAATCAAATTTTTGATAACATCTCCTGCTTCAGATTTATTCTTCAAAAGAAATACCCAAGAGACACGAGAAAAATCATCGACGACCATTAGATAAAACCTGTGTCCCTGGTGATCGGGAACACGACTCGGACCCCATATATCTATATGTAACAACTCAAAAGGTGAGCTACTGCTCCGACTCTGACGACCTGGGAAGCTCGACCTATGATGTTTTCCCAACTGACATGTTTCACAGCGAAACGACGAGCTTGGAGAGATCTGGGGTAGAAGATGGCGCATTTTCTGAATCGGAAGGTGACCAAATCGAAGATGCCAAATGTAAGAAGAGACTGGTCTAGCGGAGTGAGAAGAGACGCCAGCATAGGATTCCCGAACCAGCCGATATAAACCATTCTGCTCAGAGCCACAGCCAATCACCTTGCCCGTGAGTATGTCCTGAAAAATGCTAGAAGACGGGTCAAAAATAGCACGACAATTCAAATCCTTTGTAATCTGACTAATAGACAGCAAATTCAGTGAGAACTCAGGAGCATGTAAAACATTCTGTAGCTTCATAATGGAGGATAAGAAAACCTCCCCCAGTCCAACAAGGGGTGAGTGGGTACCATCTGCTATCTGTACTGAGCGGCCGGGTGGAATATCCCTGTAGGCCTGTAATCGTCCTCTATCTCGACAAAGATGATGTGTAGCTCCGGAATCTATAACCCAGTCAGATATATCATAAGAATGTATGTGCGCGGATGAACTACCTGAGCTACTGGC
This sequence comes from Ottelia alismoides, assembly GCA_037367405.1. Lineage (NCBI taxonomy): Eukaryota > Viridiplantae > Streptophyta > Magnoliopsida > Alismatales > Hydrocharitaceae > Ottelia > Ottelia alismoides. The sequence goes on along the minus strand of JAZKJV010006314.1, from coordinate 406,742 downwards.
TGCAGCGGATGAACTGGCAGAGGCTGTGGCAGCAATATCTGAAGAGCCACCAGATGAATCACCAGAAGAATGTGGCATAATATCGCGGAGACGGGCCACAAGTTCGTCAAATCTATGATCTGCAATAGACGGTAATGGAGACTGTGAATGCTCTACAACCCGTGTCGATGTTGGGAACCCATGCTTTGAGTAGCATGTCTCCTCCGAGTGTCCAGTTTTGTGACAATACGAGCACATCTGACTGAAGCGACCTCTTCCTTGAGGTCCACGGCCACGTCCACGACCACGTCCAGAAGGCGGTCCACCTCTCCCACGCGAAGCTGTCATCGCAGATGGGGTGGAGTAGAGGAGCTGGAGGAAACTGGAATGCGACTGAGCCTTCTGTAGACATCCTCCACTGGAGGAATTACTGCATCTGCTAGAATCTGTGACCTTGCAGCATCATACTCGGGATCGAGAGCAGCAAGCAGAACGCCCACCATGGTGGCGTTCCGAAACGTCTTCTGCTGCTCCGGAGTAGCAGTCAGAGGAATGGTACTGTATAGCTTCTCGAACATCCCTCTCAGGGATGTGTATAGAGAATGGAGAGGTCTGTCGGCCTGCTTCATCGTAAAAATGTCATGTTGAAGCTGCAACATCTTTGTCTCATTTCACACCTGCGAATACGTAGCAGCAAGGATGTCCCACATCGCCTTAGCAGTGGGCTGATGGAGGACATCGTTAGCTATCTCCATCGTCAACGTACCAGACAGCCAGACTTTCGAGTAAGCGTCATCAGCCTCCCATGAGGCATAGATCCCTGTCTTCTCCGCAGGCTCATCTTCGGTAAGAATGTGTTTCTTACCATTTGATTTCATGAGGCTCATGAACTGCATAGCCCATAGCTCATAGTTAGACCCGTCCATCTTCACTATTGGCGCAGGACCTTTGAATGCGCCGATGGAGGGCAAATCGACTTTCGATTCTGACATAGTGCTGCTCGAAGAAGACGAAGGGAAAACAGACACGTTGATGAGCGTCTACACCAACTGCATCGGATTTGAGTACGTGTGTAGACTTTTACGTACTTAAATCCATAAATCGGAGGAAGAGGGGTCTAGGACACGCCTCCAAGGAAGCTTACAGCCCTTGAATCTCCTCGAAAACGCCGCCTATGAACTGTTGGAGGCCAGAGGAGGGCCTACGACGACAGTTGGGGCGCCGCTGGGGTGGCTGGGAACCGGTGGGGCGGCTGGGGGCCGCTGGCGGCGACAGGCGACAGACGACCGCTCGGGGGGGGGGGGGGGGCGGCGGGGGCCGCTGGGGAGGGGCGGCGGGGGTTGCTGGCGACCGGGAGCGGCTGGAAGCGCTGGGGGGCGGCAGGGGCCGCTGGGAGGAGGCGGCAGTTGCCGCTGGAAGCCCTAAGGCGGCTCGACGAGAGAAGGAGAGAGGGGCGGCGGGTGGAGAAGGGAGGGGCGACGGGTGGAGAGCCCTAGGGAGGCTCTGATACCATGTTGGGAGAAAGGAGTCTTTGTTGTACTTCATAGAAAAACCCTAGGCTCTCTTATATACGGAGAGGCCTTAAGGGTAAATTACATAGACGTCTAAATAAAAGAGAGAAATAGCAACAATATACGAAAACAATTATTAATACTAGAAACTATCTCTACAATAATTAAATCACATTTAATCACCTTGGATCTCTATCTCATGTTCTCAAATAATATGAATCACATTCACATTATTCACATCTTTGATAATCAAATCTCATTTAATTATCTAAGATAACTCTCTTTATAATATGAATCAAATTCATATTATTCATGATAATTAAATCACATTTAATTGTCCATTTTATCAATGCTTGGATACATATATCAACAATAGAATTATCCATGAACTCTTTCAAGGATATTGCGCTTTCTCCGCGGATACTTGGAGATAAGGACAGGGCGATTGTATTGTTCCACGTATAGTGACTTGGATATTGAGATCATATCTCAAATCCAGATCGTGGGCCTCCTATAGATGCTTGATTAAATCAAGACTGCAAATCTAATCTTCTTATTGCATCCGAATCACATTCAGATCAATGTCCAACATTTGGACCAAGATTAGATCACTTCTCTACTGAGAGGAGTCACTAAAATCCAGACCCGTTTCATCACTCCCTAGGAATGGAAGCGTCATGGTTATACAATCGTTTATGATCACATCACCCTCAGGTATTCCTAATATCTGTACATCCTGCATACTGGAAGACTCAGATTAAACCTGAAGTATTTGATCAACTTTATACTGTCTACTTCATGGTTTTATCAGTAAGTTTCTCATTCGATCATTGGGAGTTGGTATCGGTCATATACTTTCCAAAAGCATATATCATACCTAGGTCTTGATCATATACTTTCCAAAAGTATATATCAAACCTACAAATTCAGTCAAGCTTCCAAAGCGAGACGACCGTGCACGGAATTTGATTCTTCCCAATATCTCATGAGTGAGCTCATGTCTTCCGGTTCAGTGAATGAACCTGTGTGATCCCTTTGAGAGATCGTATTACTCATATGCCCTTACATGCATACCAGCGCGCGGGTGTATAGACCTTGATTAGGTCATCAACCTATTGGTCTGCCAAATGTACATACTCGGACATATAGCAACACATCTGTCTCCGGTCAGAGGATGCGTGCCTGTATCGTGACAACATACGATATAGGACTTTGGTTATCTCGATCTCATTAAGTCAACTCTTTGACCTAATTAATCTGGCACCTCAGAATCTCTATTCCTATGCAGAGGACCTGCATCAAGAGGTCGGTCAGATATCGGCCTTTAGAGATAAGGATTGCCATCTCCTACTCAGGCTGGAGATCATCTCTTAACAATCATTTGACGGTGCTTGATGAGTCCTCAATCTAACCCTTTAGATATTCATCCAAGCACCAGCCTCTATGATTCATTAGTTGAATCAACAGCTGTATAATTATCAAGATGGCCATGGTACATAACCCTAATTGTACTAAGGGACCTATTATGCAAATTATTTATTCTTCATATCATATCAGGGAATGATATTTGCAATAACATTTATTGCAAAATGGCTCGCCGTGGGCTCGCATGTCCAACAATCTCCCACTAGCCCAAAGAGCCATTAATGGGCTAATCATTTAAACCCGCACTCATGTGACAATCATAGGCTATTTAGAAAATAGCTAGGTAAGCTGATCAGTCACTCTGTTCCCGCAAGACTACGCCAAGTCCTTTTACGGCACTTGCATATCCCCAGTAACAGTGCTCGCATCTAATGCGAATGTTGCATTTCATGCAAACAATACTCAATTTTGTTAAAGCTATTATAGTGTCCTTAACACTATAGCTTAATAATTGTTATAACCAGTATTTCCATAATCCTTATCAGAATACCCTTATTCCTGGAGATCTCTATCTCCAAAGGTATCCAAAGTTAAGATCTTTTAGATCACTATCTATATAGTCTTAATTTATTGAAAATAAGACTTTGAGATCACTATCTCAAAAAAACTTGTCCACTATGAAGATTTTGTTATCACTGCAATCAAGTGTTTTATTTCCATAGTTGGATTAGTAACAATTTACTACTCCCACTACATGGTAGATATCTGGCTTTTGTACACATCTAGCATACACTCAGCTTCTCGTAACTAATGGACAAGTGCAAGTAGTTCTAGCATTCACTTCCTCAACTCTTTGAGGTGCTATCCCTTTAGATAGGTCATACCATATCTTGAGGGATGGAAGCATTTCTTGGAATTTTCCAAGAAATGTCCAAGGTGCACCATTAATGTGACAATCCCAATATCCTCTTCTCTTTACTTCTGAACACCTTCAGAACTAAGATCCAAGAGGTATCCTTGAGATCATATCTCAAGTTATGGAACAACCAGGTAATAAAACACTTATTATTATCCTTATATCATTTTAAATGATTAGGATATCATCTACATTCAGCGTGATGAACACAAAGGCACTCCCACTAAGCTTCACATGGCTCGTCAAGATTCCATCTGAAATCATAACATTTATAATTTCATCAAATCTTACGGTCCAACTTCAAGAAGCTTATTTGAGTCCATAGATGGATTCCTTAGCTTGCATACCTTGCTTTCTTCAACCATGAAGCCCTGGGGCTACTTCATGTGAATATCCTCAGAGAGGTATTCATAAAGGAATGCAATATTGACTTACATCTTGAAGATGCAATAGTCAAGTTGTGTAGCTAAGATCAGCAATATTCTGATGTTTTTAAGCATGGTCACCGAAGAGCAAGTTTCATCGCAGGCAATGTCTTCTCTTACGGTGTGTAGCTCATGGCTACGAACCGTGCTTTGAAGGTCTCTACCTTCTCATCAGGTTCCATTTCTCTTGAAGATCCATTTACACCTTTATAGGTCTTGCCCATATAGGTGGATCCTCGAGGGTCCATATACAACACTTGTATATGAAGTCTACATTAGACTTGCTAACATCCATCTATCCATGCTATGATCTTCAGATGCTTCATCACATGAAGTTCGATCATTGTCAGATTTCTCCGACACATGGAATCCCTCCTCAAACTCATTTGAAGAGGTTTTAGTGTTTCATCTTTAATCGTCCTTTTAGTTTCCAATTTCAGGAGCCTCATTATCTTTTCAGGAGGTCTCCACGGAGGGTGGAGGGCTTCCGAAGTTCAACGGAGGGGAGGGGGTGGCTTGCAGAGGTACGGTCCGACGGGAGGGGGGTGGGGAACTTGTAGAGGGGTCGACGGCGACTGGAGCGGTGTTGCAGAGATGCCAGGGGGGTTCCGGAGGTTGACTGGGAGTTTTACAGAGGTTTGGGTGGAGGAAGGGACTTGCTGATGTCGACGACGACGTGAGAGAACTTGCAGAGGTCGACGACGATTGCCCGGGTCCTGAGGTCGACATGGGGGTTTCCTGAGGCCACGCTTTGGACGATGACAGTTGCCAGGTGAGAGAATATGATGATTTGTAAATAAAAATGAGTATTAGGGGCAACTTTGTCTTTTTTAATGGAAACCATCAAATATAACAGGCATCGCAAACGAAACATAACATAGGGTTCTGTCATGTAAGAGTTAAGCATTACTCGAGGGTTCTCATGTAATTTGCGATTATTGCGAAATTACTCAGGGTTATGGGTGTAAAAATCCCTTATATATGTTATTTCTCAAAAAAATTTATATATGTTCATATAAATAGTGTACAAAGAATTTATCTATAGATATTTTTTAAGAAATTTAATACTGAAATTATAATACTGAGAATTAATCTTGAATACTTTGTTTTTAGGGTTTTTATCAGTTGTGCGCCTCTCAGATATTGCAATATCAGTTATGCCCCTCTCTTTTTTGGAATGTCAGTTGTGCCCCTACCTTCTTGCAAAATTCACAGTTCTGCCCTTTTATAATATCAGTCATGCCCCTAGTTTACCTTGACAGAAGGGCAGAACTGTGAATTTCATAAGAAGGTAAGGGCACAACTGATATTCAAAAAAAAGGAGGGGCATAACTGATATTGCAATATCTCAGAGGGGAACAAATGATAAAAACCTTTGTTTTTATTCCCTTTACTCTTATATTTTAATTTTTTGTCTTCCACTGCGAAGTGCGGGTAACATCCTAGTTGATATTAATTCTGCCCGCAACATAGGATTCTTCTTTTAAAGCCCAAATCATCGTCTAATAGCTGTGAACCATTATTATCTGTAGAAATATTTCTTATTTCTGTACCGTTTCCTTATTTTTATTTATGTTCTGTTCTCCTGTGTAATTTACCTATAAGTCTCTCATCTTTATAAGAGAGCCCAGGGTTCCAAAGGAATAAATTCGTCTATTTTTCCCAACATGGTATCAGAGCGACAGTCCTATACCAGAGCTCTCGTACCATAACCCTAGCCCTACCACACCCGCCTCTCTCTCTCTCTCTCTCTTCGGCACCACCGCCGTCTCTCTCTCTCTCTCTCTCTCTTTCGCTACCGTCGAGGCTGCCACTGTCCCTTGGGCAGTCGCTGCCGCCCCTTGGGCTCGCACAGTCGCTGCCGCCCCTTGGGCTAGCACAATCGCCTCTTGGGTTGTCACCAGTCCTCTATCTTACTGTCGGGCCGATCACCTTTGTGTGTTTGGTTCCCGCTGTCGTCGGCATCTATGGCTTATTTTGCTCGTACCAAGGCTCACGCGTGCTGATGGGTCTGATCATATAAGTTTACATATACGATCGGATTCTTATATATCTATGTAGACACTCATTCTGTGGTCTACAAACCCTAGTGATCTTCATCCGACGACAAGTCAAAAAATAAAGTTGACGTACCCGCCACATGCGTATTTAGAGGTCCATCGTTAATTGTCAAGATGGACGGGATGAATTATGAGCTCTGGGCTATGCAATTCATGAGCCTTATGAAGTCTACTGGTAAGAAGCACATTCTTACCAAGAAAGAGATGATGGCGAAAACTAGGGTTAACGCTTCGTGAGAGGCGGATGATGCTTATGCCAAAGTCTGGCTTTCAGGTACATTGACGCTAGAAATCGTCAATGATTTATTACATCAGCCCACTGCTAAGACAATGTGGGACCCTTGTAGCAACTTATTCTCAGGTACGGAAATGAGACCACGATCCTCCAACTCCAGCATGATATATTCATTTTCAAGCAAAATAGTCGATCTCTTGAATCGTTGTATACATCCTTGCGTAGGATGTTTTAGAAGTTCTACAGCTTCATGCCTCTCACGGCTACTCTAGAGCAATAAAAGACATATATAGAATGCTACCATGGTCGGTGTATTCCTAGCAGCCCTCGATCCTGAATATGATGTTGCTCGCTCCCACATCCTTGCAGATGCTACTATCCCTCCCATGGAAGAAGCCTTCTGCAGACTTAGCAGAATTACTGTCCTGTCCATTACTACTAGTCAGTCTTCTTTGGCAATAGTAGCCTCCCGGGATATAGGAGGCTCCTTTTTTTTCATGGACGTTGACCTCACGGCAGAGGGGGGCGTATTCTCAGCTCTGCACTTACTGTCATCGTCAATGTTATACAGAGGATACATGCTACTCTAAGCATGGCTTCCCTACATCAGTTCGTGTCATGGAGCAAGCTGACTCATCTACTGTGGCTCATTCATATCAGATATATGATGACCTAGTTTCTCGATTGAGGGACATTATGCCTTCATGAGGTTCTACTGTCTCCTCGTCTGCTCCAGATATTGCTACCTCTGCCAGTGCCAGTCCCTCAAGTAGCATTTTTGCTTTTACTTCTTGTCATGGGCCTGCTATTACAGATTGAATTATGGACTCCGGAGCTACACATCATTTGTATGGGGATAGAAATCAGCTTACAGCTTCCAAACAGATTCTCCCAAAGAGGATAGCAATCATTGCTGATGGGACTCACTCCCCATACACTGGACAGGGGGAGTGTAACTTAACGCCTTCGATACGACTACAAAATATGTTGCATGCTCCATATTTTTTTATGAATCTATTGTCCGTTTGTCAAATTACAAAGGACTGGCATTGTAGAGCTATTTTTGACCCATCTTCTCTTATTTTTCAGGACATCCTTACGGGCAGGGTGATTAGTTGTGGCTGTGAGCAGGGAGATCTCTACCGTCTTGTCTGAACCCCATGTGCTGGCCTTTCCTTTTATTCCATAGGATCGGTTTCACCTTTCATGTGGCATCTGTGCTTCGGTCATCTTCCCCTTTAAAAGCTGCTTCAAGTTCTTCCCTAGATTTCACCTCGTTCTTCTTTTGAATGTGAGGCATGTCAGTTAGGAATGCACCACTGCTCGTTGTTTCTCAATAGTCAGAGTCGAAACAATAACTCTCCTTTTGAGTTGTTTCATGTTGATATCTAGAGTCCAAGTCGTGTCCCTGATCATCAAGGACACATGTTTTATTTAGTTGCAGTTGATGATTTTTCGCGTCTGTCATAGGTCTTTTTGATAAAGAATAAATCCGACGCTGGAAATATCATTACCAGATTGATAAATGAAGTGCAGAATATTTTTTCTTCTTCTGTTAAATTTGTGAGGACTGATAATGAGTACTTGTGTTCTCTCTCAATTCTTTGTTTCTCGTTAGTGTTGTAAAAGTCGCCTGACTGGCCCGACTAGTAGGTTCGACTTGTCTAGTCAGTGGGGTTACCGATCAGTGACTAATTCCGACTAAGCACACTAATCGACCGATTTTTGCTTGGAAATACCTTATTTTTTATATATTTTTTATAAGAAAACTCATTATAATATGCTTAGTGTTTTATTTAAATTCGATTACTTTGTTTATTTTATTATGATAGCATAAAAATGTACAAAATCTAAATATATGTATAAAAATGAGTTATATATTTAAAATAATCATAAAATGAAAAGTCGATTAAAGTTCGACTAAATCCGATTAGTCGCCCGACTGCCGATTAATCCTTAGTCGGTGACCCGACCGACCGAGTACCAACTGCCGACTTTTGCAACCATGTTTCCCGCGGTATCATTCATCAGACCTCTTGTGTCTATACCTCTCAGCAGAATGGCGTAGCTGAGAGAAAACATTGTCATTTACTTGATATCACTTGTACGCTCCTTATTCAGAGTCATTCCCCTCATGGGGTGATGTGGTTCTTACAACATGTTATTTCGTGAATCGCATGTCTTCGCCTGTTCTAGGTGAGAAAATTCCTTTCTTTATGACGTTTCTAGATAACGAGCTATTCTTGTTTACTCCACGTGTTTTTGGTTCAGTGGCATTTGTTCACCAGTTGTCTCTAGATCTTGACAAGCTTTCTCCTAAAGCTGTCAAGTGTGTTTTTGTTGGGTACTCAAGGACGCATAAGGGGTATAGATGCTATGATCCACTTAACAGAAAATATTATGTTAGCGTAGATGTTACATTCTTTGAATCGGTAATGTATTTTTCCCCTACATGCGATAGGTTGACTTCTTCTGAGTCAGATGATGAAATTTATGTGTCTCCACCTCCACCTACGATAGTTATACCACCACCTCCACCATCTCCTACCACGCCTCAACTGTCGCCTCCTACTTCTCCGCCACACTCACCATCATTACCGTCTTCACCACTTCTCCCATCTCCAATTGTTGTCATTCCACCCTTACCGCGATTCTATACGCTTTGGCCTCTTTCTCACGGTCAACACCCGTTATCCAACACGACCAAGATATGCTCTGAATATATTGTTTCTGATGATGGGCCTGACGAGGCTTTTAGGCAGGATCTTATGCAGGATAATTTATAGATTGAAGAAGTTTCCAATGATCTGGATGTTCCTATTGCGCTTCGCAAGACGAAGCGTAGCTGTCATATCCCCTTGCCTCTCAAGTTACGTTTGACCGCCTTACAGGGGAATTTCGAAAGTTTGCTATTGCTCTAGTTGTCATGGATATACAACGGAATTATCATGAGGCTATGAAGGACAGTCATTGGTGTCTAGCGATAGAGGAGGAGATGGCTTCTCTGCAGTCACGGGGGTACCTGGAGTTTGGTAGATGCTCCCAATGGAGCATCTATTGTCAGATGCAAATGGGTGTTTACTATCAAACACCATGCAGATGGGAGCCTTGATCGTTACAAGACAAGGCTAGTGGCACGAGGATTTATGCAGACTTATGGCGTCGATTATTTGGATACTTTTTCTCATGTTGCTCGGCATTCTACTCTACGTTTTCTACTTTCTGTTGCTATTGTTCGTGATTGACCTTTATATCAGCTTCATATTAAAAATGCTTTTCTGTATGGTGATCTTTAGGAGGAAGTGTATATGCAGCAGCATCCGGGGTTTGCTGCTAAGGGGGAGTGTCAGCAGGTGTGTAGACTTTACAAGGCCATATATGGTCTTAAACAGAGTCCCATGGCATGGTTTCAAAAGCTCCCTGATCTGATTGAAAAGCATGGGTTTAAAAAGTCAAATGCAGATCATTCATTATTTGTGCAGAGAATGCCCAGAGGTACAACTATTATAGTGGTATATGTTGATGATATACTTGTTACAGGAGATGATGTGCATGGGATAAAGAAGGCTAAGGAATTCTTGGGTCAACAGTTTGTCAGGAATGATCAGGGCCTGGTGATAACCCAAAGGAAGTATGTTACGGATATACTAGTCGAGATAGGCATGAGTGGGTGTCAACCCTCTACCACGCCTATGGATCCCATCATGAGATTATATGATGATACATGTGAGGTTGACAGGAGGAGATACAAAGAGTTGGTGGGAAAACTCTTGTATGTTACTATCACTAGACCTGACATCTCTTTTGCAGTAAGTCAGGTGAGTCAGTTTATGGAGCAACCTAGGCAGGTAAACATGGACACTATATATAATATTAAGGTACCTAAAGTCTTCTCCAGGTACATGACTACTATTCAGAAAAAGATCAAGTCTTTCTGTTTCTGCATGTGCAGATGCAGAATACACAGGGTGTACTAAAGATAGGAAGTCAACTTCAGGCTTTGTGGTCTTCATTGGCAGCTCTCTTGTGTCTTGGAAGAGTAAGAAACAAATTGTTGTTGATAGGTCAAGTGCCGAATCTGAATATAGGGCTATGGTGCAAACAAGAACAAAAATGATGTGGGTTCGAGCAGTGCTAGTAGATTTGCATATAGATGTATCTCTTCTTATGCAGTTACAATGTGACAATCAAGCTGCCTTGTTTATTGCAAACAATCCAGCATTTCATGAAAGAACGAAGCACATTGAAATAGGCTGCCATTATACAAGATATATGATCCAGAAGGGCTTGATTTCCACCATTCATGTTAGTTCAGGAGATCAAACTGTTGATATCTTCACCAAGTCGTTACTCTGAGGACCGTTCCAGAAATGTTCATCCAAGCTGAGCATGATCGACATTTGTGCTTCATCTTAAGAGGGAGTATAGAGATATTTCTTATTTTTGTACCGTTTCCTTATTTTTCTTTATGTTCTGTTCTTGTATATAATTTACCCATAGGTCTTTCTATACATGGTTCAAAAAAATGCGTCTCGAGGTGAGACAACATGGAATCGCCCCAAAACAGCCGCCTCAACAAGTCTCTGAGAGGCGACCGCCTCACTTGGTCGAGGCGGAGGTGAGGCGGTCCTCGAGACGTTTTTTACTTTAGATTATTTTTATGTAAATCATTTTTTCTATTATCAATTTCAGATGTTTATAAAGTTCTAGTTGTTTAGGATATAAATATATAAGATAAATGCTTAAATTTGGTCACTTTCATGTTCATATTTACCATTAAACATGTCCAATTATGCCAAAAATTCTTAAATTATATCCTTAAATATATGAATCCGCAAATATCATATAAAACATTACTTGTAAACTTATTTTTAAGGAGTTGTCACATAATGAGCTATGTAATATTCCCTCTCGGGACAAACAAGATAGAATTCGAGGGGAATTTATGTACTGCCCACACACCCCCGCAGGGGGAACGCACCTGGTCCCCCCTAGACCCCCACAGGGTCGCTGACCGGGCAGCGAGACCCCCGTGTTGTTGGGGCATGGTATGACAAGAGGGGTGCATACAACGATTCTTCAACTTGGATTAGATGGTTATGATTCTGAAGGATATCACCAGATTCATTCTCTATTGGATGGAAAATTAGTAAAAAGGCATATACATTTGTATATCTTTCTTCTGATGATCATATCTTTATAATTTCATCATATATTGATATATATCATATGTTAGTCAGAATATATATAATTTAATTAGTTTATTTTATTGTAGTTTTTATAGGTATTTATCCTTGTAAACTGAGGCTTACACCTCGATCGCCTCGAGGTTACGCCTCGCCTTGATTCCAAGGAAACCACCTCGTTCCATTTTTAATTTTTTCAAACCTTACCTCTATAATAGAGCTTAGGTTTCCAGGGAATAAACAACTCGTCTATTTTTTCCAATATTATCAACAGATGGATTTTCTTCCTTTCACTTCACATTCACTTAAAGTAATTCCTAATTGATCATGTGTCTATGTTAGAAAATATGATGCAGAAGCGAACATCAGAGAGAAAGAAATAAAACAATTTGAACACCGGGATTTTACGTGGAACCCTACTTTCTAAGGAGCGGAATGAAACTACTGGATAACACCTCAAAGGATTGATGTGTCTATTAACTTTCTCACTGGATACATGGGATGAGGGGTTTCTCTACCACACTTGAAAAACTGGCAAGAGCTCTTGATTAGTGATGATGGTGTGCATGTAGTGGTACCTCAGATTACAATAATACATTGAAAAACATGATGAATAGGATATCATAATTGATGAAGCTAAGTTCGAGAACATGACATTTGCCAACATATAGGTAGTACTCACCTTACAATACCGACTTGATGAAGAGAGCATGATAACATTTTCTCTTAACATTCTTCTATGATGCCCAACCATACTTTACTCTTTCCCAACATTTTTCTTCGCCTTTTCGCTCATCATTCACATGGACACATATATAACCCCTATGGTCGGCTTTTCTATCATTGTCCATCGTCCTCAATGTCGACAAAAGCAAGTCTGTGATTATTATTGTATGGTTGACATCATTCCATAGTTTTACATTATTTTTTAGGAAAGATGGGATGAACCTCCTTTAGAAGCCCATCTAAAAAATATTATTATTAAAAACTAATAAGATAAATACATACTCCAAGTTTCATAAAGGGCTTTGGCATGTCCAAGTACATTTTCAAAATAAAATCCCCCTTAACGATAACTGCATTTCTTACTAGCCACAAAGCCCAGAACAATGCGCGTACCTTCGTCCGTCCTTCATCTGAGACTGACCAATCTCTCCCAAGCGAGGACCAAAAAGACACCTTGTGCATCCTCATAACTCGAAGATCCCAAACCACTCTCTCAAGCAACACATTTTCTTTAGTTCAGCCTTCATTTATGGCATGGTTCACAACGTTATAAGTTGGTTGCAAATCTGATGCAAGCCTTACAATGTTGTCCTCACAGATAATCATCCTCAATTCTTGGAAATGAGAATGGTTGTATATAAATATCGTGACTGATCGTGCATGATCAACCACGTTCATGACGGTCTTCCTCTTTTGAAAAAGGCCTTCAAGATCATGCTAATGCTATGTGCATCCCATGGGGTCCAAAAGGTCCTATAGTTGTTGGATTTCATAATCATTTTGCAAATCTTCTTGTAGTTGTTTCCATTGTTGATCACCACCTATACAATGTTATTGGGCTCCACCTCTTTAACGACATGTTTCAAGAACTTGAGTATGTACTTGCAGTCCTTGACATGATCAAATGCATCCACATAAACTGTAGACACGATCTTTTTTCATCACCGTATACAAGGAGGTTGATGATTTGCTTTCTTGTATAGCTTGTCCAACCCATGGAAGGCTGTATCGATATCGATATCGCTTCGATACCGTATCAATACGATATTTCGACGATATATCGGTGATATATCGTCGAAATATCACCCATATCGACGCGCTTTTGTGAAGGAAATACCTGGAAAGAAGGATATATCGGCATATCGATACCGATATTGGTCTCGTCTCGATATCGATATATCGGCGATGTATCGCGATATTTCCTTCCATGGTCCAGCCATCACACATGATCACTGCTTATTCAAGTTGATTCTTCTACATGTCGGTAATGTTTCCCTTAATATTTTTTCCTTGCTCTTTTTGTCACTTGCTCGCATATGGGGCCACTTTTCTGGAAAGAAAATGGAGGCATTGTAGGTGTGTGTTGCAAAGTAGATTTGATTGGCCTTCATTATTGAAAATGCACACAAATGAGAAATGGTATAATCTACTAGAAATAAAGGCTTTTTTTGACTATAGTAGGAATATGTCTGGACGGGCCCAATATCTCAATAGCTGCCATTAAACCCCTTGCTGAAATGAAAGTTGTTGACATTTTTGAGGGGTATTCTCTTGTCTTTATATAGTCAGCACCATGGCCTCAAATTTCAGCGAAATTCGGTCGAATTTCTATCGAATATCGATATCCAGTCGAAACCGAAATTCAACCGAAATGACCGAAATGGCCGAAATATGGGGATCCTTGTAGAAAAAATGACCGAAATGATCGAAATTTCTGTCGAAATTCCACCGAAATTCCATCGAAATTCTGTTTTGGTCGATACCGAAATGGTGACCGAAACCGACATTTAAGGCCTTGGTCAGCACATCTATGCTTTCACTCCACGATATTTGTTAATTATCTCATAGGGGTTGGAGGTTTCACACCTCTTGCTGCTACAATCTTTTCAATTCCAATCTCTCATGCTTAGTCTGCATTAAATCCTACAATGTCGTCTTATCGTGTTTTTCTGTCATGGTGTGAATGTCATATGGGAAATTATCTAAATTAGATGAGTGGACGTTGAATTCTCTTCCAAACATGAATTCTTATAGGGACACAATTTTCATTATGAAGTCCGTCAGCAAGGGTTAACAGGATAATAATTTTCAAAACAATCCCTGATATCGGTATCCTTTTCGTAATTCCTCAAAATTTAAAATCGATAAAGTGCAAGTTCACCTAGATGATCTCTGTGTATTAGTGTAACCCATATTTACTTAATATATACTATAATGTCTCAGGATTTTTTTTTGTATTGAATCTTCCACTGATTCTGCACATTTATTTCTTTCCCTTCAGATTTTTTTCCTAGTGTTCTTTTAAGATTTTTTTGTGAGATGACAACTTTTTCGGCTCCTTTTTGCGGAATTCAGGAGATGGAAGGTTTTGTTTCCAGATGAAGTACCTTTGCTACAGGCGGCAAGAAAAATGCAGAGAGCTGCTCTCATCTCTAACTTTGTTGATCGAGAGGATGAAAGGCCTTTAATTGGTCCTAGTGACTTCCAAGCGATAGCTGTTCAGAATCTCCATGCTTGTGGAACTACAGAGCCTAGCAGGAAAAGGAAAAAATCTTCGAGGTAACACTAATGATGACTTTATTACATGTTACTGGTGTTGCCTTTTCTGTCCTACCAGAAGAGAAACCAAACGGAAGCAGCTTAGAAATGCGTTTTCTACATAAACTTTTTTCACTTGTTATGTGCAATCCTTATTTCATTTGAGAACTTGAATAATTTAATATGTGTTTTCTGAACACAGCGACACCCTTAAGCAAACACTGCAACTAAATCCTACAGACAGTAGTTTTGATGATGCAACTGCATCGATGGAAACTTCGTCAAGAGATGAAGAGACAGTATATGGTGACATTACCAATATAAAGATGGGAATGAGAAAACGCAAGGTACGGTTTAAGGGAAAGCACGGGAAAGGTGTTAAAACAACTGAGCGTTGTGACGATGCCTCTGAAACTATTGTTACTGACTCCGCTCATGCTGATGAACATATATCTGGCTCAAATGGCTTTTCTCAGTCTGCTTGTGCAGATGTGAATGATATAATGGAGACATCTGGAACTGGAAGACATGAAATGGCTACCAGTCAAACCAAGCTCTGTGAATATGCTACTGTTCTGAAGTGTGGAAAAAGAGGGCGGTATAAGCTGCTGCCAAAGAGGGACAAGTCTGCTCCGTCTTTACGGAATGACAGAGTCCCACTTGTTAATTCTACAACACGAGGATATGTAAATGTGGAAGATGGTGTATCTAATAACGGAACAGCCAGGTCAAATGGTTTTCCTCAGTCAGTTGCCACTTCAAATTCTCGTGACCAGAACTTAAAACGGAGAAGCCGTGAGTCATTGCGGGAATCAGTAGATGATGACATGAAACTCTGTGAATATATAGCTATTGTAAAGAGAGGGAAAAGGAATAAAAAAAAGCTTAAAGGCAGGAAGAGCCAACATGCCAAATCAACCAAGAATCAGGAGAAAGTGCTACCTTCCAAGCCTCGTGGCTTCTCCGAAGCCGCAGTTGCTGATTTGATGACTGCAGATTTGGATTTATGCCAAGACACTGCCAGGAATGGCGACAGTCTGCTTCAAAATGCCCAATCATCAAAGATCCAACCTTTTGAGCATCCTGGCTTCACCGGAGCTACTCTCACTGATTGGGGGACTGTGAATGCAGGTCTTTGCCAAGATACTGCAAGTATAAGTAGTGCTTATACCGACATTCTGTTCGGCTCTGCTTCAACTGGCAATGCTACAGAGGGTTTACCTCGAGCTCTTGGTTATGTTGGGATACATGACATTGGTTTTTCTAATGAAGGCTATATGGAGAGAACAATAGGATGCAATGGCGATGTTCATAATGGAGTCCCCTGAATTTATCATGTGTGATCTGCATTCTTTTCTATAAACTGGAGCAACGTCTCCGACGGAAACACGCAACACCTGAAGTGGCTATGGTAGTATTTCACAGTCCATGTTTATACGTAAAACAAACTTCTCATATGCGGCTTCGTATAGCTGTGGGGTCTTGGACACCTCGGTTCTGCGTGCTTATGGTCTTTTTCACGATATTGTCAGAGAGGTATACTGCAGTCTCTTTGGATCGATCTTGAATTTTTTCGACATTGATACTCTCTAGTCCAAATTGCTGGAACGTATCTTATTGCCTTAATATTTTGCAGGTGAGCTAGTAGCTACTTCAAGAACTTGCGGTCCCAAGGATGATGCAAGTTCATACCATTTGATGGGCTATTAAGGTTATTTTCCGGCATATTTTACATAATATATATTCTTTAGATATTTTTTGACGGTTTTGACTATGTAGTACTCTTTCTGATGGGTGGAAATAACATGTTCGGATATTGATTCCATTTCCAAGGCTTCAATACTGTGAGTATGCATGCAAACAAAGTCGAATTGTTTAGCCGTATTGGACATCTACGCAACTCTGTCCATACGATCTTCAAGAGCCGGGTGGACTGAGGGCTGGATGTAGTAGTAGAGGATCAGCAAAATATTTTGTTACGGGAATCTGTAAAGCAGCAGGGCCAAGGGTGTAAGTTCTAAGGGTGTTATAAAAAAATCTCGAGTTTGACATTCGCTAAGGTTTGATTCAAGTTCAGTTCGAAGATGAATGAACCAAACCTTGATATAGGTTTGCGTTCATTTATTCAAACAAATCAAACCTTGAAATGGTAGGTTTGCTCATGTTCGGTTTGTCAAAAGTTTGATAAAAGTACGTATACAGATATATGTATATAGGGAATTTTTCCTCAAAAAAATATATAAGCAACGAGGAGTTTGCACCATGATGTAACTAAGACATGCATAAAAGCTCACAACCCTTGATCAAGACATAATGAAGGGTCGGTAATCATTTTTAGGGATGAAAACGGATACAGATATATCCGAATAACCGCTTACCGTATTCGAAAAATTATCGGATACAATATCCGAATATTAATCGAATACGGATTGAATACGGATATGGGTTGTAAAATTTTTCCGGATATGGATATGGTAATGGCTTGAATATTCGGATCCGAATCTGGATCT
This sequence comes from Ottelia alismoides, assembly GCA_037367405.1. Taxonomy (NCBI): domain Eukaryota; kingdom Viridiplantae; phylum Streptophyta; class Magnoliopsida; order Alismatales; family Hydrocharitaceae; genus Ottelia; species Ottelia alismoides. Next base: position 389,291 of record JAZKJV010006314.1, on the reverse strand, counting down.
GGATATCCGAATAAAATATTTAATATTGTTTTATATAAAGTTAATATAATATAAGTCACAATCCCATGTTATTGTATTAGTATTGTATAAAATACAATGTATTAATGATATTAATAAGCTTCTGTTTGTTTGAGGATAAGCATGAACAAAAGTTACGAAACATTGTCCCCCTTTTTTTGCTTTCGATCAAGAATGCAGGTTACCTTGATGCTTCTTTTTATCAACTTATTTTTCATTATCATTTTTAAAATCATCATGAACTTTGATAAAAAAATTCAATTCGTATTCGTATGCAGTCTCTATTCGATTCGTATTAGGATTTCATATTTATTGGATCAGATATTTGGTTTTACTCTTCATTCGATTCATATTTGGATTAGCTCTTTATTTGATCTGTATTCAAGTCTGCTCTTTATTCTATCCGTATTCGGACTCGATAAATATCCGATTCGGATTCGTATCCGTATTTTTAAGGCTACGGTTTCTTTAATGTATATGTGAATAACATCCGTATCTATATTCGTATTCGATAGAGATGAAGCGAATATGGATATGGAAATAGACATATTCGATCTGTATCCGATCCGTTTTCATCCCTAATCATTCCACATTCTCAAAATACTTAGATTCTAAGGAATTTCATTGCCGATAAAACTTTAAATAAATTGAACCATGAATCATGATTGAGCTGGATCAGACATGAGCATCAATTTTTATTGAACTGAACTCGAACCTTTAAAAATGCTAAACGAATTGTAGCTTCGATTGGATTATTTAGGTTCGGTTTGATTATGCTCCTAGTAAGTTCGTTCCTATGTAGTCTCTCCCGGTATGTCTATGCCTCGAGGCAATCGAGACCCATGAGAGTTACTCTGCGGATTCTTTACTGTACAACAGAGTGCTTTAACAGTGGCACACAGGTGTGCGGTTGTGGTTGGCCTCTCTGTGCACGATTGTGCAATACATGAAAGTATTCGATGTTCAACAAAAATCAAACGATGACACGAAATCACATATCATGGCAAGGTTCAAAATCGTTTGGAACCTGTAGCAAGAGGGAGGGGACATTGTAAAAGAACCGCGATCTTGCTTTCTCCATTCATAGAGAATAGGTCGCTCGATGCTCCTTTGGCGATGTGAACCCACACACGAGGGTGATCTCGACCTCCTCTACATGGTGATGGCTTCGTATCGTCATTCCGATGTGCTCGGGCGAGCCCCAACGGTGCTTCGGTAAGGGGGAGGGAGGAGGAAGGGATGTTGCTCTTGAGTTTGGTTTTTAGGGAGTAAAGTTAGTTTTAGAGGTTTTTATGTGGGGGAAAATTCGAATCCGGATCTTGATTTGGATCTGAATTTGATCCCGATGTGGTCTTGCTAAAATGGCTAACTCGGACTCTCGAACTTGGATTTTTAACGTTTTGTATTCGTTGAAAAGGTCTCGATGAGTACTATGCTATAGAGCCTCGATCCTATTTTTAAGAAGTCTTTGTAAAAGTCATTAGAAAGGTTCGAACATCATAGAGTTTAATCAAATGTTATGGAGTCTCGTCAATTCTTGAACTCGTTGGAAAAGTCTCGACGAGTACTATGTTATGGACAAAAACAGTTTCAAGAAGAAGTTTGGACCTCATTATGACGGATCCTACACGGTGTAGTGCTGAGGCCGAGGGATGTGGTGTAGGGATTGTGCTGTGAGGGCTTGTGCTTGGGCATCCGTCAATGAGAAGCTATGGGTGGGGGTTGTGACGCTACCTAGGCCCCCACATATGGACTAGAGGCGATGATGATTACCTTACAAATTTATAAAGTTAGTGATTTGTTCTTATACCTTAAAACAATGTGATAATTTAAGCTGCCTCTGAGGTAACCATCTTGTAGACATTTAGGGTTTAGTAACAAAAACTAGAAAGTCACGAGATTCTTAAACTCCATGACATTTGATTAATTTATTTATGTTACTTAATATGGCACAGAAGATACTAATACTTGGAAGATACAAATACTTGTGATATTATTCAAAAAAAATTTAGTTGATGTGATTTTGTATCACATTAATATATAGTTAGATATGATTATCCTATTAAATGTAGAATCATCAAAATAAATCACATACATAGCACTTGTTAAATGTTATTCATATCATTACACATAATATTGGACACTACTAAGAGTTGTGGATTCTGTTAAATGTTCTTGTACTATTTTCTTTCTTTGAAATGTATTGTTTCACTGGAAGTACTACAAGAAAAATGAGTTGTGATCACGAAATGTGGCTATAGGAGCTTGTGGCTACGATAATTCCGTGGCCACTAGTTTCTCGTAGCTACAATCCGTGTCCAAAGTCTTCATACAATAGTTGTAGCCACAACAAGTTCTGTGGCTACTTGTAGTGGTCACGACATAATTGTGGTTAGAAAACTCTCGTGACGAGACTTGTAGCTACGGCTACTAGCCACGACATGTCGTGGCCAAAGCCCAATTTCGTGCCCACAAATCCCATATCTGTGGACATACTTTTGTAGCCACAACTTGTTTTCCTTGTAGTGAAGATTTTCAACATTTAACTTTATACACTGTAGTTCACATAATAGGTGCACAATTTAAATTGTTTTTATCAACAAATTAGCCAAATCATGTAAATACTCGGTTAATATGTGTTGTAATATACAATAATCTTATTGTATCATGTATGTACAACATGTATATACCTAATACAAAATTCTCGTATATTGTGGAATACATATTGACTTTCCTTTGTTCGAAGGTCATGGAATAAGGGAGTCCTCAATAAACTCGATATAAATAAAAAGATAGTATTATCTTACATGTAAAACCTATTTTACGGTAGATTACAATGGCGTAACCACTCTCCTCTCTAATATACCAACTTTGTTTTCTATAAGTTAATTAATGCATTTCCACTACAAGAAAATTGACCTAAGGTAATGAATAATTTAATATTCGTTGCCATATCTTCGGTAGTTATATAACAACAAATATTATTCATTGCTTGCTTCTTTAAATTCGCAATATTTCTCGCAACGAATCATATAACAACGATTATTCGTTGAATTTTTCTTCTAATCGTCGCTAAATTTAGCAACGATTAGTGTGAATTTTAACGAATAATTCAATGGAAAAATCGTTGTCATATGGACCTTTAACAACGCATATGACATTCGTTATTAATTACAAGTATAAACTATGATTTAACAACGAATAATATGCGTTTAAATCTTTAACATCGAAAGATATAGCAACGAATATTCAAATTATTACTTGCCTTAGGTCCAGTTTCTTGTAGTGTTTTTGATGCGTAGAAAACCCGTAAAAGACCAATTTATGAGGTATATTAAATAAATACATTTATGAGGTATATTAAAGAAATGCATGTTATGCTATCAACATCTACTAAAAAATAGTGTTCTACAAGTAAATAAATATCATCTTTTTGTTTATATCTAAATCATTTGGAACGAGCATAACTTAAAAATTTGTATTATAATATCCCTCATACGTGGGGAAACCTCTTTATTTATTTATTTTATTTATTTTAACTTATTTTATTTATTTTAACAAACCGTTCCTTAGATTTCAAGAGGGTATAATGGATAAACCTTGGATTGAGAAGCATCACAATGATTACAATGCTTACAAGCTGAAATGGTTGGAGTGGGCATGTCATGATGATAGAAAGAGGTTCGGAAAAGGGTTGGATTTTAGTTGACTTTCTGTCCATGTAGAAGATGCTTGAATGGTTTGCTCGACGTCTATACATTGTTCTAGAGGATAACATTTGCAACGGATGATGGAGAAGAAAAAAGGGGAGTCGTCAATAGATTCTTTTGCTAAAAATGTGCTAATTTCATATGACATTCGAAAGAATGATTTTGTTAATGTGGTCATGGTGGATTTAATTGAAGGCAGTGAACAGTTTTATGCATTTATCAAAGACATTAAAGAGCTTATCTTAGCTGGTATAAAACAAGGTTTTTGAAACCGAATCGGACACCGAACCGGAAACTTTGCTGAAATGGTCGGATCGGGTCGAACCACGTAATCAAACCGGTTCAACCGGATGATTACGTCATCATTATTTAAAACTGGATTAAACCGGACCGGTGAGAAAAAGTGATTGAACCGGTTAATCAAACCGAAATGATATAATATATATATATATATATATATATATAGGATAATTATCCAATGAGCACAGGGCCCATTTGAGTTTCGGTGAGCCCCTCTTTTCAGCCCTTTGATCTTAATCCAACCATCGTTGTTTTACACGTGTATTGCCTTTTTTAAGGAGATATTTTCAATCCCTAAATAGTAGGAACCGTAATCATAATGGGAAGAAAACTAAATTGGAAATTATAAGGAAGTCTAAAAATAGCACGCACTTAAACCCTCATATTGTATTGCAACGACAAGGGAATGGATTGATCTGGCGATTTACAGCGTGAGGAGATTGATCTTGTAAACTGAGACGATCGATTTGTCCAATGTAAGGTTTCGTTTTTGAAGATTAAACGTTTATTTCACGTTATTGGTAGAATCTCATCTTTTTTCGAGTTTTTGATTTCAGTTTTTAACGTGATTGATTATTTGCGATTGTATTTGAATCACGATATCTTAGAAGCAATGGTGAATGTTGATTCTTGGTTGGAATTGGATCGTCAGAATATCACCTGAGAAGGAGATTTCAATCATGAAAACACTACTTCAGAAGGATCATGTTTAATTTATTTACTTTTGAATCACGAAAAATTACTTATATCACATTATGTTACCGAGTCAGATTATTAAAAAAATGATATTAAATTACTTAAGGTATTTGTCAAAGTTACTGACAATATGGCATGAATTACTTTTCTATATATTATTCTTACTGATTCATTTTTATTCACTAGCTACTTATGTATCTTAAGAAAATACTGCGTATTACTTGTCAGTTTGCCATTCTTACTAAATCTTTTATACTGAATTACTAATGTATTTACTGAATTTACTTATAAGATATTTTATATTACTATCGCCAACACAATTGTTACTTTTCATGCATTCTTTTAAAAATATACTGAGTTACTAATGTATTTACATTGTTTACTGAGATGATGTTTTAATTTTACTATTGCCTTCATAATTGTTACTGCTCCCTCTTTAGTTCTTACAATTTCCAACTACTAGTTTACTAATTCATTTTTATTTCAGGTATATCAGATGCCCGAATACCTCTGATGTTTTACAATTCGCAACATCATTCGTGGATGAAAAAAATAAAAAATGAAACATTGGATCATGAGAGCATCATATCAGAAGAAACGACGAGGAATGACATGCAATTGGATTTGAATCAGGAGACATATGTGTATTTTTACTGAGACACACGTGAAAGTTACTGAGACATATGTTAAGTGTTACTTGTCCTTCTATCATTCTTACTGAATCAATTATATTTAGAGTGTTGTCTTCAAATCAGATTCCATAAGAATGATATAAAATCAAGTAACAACAAACAAAGAAATGTAATCAGTAATACATATACAATAGTCCAGTAAATGGTTGTTGCGAGATTAGTAATACCCAAACAATGGTCAGTAATTTACTTCATTTTATTATATGGTTCAAAATTCAGTAATATATACACACTGGGCAAGTAAGTAGTTGTTATGACATTAGTAAAACCATAACAACTGATCGGTAATTTTCATATGCATTATAAGTAATTTAAAAGATTATACAAGTAAATAAGAGGTGCGTCTGTAACACTGCATTTAGTAACTATAACATTAGTAACAATCATAATGAGTTCAGTAAAATGGATATATGTAATCAGTAATCGTTGTATGGACATTAGTAGTTTACATACTTAATTACTGATCTCAAAACATTAATTACTTGATAACTGAATATGTATTACTTGAGTAATATGAATGAATTACTGATCTCTTTACAATGTAATATTACAGATGTAAAATACTGACAACTGTTTCAGTATTACTGATTTCGCAACACATAATTACTTGAGTATAATATACGCATTACTGATCAAATAGACAATGATTATTTCTTCGGTACGAAATTAATGATTTGCATTTATCTTTCCAAAACCGTCTTCCTTTTTTTAAGGGAAGTCTAAAAATACACGTGTATTGTCTTCCTTTTTTTAAGGACTCGATATAACTGGAAATATAAAAGGCTCAACTAATTAATATCCTGCTAAAATCGTGCTCCTTCGAAATAGGCAACATTCAAATGGAAATACACGTGGCGAGCCCACGTTTGGTGCTCACCACAACACAAATGGGCCCTGTGCTCTCTGGATAAGCCCTCTATATATATATATATATAATATACACTTAATATACTTGAAATGGAGGAGTGATCCTATGAGAGCAAAAAGTTGTGAGAGCATGAGAGGAATGATTCTGGACCACATGATTCTGTTTTCTCTCTCATGCTCCTCTCTCTTGGGTGAATCATATAGTGCAGAATCTCCCCTCTCATGCTCTCACAACTTTTTGCTCTCATAGGATCACTCCTCACTTGAAATATATATATATATAATACATAGATAATGTATATATTTCACACTATACATAAAGTATTTTCTTCTACACCATCAAATAGCATACATATCATATGTATACATATTATTTGGATTAGATGTTCTATATTATGATAATAGTTTAATTATATTTAAAACCCAATACATTCAAAAAGTTGTGTTGGTGTAGTTGGTTAGTAGTGTGAAATAGCTAACCAGAGGTCATTGGTTCAACTTCTACTACTAATAAAATTTTTAAATAATTTAAAAATTAAATGCGGTTCAACTTCGGTTGAACCTGGTTAAACGAGGTCAAAAAAATAGGTTAAACCGGACATGTTAATTAAAATTTAAGTAATTGAACCGAACTGGCATAAATCGGTTAACCGGACTGGTCTAAGCCCGGTTCATCGATCGGAACGGTCGAATCGGCCCGGTTTCAAAAACACTGGTATAAAATGAGCCAGCTAAATTTGTGTTGGAGTATTCAAGATCAAGGTATGGCGTAGAGTTTCATCAAGGTAAGAAAATGAATTTTTAAAATTTTGTTTATATTAAAAAATGATGTGTGTCCTAATTATTGTAGTCTTCAAAATGAGTACACAAAATTAGATAATTGTCCTATTTGTACTCGAGATATGAAGGTAATGATGTAGAGGAAAAACAAAGAAAACATGAAATAGTTTGAGTTTTACATTACTTTCCTCTAATTACGAGGTTACAACGATAATATATCTCTTCCCATCCGTGAAATGGATTATATGATATTTTGAAAATAAAACTAAAGATAACATGATGTGTCATCCTGACTCTATCATTTGATTTGAATATTCCACATTTTGCAAAAGATGCATGTGTTGCCAATGATAGATCTAACAATTTTAAATCCATTTTTCTGTCAATTTAGACTTGACATGTTTGTTTTATAACATATTTTGAATGTCTATTTAATTTCATGATGTTATCAATAATAATTATGGGTTCGAAAGGGCTCGAAACCTCTCATTGATGTTGAAAAGGAGTTGTTTCAAATGAATGAGGTTTGATTTTGGACAATAATGATTTTTCAATATTTGCTAACTTGTTTGGTTGGAATACTAAGAGAAAATGATCATATTCAGTTTGCTTCTAAGTATAGGAGGGGACAGTATGAGCACAATCTGTTCATTCCCACCATTGACTCTCCCTGCCTTCAGTACAACCTGTTATTAGTATTATTTGATCCTAAGGATAGTGGGGACGGTCAACTTCTTATTCATTTATTTCTTCATTCTTTCATGTCTTATTTAATCATTGTACTATAGGCTTTTCTATGCTCAGTACGAGTTATGTCTTTTCTTTTTCTTTTCGATCTATGAGGACATAGCTCAAGCTAAGTATAAGGGGGTCGTATATACTCTGTATATACTTTAGTTATAACTCCTACTTTTGTATTATTAATAATAAATATGGCTAAAATATTATACATACATATATAATTCATTAAGCTAAGTAATAACAAAATGCATTTTGTTCCTTAAATTCTTTTTGGTAGATACTGATTAATAAATCAAGTTAAAAATATTTTTGCAAAATGATTTGAAATATTGTTTGACACATTTGAAAAACTTTTTGTAAAATGTTTTCAACCTTTGTAAAATATTTTGATTTGTAAAATCTCTTTTCTTTGTGTGAAATAAAATGCTTTCAAAACCTATTCGCAAATGATTTTGAAAATGGTTGAAATATATATATATATATATATATATATATATATTGATTGAAAAATGTTTTCAAAATGAAAATATTTGCAAAATATACCTTGTACTATAGTTTTCAAAATTGCTTTCAAATAAGTTTGAGGAATATGTGAATCATTAAAAATATATAATCCAAATAAAAATTCTTTACCAATTGTACATATATACGTATAACAATAACTAATATCCAACCTGTAAATTCTTTAAACTCTCAATTTCTTGTAAATAAATAAAAAGAAGCATGCCTATGTAAATAGTTGCACGTATTCATGCCAAAGTATTTTTATTATTAAAAATATTTGCAACTCTTTGAAAATTGCATCATTTTTCTGCATTGTACATGGCATTTGCATTCACATTATTTCAGATTGAGCTTGATGATTGAACTAGTCTGAGTAAACTCGAAGATTGGAGCTTGGTTGGACCTTATTGCACATAACCTCGCTGGAACCTTACATGAACTAGATTTAAGGTACTTCAGGTCTATTCAAACTTAATTCTTCGAGACTTAGGATTGGTTTAAGACACCTCAACTGACTAACTAGAACTTTCCAAGACGCACGCATGACTCTTATCGGTTGTGACCTAACTTGGACATCAGCACCTTTCACTTGGCTCAACTCAGTTGGAGTGGTGAGGGGATTGTATTTGTCAGTTTGAGATGTACACGAGTGGAAACATTTGTCCTAGTCTAGGGAGGGAAGTGCACCCCAACTCGTCCAGTAGCCCTAAGGTCTAACGACAAGAGAGTGTGGGTTGCATTAATGCTTCAAAAGAAGGATATTCTTATGGCTCAAGAGGAAAATCTCCTTATGTAAATGTTGTTGTATATAGTATTTCAAAAAAACTCCAAAAAAGTAGACATGCCTTATGAAACATAAAATGCCTATCGGAGTGTACATATGTTGTATAGTCAATAAGTAAGCTTGAGTTTCAAATTTATATCATGTGAGCCTGCAGCTAGATGACTTGACTACACTAGTCTTTCATCCTAGGATAGGTAGCTACACTGGATACCGTCCATTCTTCTCTTCACCTCCTCCTTAGTCAGATGTACGTGAACTTAGAAGGGAATACCCCTCTCTTCGAGGAAAGAGTTGCTGGATTCGGAAATCATTGGGTTATCATTCTGGAGAAGTCAGTTCTTTTGTCATTTCAGTTGGGGAGATCCACTATCACTTACACTATACAAGTCAGCTTCATAGTCATAAGGGTTTGCGTATGATGTAGGCTAATTCTGACATAGCTATTAAGGTGGTTTGAACCGAGTTCTGTAACTCTCGAAGGCTGTTATGTTTTAAATTTGATTCCCTACCAGGTTCCACACACATTCTCACACCAAGGTCTGACCTGAGCTCCAAACTTTGATTTTGTGAAGACAAGTTTGATAATTAAAATCAATTCTATTTATTTGTTCTTTTTCTTTTCTTCTTTATTCTTTTTTGTACTTATTGCATAAGTGTTTGCTAGGGACTAGCAAAGGCAAGTATAGGGGGAGATGAATCTCCATTTCATCACCTTTATTCTATCATTTTGGCCTTAAAAAATCTAGCTAATGCAAGTAAATAGCATTATTTTGTACATATTAGCATTCATTATTTATTACATTTATTGTGTTAATAATATTATTTTTAATGTCAAAATTATAGAATAAAGAGAAGCGAAGAAAAGGAATAAAATACCAAAGGTATTTTATGACCCTAAACCTTGAGACCAAGTCAACAATTGAGTTGGTCGACAAAAAATAAAGTAGGGGGAGATAAGGGCCAAAATACAATAAAAATCCCATTCATTTATTCACGAATAAAGCATTTTTTTACACCTACTTCATTCTTTATTATTTATAAATCAAATAAAGAAATTTTGTACTTGAAAGTTGTAGATAATAATATAAATTAAAATACAAAATTAAATTTACACAAAAAATAAACAATATACATTTTATACACCGAATAAAATCCTAAAATCTGGAATTCACAGATCCATATCTCCCAAATAAAAACTAAAAATATATCAAAATCATCTTTAATTTTATATAACATTTAATAAGATATTTAATGAAGGTGGTTTGATATTTTTTGGAGTTAACATGTGAAAGTTAGGTTTTGGACTCCTGTTTGTATAATTAAATTAACAATTTTACTTATTCTTTAAATTTTTATAATTTTACATTTTAATAATCTAGCAAATATTATCTATAGTATATATACATATTAAAATTAGACTAAGACTATTAATAAAACATTAAAATAAAATATGTATATACATATATAAAAATACAATAACTACACTTATACAATTCATATACCTATTTATTTAAAGATACAAATAACATCATAAAAATATAATAAAAATATATTTATGTACCTAAAAATAAGTTATAAATATATAAAATAATATAATAAAATATATAAAATAAAAATAGCCAAAACATAAATGAATATACATATAAATAAACCCCTAAAAATTAACTACTAATAAATAACACCAAAAAATAAATAAAAATCAAATTAAAATACTACATAAAATAATAAAAAAATTTATTTTTAAACTTTTATCTATATATAATTCATCTATTATTTTATTATTCATTATTTCGTATTTTCACTCGATTTTGTTGTTATACATGCCTAGGTGGGCAAATGAGGAGCCACCATGCGTTGACCCAAGGTCAACTGCACGGTCCCCTTCCGTCGACCCTGCCAGAACTCGATGGACCTATTTCTCCACATTTTCACGCCTAATCCACTGCTCGAGGCACTATGCATTCTTCACCGAATCTCTTCGCCCTTCGATCAGTCATTTGCCCACTCTTCGTCATCATCGACCGAAGCTCCCTTCGTCCGTAATCTCATGACCTAGAAGGCCTATTGCTATGTTCTTAAATAAGCCCTGGTCACCTTCTTTTGCTTTTTGGATTGACCTCCGTCCACTAGAACTTTCAGGTCATTGCACGACCGGGTCGAGGATGGTGACAGCTCCTCCTCGGCTGACTTGCAACGCGCATGAGGTGACGAATGGCTTGGTCCCCGTCGCTCGAAGATTGCCGCGGCGATGCCATCTCCGGTCATTATAGAGTCCGTCGAGGTTTAGGTTAGATTTTATTTATCTCCTTTCCTTCCCGCATTTTAATTTTGTTGTTTTCTTCGCATTTGATCCTTGTTGTAGTATAGATCTTAAACTTAGCGTATGCCAGAGCCTAGAGCTCCGACCACTGTCTAAACCACATGTACCTCCCTGTGTCGATACCAAAATCACCTCAGTGCCTTCTCCTGGCGCTTCACATCACTCCAACCCATCTAGCCACCTGGTCTACCTTGATCCAGTCCTTCGATGTTCATCTGCCACCCTTTGCCTGAGCACCTCCGCCCACCTCGCTCACCCTTCGATCCCACCAAATAATGGCCTAAGAACATTCACTCGAGCCCCTTCTTCCTATCTGAACAGGTTCCTGGAGGTGTGAGCCTCTTTCGATGTGAATCACATCTAGGTGGTTGCTTCCTGGTACCCTTGTCTTCATCGGCTTGCCAGGGCCCCTTCGATGGGTCATGGACTCTCTTGAAGGTTTCAATCACTACAAATCCTCTTCACAGTTCCCTCGAGCCTCTCAATAGCTTGAAGGAACACGTGGATCATGGGATATTGCCAGAACAAGGAAAAACATAGCCATATTCTTCCTTGTTCTTGGGTAATGAAGCAGAGCCGTCTGATGGGGCTTTCGCCCCAGATTGTACAACAATCCTCAGATCTTGGGCTTCAACCACTGTTAGATCACATGCCGTATCTAATCACATGCATCCAATGGCAAAGCGGTATGGTGGGTTCTCCACCATCCAATGAGCTTAAGTAAACCATCCACCACCGTTGGATCACACATGATACATGGTAAATTGTACATATATCCATACCTTTTTTGTTTTGTTTATTTAGTCTTGTAAATAAATTTGGTAGTGTGAATAAATATGAGAAAATTTCAAGTACCCCGTGTATTTACTGCTTATTTCATTCAGGTTTGTGCCAGGTCACCTCACATGCAGTCCCATGTGAGGTGGCCATTTTGCGAAGACACCCTTCGGGTACTTGTATTTGTATTAGTCCATTAAATGTGAATATTAGTTATATTATTTTGTTGTACTTGCAGCAAGGCCCTCATACTTTATTTTATTTACATTTATACCCATGTTAGGCCATACATTTTTGCTGGTTTGTTGTACTTAATTAAAATACCAATTGCGCTAAATAAATCCCCAAAAAATACATATAGGTTCCTGGTTGCTCTAGTTTCATGCCCTGAATTTATTTTGCAATTTCAGACCTTTGATTATTTGTCAAAAATCATTTAAAGCACTTCTTTGCCTTGTCTACAGTATAAAATACTAAAAAAATATAAAATCATTCCTGAAAATTCCCAAAGAAATATATTTTGTTAATTTATGTAGTTTAACCTTCAGACAAAAATAATAAAATAGAGAAGAAAACTCTTAAAAATAAAAAGACCTAAAAACCTTCATAAAAATCTAAAAAATTCTTAAAAATCCCAAAATAGTATTTTCTATCTCCTAATTTCCCTATATTATTATTTATAAACTAAAATTTATTTGCAAAATTTTGGACTTAATTTTATATTTTTAATTTTCGTTTCAATTTCAGCCATTTATTAATTCCCTAATTTGGGATATTTTTTACTTTAAAAATCTATAAAAATCAGTAAAATTATCTAAAAAAATCATAAAAACATTAAAAATATTTAAAGACCTGGAAATATTTTACTTTCTTTATTTTAAATATTTTTATTACTATCTATAATGGCTTACATTGTATATATACTTTATATATAGATATATTATATATTTTAAAAGAAAAAAATAAAAATATAAGAATATAAAAAGAAAATAGAAAATAGAAAATTAAAAACAAAATACAAAAAATATAAAATAAAATTAAAATTAAAAATTTTAAAAATTAAAACCCACAAAAAAATGGACAAGAGAAAGGAATAATTTTTTGCGCATTATTTTGTACAATCTACCATTTGCTCCCTGAGGTTCGACCTCTCTACATACTTGCACACTATACACATATGGTTCTAGAGTTATAATAAACTTTAACTCCACAAATTTTATTTCATTTCTTGATATTTAATTGTAGGTTAATTGTTGATTAATTGGGGCTTTATTGAGCGGTCAACACATCGACTGCGGTTTCGCCTTGTGAAACCATACAACCCTTGAAATTCCCTAGTTTTCATTAGGTGACATCTAATATCCAATTGTTTTAAATCATTTCTAATGTGAAGAGTATCTTTCAAAGAATTTGTAAAAATAAACATAATAAAAATACTTTTCCATTACATTCTTCTCACTATGCATGACATATAAGTTATGTCTGATTGTAAGCATCCACCAACAAGGTAACTCTGTAAAAATTATATTTGGATTCTTGAATCCTACTCTACCTAAAGCTTTCTAATTATTCTTAAAATTTCGAAACAAATTAACATTTAGCAATTTTAACATCTACTCCAAACACTACCTAACCCAACTCTCATATAATTTTTGTAAAGAGAAGGATACTCGAATTTTTAACTAATTTAGGCATCAATATTATTCTATAAAAATGCAAATGTTGGAAATATACAATTTTTTAGAAAAGAAAATAAAAAAGAAAAGAATAAACATTTAAAAGGTTTTTCAGATTCAATTTCCATTTTTATGGGTTTTAACTTTTTCACTTTTTATGGATTTTTTGATAGAGTATTATATACATTTACAAGAATCTACAACAACTTTATAGACAATTTAAAAAAAATTATACAAAACTATATACAATGTTATACAAATTTTACACAAGATTTTAAAAAAGAATTTTTATTAACAACTTTTATGTACAAAATTTACAAAGGATTTTATCTACAAATGACTTTTATAAAAAATCTGTTAAAGAATTTTATATGCAACTTTTATACAAGGATTTTTTAACAAGAAAATTTTATGCACATTGTTTACAAAATTATTATAAGGTACATTAACAAGGATTTTTATTACATAGAGTTTTACAACAAGTATATACACATAATACACACACCAAGTTATTAATATACATGGCAAGAAAATAATTTTACAAACTATTTTACAAAAGTTTTTTTCAAACATTTTGCAAACCTTTACAAACTATTTTACAAAAGTTTTTTACAAACATTTTGCAAACCTTTACAAAATATTTTACAAAAATATTTTACAAAATATATTACAAAAATTTTACAAGATATTTTTTTACAATCATTTTACAAAAGGTTTTCAAAAAATAATTTACAAATGTTTACAAATCAATTTTACAAATATTTTATTTTCAAATATTTTACAAATATTTTTACAATATAAATAATTTTGATACAAAATAATTTATAATTATATTACAAACAAAACAATTTTGAAACAATTTTTACACAAATAATTTTATAAAGGTTTTTACAAAAATTCTATAAAGAATTTTTACAAATATTTTACAATGCATTGTACAAATATTTTTACAAAGATTTTTACAATTAGTTTTAAAAATTATTTACAAAAGAATTTTTACAAAGAATTTTTACAAACTTTCTACAAAAAATGTGCATTCCAATTTTATTAGCTATATCATTAGACAAATAAAAGTGCGAGTTATGGATAAGGTATATATATAATATATTGGACACCCCCTATACTTAGCTCGAACTATGTCCTCATAGTGACCAAGAAGCTACACCGAAAGACACAACTCATGCTAAGCATAGAAATGAGAAAAGATTCCTATACTACAATGACACAAAGAATAACGAATGAAATGAATAGAAGTCGATGATCCTCAATATACTTAGGATCAAATAATCCTTGTTATAGACAGCTATACAAACGGAGAAAATTGTGGAAAAGAATATACAAACTCAACAACTCGACTTGTCCTCCCTTATACTTAGGGTAAAGTTCCCTAACTATAAAAAAGAATGTCAACAAATTGAAGGACAAGAGAGAGAACTGAAGAAATAAAAAGAACAAATAAACAATAAAGAGATGAACGACCTCACTCCCCCTATACTTAGGGTAAAGGATCCCTAAGTATAAGCATGATGAAATAAAATAAAAATAAGAAAAACTCAAGTCATTGACTTCCTCTGTACTTAGGATGGAGTACATCCTAAGTATAGCACACACACGAGAAAGAGGTGAATGGTAAAAACGGAAGAAGAAAGAATAAAAATGAAAGGAATATGTACAAAAAGAGTATAGAATATACAATGCTCAAGAAGGGAGAATTTTGACCTTCTTCCACATCCGTTGAGTTATGGAATCAATGAGATGCGTATCGACATTAGTGTCATTCTCATTTGTGTCCAATTCTGAATCCTTAGACCCCTAACCAGAGTCGATATGGTGAAAGTACTCAACGGATTGGTAATGATCTGCAATAAGAATGAAAGGTGGAAGTGAATCACCGTTTCCCTCAGAAAAATCATGTCCATAAACCATCTTCAACTCATCAACATAATCAAGAAACATTGGCTCATCATCAACAACAATTCTCCCATCAGCAATGTGTGGATCATAAAAACTATGCTTTCCAAGTTTTCCCTGTGAGAAAGGAATTCTTGGGTCTAAGTATATTCAAAGATAAAGATTCCTGACTGATCTCATCTATAAATTCACAATCTTCTGTATATGATGACTCAGGAGTACTCTCATCTGATGCAGCTTTGGCTTTTGGCTCATAGATCATCTCAATAGTAACACTTTCACTATGAGAGTGAAAAGTGATCGTACCTATCCCGCAATCAATGATCATTTTCGTTAAGCATAAAAAATGTTATCCAAGAATAATCAGGGTATGATGTAGTGGTATTGTATGCTCCATATCTATGACAACAAAGTTAATAGGAAAGCTCTTGCCATGTACCGTCACGACAACGCTCTCAAGTATGCCCTTTGACATCTTGACCGATTTGTCTGAAAAATGAAGTAACATTCTACTCTTCTTAAGGGGTCCAAGCTGGAGATGCTCAAGTAGTGAGAAAGACAATAAACTAATAGATGAATCGTTGTCCAACAGAGTACGATCAAACCGAAGATCTGGATTCTTGCACATGACAATAGGTGATACCTTATATTTCTTTTTGTTTGGGAGTCGATGGTTTATGGCATTTGCAGTAGGCATGGTTACAATGTGGTGTTCTATTCTGCTATGCTTTCTTTTCTTGGATGGACGTTTAAGAATACAAGCTTCTTTCATTCCTTTTTTAATGATAGGAATATACTCCACGTGGAGTTATGAGTGGCATGTCAAGTAAGATGTTCTGTAATATCTCAATCACTCCAAGATCAGAAAGTGTTGTTTTTTATTTTTGATTTTTTTACTTTTATTCAAGGCATCGGGGAACGGAACTAAATCAAAAATAGAATCAATCTACTCATTTATTTTATTTAAATAAGAATCAACATGTACATAAATCCTAAGTATAGCACACACACGAGAAAGAGGTGAATGGTAAAAACGGAAGAAGAAAGAATAAAAATGAAAGGAATATGTACAAAAAGAATATAGAATATACAATGCTCAATAAGGGAGAATTTTGACCTTCTTCCACATCTGTTGAGTTATGGAATCAATGAGATGCGTATCGACATCAGTGTCATCCTCATTTGTGTCCAATTCTGAATCCTTAGACCCCTAACCAGAGTCGATATGGTGAAAGTACTCAACGGATTGGTAACGATCTGCAATATGAATGAAAGGTGGAAGTGAATCACTATTTCCCTCAAAAAATCATGTCCATAAACCATCTTCAGCTCATCAACATAATCAAGAAACATTGGCTCATCATCAACAACAATTCTCCCATCAGCAATGTGTGGATCATAAAAACTATGCTTTCCAAGTTTTCCCTGTGAGAAAGGAATTCTTGGGTCTAAGTATATTCAAAGATAAAGATTCCTGACTAATCTCATCTATAAATTCACAATCTTCTGTATATGATGACTCAGGAGTATTCTCATCTGATGCAGCTTTGGCTTTTGGCTCATAGATCATCTCAATGGTAACACTTTCACTATGAGAGTGAAAAGTGATCGTACCTATCCCGCAATCAATGATCGTTTTCGTTAAGCATAAAAAATGTTATCCAAGAATAATCAGGGTGTGATGTAGTGGTATTGTATGCTCCATATCTATGACAACAAAGTTAACAGGAAAGCTCTTGCCATGTACCGTCACGACAACGCTCTCAAGTATGCCCTTTGACATCTTGACCGATTGGTCTGAAAAATGAAGTAACATTCTACTCTTCTTAAGGGATCCAAGCTGGAGATGCTCAAGTAGTGAGAAAGACAATAAACTAATAGATGAATCGTTGTCCAACAGAGTACGATTAAACCGAAGATCTGGATTCTTGCACATGACAATAGGTGATACTTATATTTCTTTTTGTTTGGGAGTCGATGGTTTATGGCATTTGCAGTAGGCATGGTTACAATGTGGTGTTCTATTCTGCTATGCTTTCTTTTCTTGGATGGACGTTTAAGAATACAAGCTTCTTTCATTCCTTTTTTAATGATAGGAATATACTCCACGGCTTTTATGAGTGGCATGTCAAGTAAGATGTTCTGTAATATCTCAATCACTCCAAGATCAGTAAGTGTTGTTTTTTATTTTTGATTTTTTTTACTTTTATTCAAGGCATCAGGGAACGGAACTAAATCAAAAATAGAATCAATCTACTCATTTATTTTATTTAAATAAGAATCAACATGTACATAAGAATGATCCGAATCAGTCTGTACAATATCATCCAATACATGTGTAGAAGAAAAAGAAAAAAACAAAATAGGTTGTTCAGTCTGCTAGTACCGAAGAAGACTCGGCGATGGGTATTTTCTCCTTCAAAGATGACTTGGAACTGCATCTTCCTTTATTCTATTTTTGGTATTTTCTGAATGATGGTGGTGGTTGTGGTGAAGATCTTCCATGGGATGCAACACCGGTCCTCTACTCAGATGATGTAGAAAATGAAGAAGAAGGTGAAGCTCGATCAATGGCTCGATCTCTCAATCCCAATTGTGTTGGCGATTGAAATCTCATACAACTCCTGAGAGTAATGGAGTCAGATAAACATGTAAAATCACAAGCCATACTTGTCTTCAGGGTGGATGGATTATGGACTACCGGCTCCTTGTTGCGCCTGAAGTTGTTGGGATTGGCTTCGACAAGGGCTAGAATGAGTGTCTTTGTGGCAGTCAGGTCATCAAGACTCTGGTTTAGAGCATTCACATTCTTCATCAAGAGAGATAGATAATCGAGTGTTGTGTTCACTGAAGGTGCCTCTAGCTTTTCAATAATGGACAGTCGTTGAGACTGGTACTGTGGAGGCTGGTACCTAGAGCAAGCAAACTATGGTTGATACTGATAATGAGGAGGATGCAAAAATTGTGAATATTGTATAGACTGCTGCTGATAATAAGGATGATATCAATATGTAGTTTGCATCTATTGTTTTCCATGTCTCGAAGTTTGGAAATGTGGTGGAGACGAATAGTGAGGTTGTGGCCGTTGGTGTTAGAACTGATGAGGTCTACCACCCTGAAACTGGTGAACTATCCTCTGTCCGGCCTGAGAATCCAACTGTCCCTGCCCTGGTGGATGGGTCTAGTTACACTCGAGATTGCTCCAAATATCATTCACCTTCTGAATGTGAGGTAGAGGTGAATAGTGTTGCCCAGAAAGATATGGATACTCATGATAGTATGGCACAATGCATTTGGAGGTGACTGTTGCAGAATCTGGTCCGTATTTTGCACCTGGTAAACATCCTAAATTGGAGGAGGTGCTTCATGTTGGACATGTGAGCCCACGGCGAGCCATTATGCAATAAATGTTATTGCAAATATCATTCCCTGATCTGAAATGAAGAATAAATAATTTGCATAATAGGTCCCTCTGTACAATTAGGGTTATGTACTATGGCTGTCTTAATGATCAAATAGATGTTGATTCAATAATTGAATCATAGAGGCTGGTGCTTGGATGAATATCTAAAGAGTTAGATTGAGGACTCATCAAGCACCATCAAATGATTGTTAAGATGTGATCTCCAGCCTAAGTAGGAGATGGCAATCCTTTCTCACATAGGCTGATATCTGACCGACCTCTTGATGCAGGTCCTCTGCATAGGAATAGAGATTCGGAGGTGTCAGATTAGTTAAGTCAAAGAGTTGACTTAACGAGATCGAGATAACCTAAGTCCTATGTTGAATGTTGTCACAGCATAGGCATGCATCCTCTGACCGGAGACAAATGTATTGCTATATGTCTGAGTATGTACATTTGACAGACCAATAGGTTGATGGCCTAACCAAGGTCTATACACCGGCGCGTTGGTGTGCATATAAGGGCATATGAGTAATACGATCTCTCAAAGGGATCATACAGGTTCACTACTGAACCGGAAGACATGAGCTCACTCATGAGATATTGGGAAGAATCAAATTCCGTGCACGGTCGTCTTGCTTTGGAAGCTTGACTGAATTTGTAGGTTTGATATATACTTTTGGAAAGTATATGATCAAGACCTAGGTATGATATATGCTTTTGGAAAGTATATGATCGATGCCAAAATCCCAATGATCAAATGAGAAACTTAGTGATCAAACCCTGAAGAAGACAGTGTAAAATTGATCTTGATCTTCGGGTTGACCATGGGTCTTCCAGTATGCAGGATGTACAGGTATTGGGAATACCTGAAGGGTGATGTGATCATAAACGATTGTATATCCATGACGCTTCCATTCCGAGGGAGTGATGAAACAGGTCTGGATTTTAGTGACTCCTTTCAATAGAGAAGCAATCCGATCTTAGTCCAAGTATTGGACATTGATCTGAATGGGATTCAGATTCAATGAGAAGATTGGATTTGCGGCCTTGATTTAATCAAGCATCTGTGAGAGGTCCGTAAGATCTGGATTTGAGATGAGATCTCAACATCCAAGTCACTATACGTGGAATAATACAATCGCCCTGTCCTTATCTCCAAGTATCTGCGGAGAAAGCACATTATTCATGAAAGGGTTCAAGAATAGTTCTTTTGATGAAATATCCAAGCAAGGACTTGATGATTAAATGAGATTTAATTATCAAGCTTAAATATGAATATGATTCATATTGTGAAAATGATTATCTAAGATAATTAAATGAGATTTAATTATCAAGGATTAAGAGAATGTGGATAACACTATCCATGATATATGTGTGTTATAAATATGATTTATAATATACATATATAAGAGAGAGAATTTATGTAAATAGCATTTGTTAATTAATAATGTGGATTGGATTCACATTTGTTAATTAATTGGAAATGCAATTTACTAACTAGTTTGGGTTGTGAATATGATTCACACAATATTCAATGGCATGATTGAAATATTCACAAATTAATTTGGAATTATTTTGGTGAATATTTATTGTAATTAATTAAGGAATAATAAGATAAATAAAATGGAGCAAATAACCACCTCTAG
Organism: Ottelia alismoides; assembly: GCA_037367405.1. Taxonomy (NCBI): domain Eukaryota; kingdom Viridiplantae; phylum Streptophyta; class Magnoliopsida; order Alismatales; family Hydrocharitaceae; genus Ottelia; species Ottelia alismoides. Next base: position 368,463 of record JAZKJV010006314.1, on the reverse strand, counting down.
AGGTGGCGTCACCCATGAATGGTTCATGGGTGACGCCCCCCCTTTTTAGGAGGATGGTTAGCTCCATTTGATTTATCATGTTATCTCTTAGTTAATTTATATTTAAATTGATGTTGTTGCTTTTTAATCAACAACAAATCATAGCCATTGATTTATCATGGACCAAGCATATCCCTTGGATCCATGTGTCCCATGGATTGAGATCCATTGGATCCTAAACTAGTATATAAGGAGGGCTAGGGTAGCCTCTCCATGGTACATCATTAAGAGTTGTGCAAGGACACAACTCTCTCTCTCTCTCTCTCTCTCTCTCTCTCTCTCTTTCTCATTCTCGCCCTCTCTCTTTCTCATCAAGTGGACGTCCACTTTGTGTTGAGAAAGGAGAGAGTCTCGGTTTTCGCCTTCGACGACTCGTGGATCTCCATCTTCTTTGGAGTTTCTTACTCTAAAAGAAGACGACGGATTTCGTTTGACGAAATCGGGGGAGCCATCGCTTGGATCTTCATCGAGGATTGCGGGAAGGAACGTGACTCATCATCGCGCCCGCAAGTGCGTTCTTCGTGGATCGGACTTAAGATAGGAGGATCTCTACTTTGGGATCTCGCGATCACAACCACGCTTCAAGAGGTATTCCTTGTACTTTGTGGTTTGATGAAACGATCCGAGAAGTGTTCTCGTGATCATGTGGTTTCATCTTTAAAGTTAAAAATTTTAATTTCCGCTGCATCTAGCGACTAGTGCGACTAGTTCCTCCGATTGCATACGATGCGATCGACACGCTTCCGTGATGCGCTTGAGGATTCTCAATATCCTTCAAGTGGTATCAGAGCCAGGTTGAATATGGTTTTGGATATGATCCATAGACCTTAGACGATTTGGTTCTTGAAAGGGTTGCGAAATTTTTACTGCATTTCAATTTTCGCACCTCTGTCTAATTGAATTTTTCGGCACTGTTTAAAATGTTTAAACACGAAATTTTCAATTGGATTTTGTTCCCCATTAAACAAGGAAACCATAGGACTTGAGTTTACTAAATTTGGACTTTATTTGCTCAAGATATGGCTTTTTGAATATGACTATATTCACTGTTGCGGGAACTGCGGATTTGAACGTAATTAATGAGATGATTACGGTTTTAATCCGCCTTGAAATGCGTGAATTATCACTTGGATTCTTTGATAAATCAAATAGGCAATCTTTGGAAACTGAGTTTGCATTTTTTGGATTTAAATTGATCAAGATAAGTTAATTTTAGTGATTGGGGGTCACTGCTGGAAATTAACAATTTTGATCTTGAACCTTGTGATTTGTCATTCAATAATCTTGATGAAAATTAATTGTTAATTTTCTGGAATAATTATAAATATTTGTGAAATATTTAAAGAAATAATTATTTCATTGAATGACACTTGCCTAAACTACAATGATAAGATATTAGATCTTGATCATTGTTTCATCAACAAACATTGCTTTCATGAAAACTATAGTTTATCCTACAATAGTTGTAGGACAACTTTTACATGAAAAACCCTTTCTTTTGCTTGAATAGGATTGGGGATTTGTCTAGCAAATCTCCTTATAATCAAAAATGTTTTGATTTGTACTATATGGTATAACTTTCGGTTGAAAAACCGATGAACATCTCAAAATACATGATGGTCTATCTGGTATTATCCTTTCCCGAGGCGGATGTGGTGCCTAGTCGGAGAGCATTGGGGTCGCGGGTTGCAACGTATGTGGTCCGTCCCACTCTCGTCGGTACTGGCCATGACAACGGGTAGGGATTGTATAATACCGGAGACAGACAATATGTATTTTTCTAATTATTAAAATTCGAATAATACGTATTTTGAGATTATACCTACTATTCAAGTAAAAGACATGTTTGTTGATTGATGATTGGATTGATGATTAATTTAATGTGATTAAATTAATTATATCCAATAAACACTCTATTATGAATAGATGTGTATTTCCCTTGGAAGAATTAATTATGTGAATATGATTCACGATAATTAATTACAATTTGAATATGAGGTGGAGGATCACATAAGTGACATCCATGGTCTCCCGTCAAGGCGAAGGGTTCCGTCGCTAGGGATTGTATGTAGGAGACGCCTGTCCGAAGTGACAGATCCTATATGCAAGCGCATCTGGATCGGGCTCTTTGCTTCTCGAAAGAGTAAGGCCGTATGCGTAGTGACCCCAATATCGAGTCCTCATATTATTGGGGCGATATTGGATTGCGCATAGCGAGTTCTAATCTTGTTGACGGTTGGTTCAATTAGCAACGGGTCAACATCATCTTAGGGGTGGTGGGCCCGGGTGTTAAAGACCGAATTGGGAATGCAAGTTGGACTTGCAAGGCGGAATGAGTTCCCGCTTCTTTTTATTGGAGTCGTAAGTTCTCATATTATTGGGATGCGACAAAGATAGGAAAGGAGATCCCAGATCTTGCTAGAGATATAATGGTAAGAATATCTCTTACATTGAAAGTGATTAAGGGAATGAACTTTCAGTGTTGACAAGGCAAGACAACTTTGATATAAAAATTCCTAAATCAAAGTAAAACATGTATATATTATATATATACCCTTATGCAAATTTCTTATTTCAGATAATCCTTCATTAAACCCACTCAATGTTATACTCAATGATAACCAGTAAAAATATCTTGGATTGGACTCATGATCCAGATATTGTACTTGCAATTGGACACATAATGTATGTGGTTGCAGTGTGCACATCCCCTCAACATAATGAGGAAGGGCAATTAAATAAGACAGTAAGACATCACCTTAGGGTTTGTATGTCTCTATAGTCTTGATCCTTTCATCGAGTGTACTTTAGAAGTGACATGTCGATGGTGATCATAATTGTCGAATAATCCTTATAAAATAAAAGAAGATATTTTGGCATACATATGTGCTCTAGACATTTAATCATGAATGACATGGTTCTCTGCATAATGGTGGCTCGAAAGAGATGATGTATTCAAAATGTTTGAATACCTACCTGAACCTGTCTTTAAGAGTTAAGATGTATGTAGATATGATGAGTGTCATCATTCTACTGTCTATACTCTGGTCATTCATGAAGCTTTATGATATTCATATTGTATGAATTTAATGAAGCATGTATAAATGTTGAAATGCTCTTGTATTGAAATCTTTGAATTCAACATAAGAGATTCTTTGTCTTGAACAATGGTTGTTTATAGATGGAGAGAGCACAGTGGAAGCATGGGTCGGACCCGAGTAAGAAGGAAAGTCAAAGAGTTGACCTACTTCTGTGACTTCCATGTGACATCCAAAGAGTTGGATGAATGCCAATACTGCAATATGTTGATGTGTTGATAGTATGACTATCAAGTCTGTCTAAAATCCTTAGTGAAGGACTCAGATAAAGCATCAGAATAATCTACATATAATCATTGACTCTGACTTTATTATTTCATAAGATAAAGTCTAACAATTGTATCCCAATCTTCTAATAACATTTGCAATTGGTTGCATGTATATATTAGAAAATTAGAAATTTGATCTTAAGGTTTAGTAGTCATCTACATGGATATTACTGTAATTGTTGCAGCAATCTCTATTGGATAGATTGACTTCATATTCTCAGTGGGAGAGCCCTTAGTCTTAGAGAATGTCTCTATGACCTAGATATTAGAATACCCCATTGTTTGTTTCTAAATGTTGGAAATAAACATGAATTCTGAGATAGAACTATCATAAAGAGTTATGATGGAAATATTTCAGATAGTAATCTAACATCTAGTGGACTCCACAAAATTAGAAAATTAATGAATGGTTCATTAAGATTTCTAATACTGAAAATCAAACCTTATAAGATCAATAGGAGGATGAAGATCATTTGACAATGATCTGGCATCAAGTCTTGGACATATGTCTACTGATGTGATCAATAGACTAGTAAGATACGAAACTTTAGAATGTCTAAAATTTCAAATCTTACATACTTGTGAATATTGTATTCAAAGTAAAATGTCCAATACACCCTTCTTTGGGAATGGTGTTAGATGTCGAGGTATTCAAGATCTCATACATATTGATGTATGTGGATCATCTATATCATAGTAAACATTATGGATATGTAATATCTATTGATGATTACGTATGATATGAGATTTCTTCTCTTCACCTGAGAAACCTTTGAAATGTTCAAAGATTTCACAATTTTGGTTTAGAACCAAAGTTTGAAGAAAGATGAAATGAATTTGATCTAACCTAGGTAGCTTGTACCTATTAGATAAAATTCAAAAGAATACCTTATGGAGATATGAATATCGATTCTATCTCACTCCTCCTAATAAACCTAAACTCAATAGAGTTATAGGGAGATACAATTGGATCATGTGTGACATGATTTGATCAATGATGAATTTTAGCATAATTATCCTCTTAGTTTCCAGGTGTATATGTGTAGTAGAGACTACAATATATATCCTTAATAAGGTTTCATGCATGTAAGCTGGAATCTAGCACTTGAGAGTGCTACTTCATTAGGAAAATAAAGGATGGTATTGGATACCTACTTTATGACCTTGAGATTCTTAAAAGATCTCATCTCTGAGAATGTGATTCTTGGAGGATTGAGACTCTTGAGAATCAAGATGAAAATGAAGTAAAGGAACTCATTTAATCTTGAGAAGATAATGAGGCTCCTGAAATCGGAAACTAAAAGGATAATTAAAGGTGAAGCACTAATACCTCTTCAAATGAGTTTGGGGATGTATTCCATGTGTCAGTTAAGTCTGACAATGATCGGACTTCATGTGATGAAGCTCCTGAATATCATGACATGGAAAGATGGATATTAGCAATAAAGTCTAATGTAGACTTCATATACAAGTGTTGTATATGGACCCTCGAGGATCCACCTATAAGGGTTAGACCCATTAAGGTGTAAATGGATCTTCAAGAGAAGAGGGAACCTGATGAGAAGGTAGAGACCTTCAAAGCACGGTTTGTAGCCATTAGCTACACATCGGAAGAGAAGACATTGCTTGCAATGAGACTTGCTCTTCAGTGGCCATGCTTAAAATCATCAGAATATTGCTAACCCTAGCTACACAACTTGACTGTTGCATCTTCAAGATGTAATTCAAGATTGCATTCCTCTAAGAATACCTCTCTGAGGATATTCACATGAAGTAGCCCCAGGGCTTCATGATTTTGGAAAGTAAGGTGTGAAAGCTAAAGAAATCCATCTGTGGACTCAAATAAGCTTCTTGTTGTTGGAACATAAGATTTGATGAAATTATAAATGTTATGATTTCAAATAGAATCTTGATGTACCATGTGAAGCTTAGTGGGAGTGCCATTGTGTTCATCGTGCTAAATGTAGATAATATCTTAATCATTTGGAACGATATAAGGATGATAATAAGTGTTTTATAGTCTGGCTATTCCATACCTTGAGATATGATCTCAAGAATACCTTTTAGATCTTAGTTCTGAAGGAGTTCAGAATCAAAGAAAAGAGGGTATTGGGACTGTCACATTTGTAGTACACCTTGGACATATTCCATTATTGGAAATTCCAAGAAAGGCTTCCTTCCCTTGAGATTTGGTACTGACCTATCTAAAGGGATAGCACCTCAAAGAGTTGAGGAAGTGAATGCTAGGACTGCTTGCACCTCTGCATCAGTTACGAGAAGCTAAGTGTATGCTAAATGTGTATGAAAGCCAGATATCTGCCATTCAGTGGAGTAGTAAAGTGTTGCTAATCCTACTATGGAGAGAAAACACTTGATTGCAGAAATAACGATATCTTCAAAGATGACAAGGCTTTAGAGATAGTGATCTCTAAGTCTTATCTTCAAGAGCTTAAGACTTTATAGATAGAGATCTAAAAGGTCTTAACTGTGGATACCTTGAGAGATAGTGATCTCCCGGAATAAGGGTATTCTGATAAGGATTATGAAAATACTGGTTATAATAGTTATTAAGCAATAGTGTCAAAGACACTATAACTGCTTTGACTAGATTGAGTATTGGTTGCATTAGATGCAACATTCGCATTGGATGCGAGCACTGTTACCTAGGGATATGCAAGTGCCGTAAAAGGACTTGGCATAGTCTTTTGGGAATAGAGTGACTGATCGGCTTACCTAGCTATTTCTAAATAGCCTATGATTGTCACATGAGTGCGGGTTTAAATGATTAGCCCATTAATTGCTCTTTGGGCTAGTGGGAGATTGTTGGACATGTGAGCCCACGGCGAGCCATTATGCAATAAATGTTATTGCAAATATCATTCCCTGATCTGAAATGAAGAATAAATAATTTGTATAATAGGTCCCTCTGTACAATTAGGGTTATGTACCATGGCTGTCTTAATGATCAAACAGTTGTTGATTCAATAATTGAATCATAGAGGCTGGTGCTTGGATGAATATCTAAAGAGTTAGATTGAGGACTCATCAAGCACCATCAAATGATTGTTAAGATGCGATCTCCAGCCTGAGTAGGAGATGGCAATCCTTTCTCACATAGGCTGATATCTGACCGACCTCTTGATGCAGGTCCTCTGCATAGGAATAGAGATTCGGAGGTGTCAGATTAGTTAAGTCAAAGAGTTGACTTAACGAGATCGAGATAACCTAAGTCCTATGTTGAATGCTGTCACAGCATAGGCATGCATCCTCTGACCGGAGACAGATGTATTGCTATATGTCTGAGTATGTACATTTGACAGACCAATAGGTTGATGGCCTAACCAAGGTCTATACACCGGCGCGTTGGTGTGCATATAAGGGCATATGAGTAATACGATCTCTCAAAGGGATCATACAGGTTCACTACTGAACCGGAAGACATGAGCTCACTCATGAGATATTGGGAAGAATCAAATTCCGTGCACGGTCGTCTTGCTTTGGAAGCTTGACTGAATTTGTAGGTTTGATATATACTTTTGGAAAGTATATGATCAAGACCTAGGTATGATATATGCTTTTGGAAAGTATATGATCGATGCCAAAATCCCAATGATCAAATGAGAAACTTAGTGATCAAACCCTGAAGAAGACAGTGTAAAATTGATCTTGATCTTCGGGTTGACCATGGGTCTTCCAGTATGCAGGATGTACAGGTATTGGGAATACCTGAAGGGTGATGTGATCATAAACGATTGTATATCCATGACGCTTCCATTCCGAGGGAGTGATGAAACAGGTCTGGATTTTAGTGACTCCTTTCAATAGAGAAGCAATCCGATCTTAGTCCAAGTATTGGACATTGATCTGAATGGGATTCAGATTCAATGAGAAGATTGGATTTGCGGCCTTGATTTAATCAAGCATCTATGAGAGGTCCGTAAGATCTGGATTTGAGATGAGATCTCAACATCCAAGTCACTATACGTGGAATAATACAATCGCCCTGTCCTTATCTCCAAGTATCTGCGGAGAAAGCACATTATTCATGAAAGGGTTCAAGAATAGTTCTTTTGATGAAATATCCAAGCAAGGACTTGATGATTAAATGAGATTTAATTATCAAGCTTAAATATGAATATGATTCATATTGTGAAAATGATTATCTAAGATAATTAAATGAGATTTAATTATCAAGGATTAAGAGAATGTGGATAACACTATCCATGATATATGTGTGTTATAAATATGATTTATAATATACATATATAAGAGAGAGAATTTATGTAAATAGCATTTGTTAATTAATAATGTGGATTGGATTCACATTTGTTAATTAATTGGAAATGCAATTTACTAACTAGTTTGGGTTGTGAATATGATTCACACAATATTCAATGGCATGATTGAAATATTCACAAATTAATTTGGAATTATTTTGGTGAATATTTATTGTAATTAATTAAGGAATAATAAGATAAATAAAATGGAGCAAATAACCACCTCTAGAGGTGGCGTCACCCATGAATGGTTCATGGGTGACGCCCCCCCTTTTTAGGAGGATGGTTAGCTCCATTTGATTTATCATGTTATCTCTTAGTTAATTTATATTTAAATTGATGTTGTTGCTTTTTAATCAACAACAAATCATAGCCATTGATTTATCATGGACCAAGCATATCCCTTGGATCCATGTGTCCCATGGATTGAGATCCATTGGATCCTAAACTAGTATATAAGGAGGGCTAGGGTAGCCTCTCCATGGTACATCATTAAGAGTTGTGCAAGGACACAACTCTCTCTCTCTCTCTCTCTCTCTCTCTCTCTCTTTCTCATTCTCGCCCTCTCTCTTTCTCATCAAGTGGACGTCCACTTTGTGTTGAGAAAGGAGAGAGTCTCGGTTTTCGCCTTCGACGACTCGTGGATCTCCATCTTCTTTGGAGTTTCTTACTCTAAAAGAAGACGACGGATTTCGTTTGACGAAATCGGGGGAGCCATCGCTTGGATCTTCATCGAGGATTGCGGGAAGGAACGTGACTCATCATCGCGCCCGCAAGTGCGTTCTTCGTGGATCGGACTTAAGATAGGAGGATCTCTACTTTGGGATCTCGCGATCACAACCACGCTTCAAGAGGTATTCCTTGTACTTTGTGGTTTGATGAAACGATCCGAGAAGTGTTCTCGTGATCATGTGGTTTCATCTTTAAAGTTAAAAATTTTAATTTCCGCTGCATCTAGCGACTAGTGCGACTAGTTGCTCCGATTGCATACGATGCGATCGACACGCTTCCGTGATGCGCTTGAGGATTCTCAATATCCTTCACTTCAATACTCTGCTATGATGAACAAGTGGAAGAAGTCCGCTCAACTACAGGAGTATCAATTGTTGCACTCACACTCTGACATGAACTGATCATACTGACTAGAAGCTCCAAATGCTTTGTAATCTCGTCCAGCTTATCCATCTGCTTTGTCCTATGCTCAATCACATGTAATTTATCAAGTTCTTGTGATCATTTTTTCGATAATATCCACTTTGGATGGGTGATTCCCTATGATGGTCAGATCAGAACTATCCACCCTATCAACATCGCGAGATGTCGTCATGTTAATGGCCTTATGGGGTACTGAAGAAGTAAGAGGATGTTTCTAAAATTCATGGGAAGAAGACAAAGCACCTGATCTCTCTATCATTTCCTCAAAATCTCCATAAGACATCATCGTCTTCGTTAAAGTGGGATCCTCCTCCAGTAACATCAACCAATTTCTAATTTTCTAAACTTAAACCCTCAAAGAAATTCTGCACAAGGCTAGTCTTTAGTATATCATGATGGGGGACTTCTCTGTCAAATCCTTGAAATGTCCCCATGTCTCATGAATCAACTCGTGGGACATCTAGAGAAGTTAACTATCGGGATGGCATTGATTCGGTCGTCCAAGGGGGTTGTACTTTCTAAGAATATTGATCTCAATTCCTCAGAGGATGTGACAACTCTCCCTAAATGATTGATCCAATATAATGCCTTGTCCATAAGACTGAATGGGAAGGTTGTCATCTTCACTATCTCTAATGGGTAGTTCATCCTACCACAAATACAGTCGAACTGTTGGAGGTGTGTATAAGGTTCTTCATTGATATGTCCATGGAATATAGAAGCACTGGTAAAAGTTGGGGCTTCAACTCAAAATGCCTATGAACCGCAGGCATTTGTATCCATGTTACTGAGTGTCTTGTGCTTATGTTATAGGCATCTCTAAGGGTGAGCTTAGCCACTACTCACTTTGGCTCAATTGGATCTGCTCTAGGCTGTTGCTCATCTCCTCCATTCCCACCTCCTCTCATATGCTTATCCTTCTCTCTCCTCTTTCCTCTATTGTTCCTCGGCTCTAGGATCATATCTCTACTTCCTACCTGGATGTTGTCCTGCTCAGTCAACTGGGCATGAATGGCCTGGATGGATGCCAACATTGTACTGTTGATCTCACTCTGGTCTGTCATGATGTTCTTTCCCTTCGATGGCATCAACTCCTCAATAACCATCTTGGTATCTAGAAATGTGAAAGGAATTTGATCAGACTGCAGAAAAGATGGAGTCTCAAATAACAGTTCAAGAAGAGGGTCAATCTTGAACAATGGATTTATTGGTGACAAATTAGGTGTGAATGAGAATGAAGAAAGCTCGAGAAGAGAGTCATCCTGAGTGGAAAAAAATGAAGATGAACACATTGGAGAGGAAAGTGATAAGTCTGCAAAGTCCGAATACAAATCACTCCAATATGATATCTTCGAAACAAAGAGGAAGGTGTGAGAACACAAAAGTCAAACAATAAGAATAAATGAGAAAAAGGCGTGAAGTGTGTAAAGGGATTTTTACATTAAGCAAACAAGCATAAAGCAAAGCCCCGATTCACCAACTGAACACAACGTGGGGACTGTAAGAGTCTAGTTTTTTATCTTTTCAATTTTAATTTATGAATCTCAAGATGTTACTTAACAACAGACACACATGGTGATGTCGTCCCATCACCAAGTATACGTCCTTAAACCTCCCCAAAGTGTGGTACCATCTGCCCAGGCGGTTGGGTTATATCAGGCCCAAAAGTATATAAGAGACAGAGCACACCAAAATAATATTCTAAGGTCCGAGGCAAGTGCTTACAGCTATGACCGTGTACCGAAGAGTGATACACATGTGCATAGGGCACAAGTATAGGGATTCGGGCTCTATCCTTAGGGTTCATCCTCACCCACTCTGTCTGGAGGTAAGTACATGAAACAATGAGGGGGTTCCTCTCCCCCAAACAATGAACGGATCTTTACATTTAGTTTTAAGGTCGAGTTATTTTACCAGTCCCAATTTTATTTGGTTGTCATTTTTTTGAGTATTTTCAAATAAATGGTCTAATGAATTTTTAATTCCTTTTTATCCTAACTGAGAAAAGTGAAAAGTAAGTCGAAAAAACCGATAAGACGAAAAATCAACGATGCATGCAAAGTCAAGAATTCGTACATGTCACAAGATGTCTACATGCAAAACGATCCAAGCATAAAATAAAAGTAAAAAAAATAAAAACTAACATAAATGATGCATAAGTATTCTCCTAGCAGAAACTTATATTATCGGGAAAGAACTATTTATTTGCCTTAGTCCAAACTGCAAACTACTCTATAGGAACATGAATTTTATTAGAGCTTTAAACCTATTATTTACCTAGCTTAACCAAGATAATAAAATCTACACTAACGGGCTCAAGCATACAAAACCACATGAAATAAAAGAAAATAAAAGCGATGAAAACAAAAATCCGATGAGGTCTCCGAAGTGCACCAACACTTGGTGAAAAAAACAATGCAAACACAAGGGTATATAATGCCTAGAAAACAAAAAAAGATGCAAATGCCACAGAAAATTATTATAAATAGTTTACAAAAATAAAATGGATATAAAATTACTAAAATAACAAAAAATGGATGCTTGAAAAGAAATCCGATACTCGTCCACTCCTTCTGCTCATACTTTGCTACGCTCTCTTGCCTATCGATGAAGGAACGACCAGCCTCCATGTTGCTCGGGTGCGTCGGGGCTCCTAAGAACTCTACCCTCGCTTGCTGTGCCCTAGCAGAAAAAGGAAACAAGAGATATATTAGAAACAATTTATGAAAAAATAATCAATTAAAATAACACAGAAAATAGAGCGAAATAAAAGACAAGTGAAAAGAAACAAATGGAACAAAATATGTACAAACACCAAGAATAGAGGCAAAAATGGAAACCTAACTACCCCCGTCGTTCCTCCTTGACAACAACGTCATTTGATTATTAAGATAAATTCAGGTTTTTTAATGAAGGAAAATAAGGTGAATAAGGGCGTTGTAACCCTAAATAACCCCAATCAACAAATATGTTGAAGAAAGCTAGAAAAGATGATTGATGCGACCGAAAAATCACTCGAACAACTAAGGGTAGATGAAAGAAATATAAACAGGGTCGTTGCGACCTCAGTCGCTCGAGCAATAAATCAGTCAATCAAGAAAAATAAATCAGACCACCAATAATCAGATGAAATCAAATAAACATGATAGGGGTCCTGGCTATTTTATTAACCTGGTATAGCGACCAGGGTCGAACTCAAGGAGCACGGATTGGCCTTGCGGCCTACGAAGTAGTCAATCAGAGAAGAGAAGATATTTTTGGTGGTTTTTAAGTCTTTTTATATTTTTTTTGGATTTTTAAGATTTTGAGAAAATAAGAGAAGCAACTAAACAACACACTTCAACAATTTATTAAATGCACTAAAAATCAATCAAAAATTCTGACAAAAATATTTTTATGTGTTTTATAATTTTTAGTGTTTTTGGTGAATTTTTGTGATTTTTCTGATTTTTATTTTATTTTCTAAAAATGAAACAATGACAGAAATAAAGGGTGCTGTCCAGTCAGGAGAAAAATGCCAATCTAAAATATAAAGAGAGGCTCCCAGCTCCTGAGGGTAATTTTCCTATAAACTAGAAAGTTTAAGGAAAATTAGGGCACTGGATTTACGATTTTTGGATTTTTAAATTATTTATTAGAATTTTTATGATTTTTTGAGTTTTTTTTTCAATTTTTAGGTGTTTTAGATAGTGAAAAATAGCCAAAATTGGCTATAAAATCAAGCAAGCCAAAATCAACAGTTAGTAATTTTTTGTAATTTTTAGATAGGTTTTAATATTTTTTTGTGATTTTCAAAGCTGAACAGTAAAGAAAATACTTGTTTTTGAATTTTTAAAAATATCAAAACAAAACAAAAATGTCTCCAAAAATCCTCGAAAATTTTACACTATGGCAGGAGCCATGTATCCAATTTTCGTTGGATTTGGAGATGATTTTTATTTTATTCAAAAATGGAAAGAGGGTACTGTGCACAGGGAACAAAGTGCAGATACCCGAAGTTCAGAGGGGTCTGGTGCAAATAACCCAGGTAAACACGTCTGTCGCACGTGCCTGAGGCACTCAGGGACCCAAATGTAACGAAAATTACTTCCGAGGACTATTTGGTAACAGGTAACAAATGTCCAAGGGGTAATATGCAATTAACCCAAAAATATCCGCACATGCTCAACTGTTTCACGCACAGGGGTATAAATGCAAATACTCAAAAACTTTCATTCATTCATTAACATTCATAACTACAGGGTATATAATGTAAAAAGCCCAGAAGATCACGTGTCGATGTACGTGTCACACCATACACAGGGGCATATCAGCAAATAAAACCAAGCACGAGGGTCTCTATGCAAATATCCAAAAACTTAAACAACTACACTACGTATTTACAAGACTAATTACTAAATAAAATAAAAGAGGGGGCCTAAGGGTAATTTACCCTTTATTAATGCGGGCCGCAGGATGGACGCCACGTGCGTGATCGGACGGTCCGGAGCGGGTGGCACTCCAACGCTCGGGCCCTAGCAGCGATCGGACGACTGGGGCTACGCCACGTGGTGCATCGGACGGTGGAGGCTCTCTGTGGCTAACCCTTGCGTATCGGGCGGTCCTGATCACCTCTCCAAGATATGACGGTGGCTACTCCTCCAGGAATGAACGGCCCAGATGAAAACTAGAGGTCGAGGATGATCGGACGGTCGGGGAGGATACCGGAAGAACAGTTGGCCGGCGAAGTTCGCCGGCCCAAGGTCCACGCTCCTGACCTCCCCTGCTGCGCCTGAAGATCGGAGAAGCTCAGCGATGACGTTCCGCAGCTGCTGGTGGTCTCCGATGACCCAGCCGAGCTCTGGGGAGCTCCGGCGAGGTCGGCGGAGATGAAGCTCCTGGACCTGATGGTCCAAGCCCTCAGATAGGCTTGGATGTACCTGCGCGGGTCGAGGGCAAACTGCCTCGACCCGGTTAGGCGGGGTGACGGTGATCGGAGGGTCGAGATGGGCGAGCTCCGGCGAAGGGGGGACGGTGGAGCTCGAATCCCAGCTCCTGTGCGAGCTGGGTTGGGTGGAGATATGGAGAAGGTGCGTGGAAGGAAGGTGATGGCAATGGCGAAGCCCGATGATCGAATAGTGGTCGGACGTGGACGGAATCGACGGCGAGCGGCGGCGGAGCGAAAGGGGGTAAATGAAAATTAAAGAAAAGGGAAGGACTATGGGGCTACCCGGGTGGTTGATGAGACTGGGGGTGAGCCGACGGTGCTCTGGGTCGTCGCCTCGAGGAGCGTCTCCCTCCGAGGCTCGGGCTCCTGCTGGTGGCGGAGCACGACGGTTATACTCGCTGAATCAGTGGAATCCGCAACCTCTCCTCGCTTCAACAGCACGGGAGGCAAGCTGTCACTCTCGCTCTCACGCTGGAGCTCACTGGGGGTGGATGCGAATAGCCAAAGATGGGAAATGGAGGTGGCGGAGCTCGGCTTAAGTATGGGTGAGGGTCCGGGAAGAAAGGCGCGAGTAGGGCGTTCTGGTGCGCGGATCCCGAGGTGGAGGCTCCGGCGAGGGTCTCGGATGTATCGAGGAATCGGACCCGGGGTTTAGGTAATAGGGTATCGGGTTTAGGCGCTAAAAAAAGGGAAAGTCGGGTCGGGCGCCTAAGCCCATGGGAAGTGGTCCTGGGGGGGGGGGGGGCAGTTGACCGGGCGGTCAACAATCCCCAGGGCCAATGGGAAGCGGCCACGTGGCTGGATTTTGGAAATGAAATTTAAGGTAGTTAATGGCCGAATTAGTGAAAACTTAAAACAAGAAATATTTTTATTTTATTTTTTTCTATTTTTTAGTGATTTTTAATTAATTTTTCGAAATAAAAATAAGGTATGTACATAGTAGGTTCATATATAGGTATATATACAGTATTTAGTTTTTTTTTATTTTTGATTTTTAATTTATTATTTTTGTACAATTTTATTCCCATTTTATATTTTATTTATTTATAGTATAATATTAGGAATAAAAGGGTATTTTTATTTTATTTTTACTGTATATATACATGGGTGAAATAAATATATATATATATATATGTACATGGATATACATGGTATATTTACAATATATTTTTGTGTTTTTAATTTTGTTCTTTTTATTTTGTTTTTGTTTTAATTGTTTTTATTTAATTTATTTACAACATAAAAGATGGAATATTTACAAAATTTTTGGAAATTAATTTTATGTATTTATAGGGTAAATAAATAAAAGATGGTTGTTTTATATACATGATGACTATATACAAGAGTGATGTTTTTTTTGTTTTCTTTTTAATTTTTCTATTTTTATCTTGTTTTTATCTTTATAAATAAATACAATTATCTGCAAACCAATTTGAGTCTATTTTTGTGAGGAAAATACTTTTATTTTATTTACATAAATATTTACACACATGAGCTCCTATCTCCCTCTACTTTGGATTTTATGCGGTCAGGCCCATGTTGAGCCCTCCCTTGGGTTAGGTTGCTCAATATTTATTCTAAATATTTCCCTCTTTTTCTTTTTACTCTTTATTCTTTTATTTTTGCACAAAAACATGCTAATTATTAAACTTTATACAATGCATGCTTTTGATAATTATTTGTATTTACATGAATATACATGCATTTGCAAAGGTTTTTGTAGCTAAAATATAAGAATAAAGAGTGATGAATGTGTATTCATCACCCCCCTATACTTAACTTTTGCTAGTCCCTTAGCAAACACTTATTTGAAAAAGAAGTGAAAAAGAAAGAAAGAAAAAGAAAAAGAGAGGAATGTACATGGATCAAGGTTGAATATTAAACTTTCCTTCATTAAATTGAATTATGGAGCTCGATCAGATCTTTGGATTATTGATGTGTTGGAACCTTATTTAGACTTAAGCTTAAAACTCAACAGCCTTTAAGTTCCACCAATCTATAGACAAGACTCCTCAATAAACCAGATCAGAACAAGTCTACATACACAAACTCTAATGACCATGAATCTTTCCATGCAGTGTAAGTGATATGTAGCTCCCCACCTCAGAAGTAACAAAGAAACAACCTCCCTCAACCTGGTAACTCTAATGCCTCGGTCTAGCAACTCTTTCCTCGAGAAGCGGGGTATTCCCTTCTAAGTTCAAGTGCAACCGGCTCAAGAAGAGGGGGAAGAAGTATAGACTTTTGGAAGCTCAGCCAGTGTAGCCAAGTCTCCCGCTGCAAGCTTCATGAGATGTAACATGGATACCATAAGCTTTTGCTTTATTTGACTATATACACTCCGGTGGGTTATTAAATTTTCAATCCGACCCACCACTTTTTTGGAGTTCTTTTTGCATTTTGCATATTTTTTTCAAGTGCCACTGTACAACACATCTACATGGTGCAGCATATATACAAGAAATTTCCTCTTGAGCCAGTAGACTATCCCTCTTTTGAAGCTTTATTGCAACCCACGGCTTCTGTCTTTAGCCTTCATCACCACTAGACCAAGTTGAGACGCACTTCCTTCACTAGAAGAAGAAGAGAGGTTCCGCCTAGAAGTACTACCCTCATATGCTACCCCAAGCCAAAGGAAACTGCCTCCTCACCACCTCATCCGTGGAGAGCTATGTGTAATGTGCTGGTGCAAGTCAAGCCATTGTCTCTAAGAGTCATGCGTGTGTTGTTAAGTGCTCTACTTAGGCTCATCAAGATGACATATGCTCATAGCCTAGTGGACTCAAAGAATTAAGTCCTTATGGACCTGAAAAGCCTTAACCCTAAGCCCTATAAGGTTCCTCTTAGAATTAGGTGGATTAAGATCTTAATCAAGCTCCATTTCTCAATTTAGTTCCAGGCTTAGTTTAAATGTCATCTATCATCCAGGAAAAACTATATACATATATACACAAAGATGCTATTTACAAATATTTACAATCATGCAAAATTTTTGAAAAATGTTTTGAAATCATGAATGGATGGATGCATGAAGTGCAAGTTTTGCAAAAGTATTTACAAACATTTACACAAGATTTTTGCAAACTTTTGATTTTCAAAACATTTTGGAAAAATTTTGTACTATACACATAATTTTGATAAGAAAATATTTACACAAACTTTTACACAAAAGATTTTTGAAAACATTTTTACAAAAATAATTTTGTACACTAGCTATGTATGTGCAAATAAAAGAATGATTATTTACAGGAAAAAGTTTTTAATTTTTGTGGTTTTTGGGGTTTTTAGCCATTTTATTTATTAACACACTCACACAAAGTACGAGTTATGGCTAAAGTATATATGAAATATATACACCCCCATACTTAGCTCGAACGATGTCCTCAGAGTGATCAAGAGCGATGAAGAAGACATAACTCGTGCTTAGTAAAAGGGAAGTGAAAAGGAATGGCTAGGTATAAAAATGAATAAATGAATAGAATGAGAAAAACTCGGTGGTTTCCCCCTATACTTAGGATTAACTAATCCTAAGTATAGCAAGCTGTACATGAAGGGAAATCCGAGTGAAGAATGTACAGAGCCTGCCCCCCCCCCCATACTTAGGGTAAAATATCCCTAAGTATAGGCAGCAAAACAGGGGCAGAAAGAATAAAAAGAATACCCGCAGGTCCTACATCCCCCCTATACTTAGGGTAAAGTACACCCTAAGTATAGCATAATCATAAGATGAGAAAAGGGATGTGGGACTAAAGAATAAAATGATATGGACAACTGGATCTATACAAGTCGGAAGAACAGTGATAATCAGGCGTGAGATGCAATAGATGTGAATCAAGAGACCACATCTCATGCAAAGTGAATAGGGGCAACATCAACGACCCGTGGCTCATGATCTAGAAATGGCTTGAGCCGCTGGCCGTTCACTCGAAAGGTACTCTCAGAAGACAACTCGGATATATCAATGCTACCATTGTCGTGTACCTTTCTCACCAGATAAGGTCCCTTTCATTTGCTCTGTAGCTTCCCTGGAAATGGACGAAGCCTTGCATCAAACAACCATACTCTCTGTCCCGGCTCAAAATGCTTGTGGCTGATATGAGAATCATGCCACTCTTTCACTCTCTCCTTATACTGTAGGCTGTTTGAGAAGGCTGTATCTCTAAGCTCCTCCAAGGCTGCTAACTCTGCCCTCCTCTGGTCTCCTACACTCTCTGGATCTAAAAGAATATCTGTGACTGCCCAAAGTGACTTGTGCCTCAACTCAACAGGTAAATGGCATGGCTTGCCATAAACTAGGCGAAAGGGAGATGTGCCCAATGGTTTCTTGAAAGACGTCCTATATGCCCACAAGACCGAGTCCAAAAGCTGTGACCAATCCTTTCGGTCAGGGCGGACAACTTTCTGCAAGATAGTCTTGATCTCCCTGTTCGAGACCTCGGCTAGACCATTCGTCTGTGGATGGTATGGAGTGGCAACTCGATGGTCTATGCCGAACTCACTGGCAAGTGCCTTCACCTGGTCGTTGATGAAATGAGACCCCCCATCTGAAATCAATACTCGAGGTACCCCGAACCGCGTGATGATGTGCTTCCTCAAAAATCTGCAAACAGTCCTGGCATCAGCGGCTCGGGAGGGGATAGCCTCAACCCAACGACTAACATAATCAACGGCCAACAGAATGTACTCAAATCCCTGACTCTTAGGGAATGGACCCATGAAATCGATGCCCCATGCGTCAAAAACCTCACAGAAGTGAATGGGCTGCATCGGCATCATATCACGCTGTCCACAAGTGCCCATCCTCTGACAGTCAGTACACCTCTTCACGAACTCATCAGAGTCCTTGAAGAGGGTAGGCCACCACAAGCCGGATTGGAGCACTTTCTGTGACGTTCTCCTCCCAGAGTGATGTCCTCCTGCCTCAAGCTTGTGGCAGTAAGTGAGGACGCTATGGTGCTCATCCTGAGGGATGCATCTACGCCAGACACTATCCCCTCCTTCGTGGTAAAGGATGGGATCCTCCCAATGGTAAGACTTGGCCTTCGCGAGGAAGGTCTCAAGCCTCTGTCTGGGCCAACCTTGTGGGACTTTCTTAGCAACAAGAAAGTTCACAATATCGGCATACCATGGGAGTGAGGCGATAGCAAGGATCGCCTCATCTGGGAAGGTCTCACAAATGGGATCAATCTGCTCAGACTCCTCAGGCTGCTCTAAACGGGAGAGATGATCCGCCACCACATTCTTGACTCCAGGCTTATCCTTAATCTCAATGTCGAACTCCTGGAGTAGAAGGATCCATCTAGTCAGTCTGGCCTTGGCATCCTTCTTTGCCATGAGGTATCGGATGGCGGTATGATCTTTGTACAAAGTCACTCTAGATCCAATTGTGTATGATCTGAACTTATCTAGGGCGAACACTACTGCTAGCATCTCTTTCTCTGTGACTGTATAATTCCGCTGGGCGGAATCCAAGGTGCGGCTAGCATAGTGGATAGCAAATGGAACTCCATCCCTCCTCTGTCCCAGCACAGCCCCCACGGCAAAATCGGAGGCGTCTGTCATGATCTCGAATGGGAGGGAGAGACCAATCTGGTGGCTGGAGGACAGGAGCCTCAACAATACACTACTTGAGAGTATCAAAGGACGAAAGACAC
Organism: Ottelia alismoides; assembly: GCA_037367405.1. Lineage (NCBI taxonomy): Eukaryota > Viridiplantae > Streptophyta > Magnoliopsida > Alismatales > Hydrocharitaceae > Ottelia > Ottelia alismoides. The sequence goes on along the minus strand of JAZKJV010006314.1, from coordinate 349,044 downwards.
TTGTCATCGACAAGGAACTCGGTGTCTTTCGTCAGCAGGTCAGTCAGCGGTCGGGCAACTCTACTGAAATCACGGATGAACCGCCGATAGAAACCGACGTGCCTCAGGAAAGACCGTAACTGCCGCAAATTGGACGGTGCTGTGAGTTTCCTAATGACATCAACCTTGGCCGGATCAACCTCCATGCCCCTGTTGGAGATGATGTGGCCAAGAACCGTCCCTTGAGTCACCATAAAGTGACTCTTCTCCCAAGAAAGAACCAAGCGGACATCAATACATCGCTGGAGTACTCGGTCTAGGCAGTCAAGATAGGAGTCGAATCCGTCGCCGTAAACCGAGAAATCATCCATGAAGACCTCTAAGCACTCCCCTACCATGTCCGAAAAGATCGACAACATGCATCTCTGAAAAGTCGCAGGGGCGTTGCATAGCCCAAATGGCATGCGTCGGAAGGCGTATGTGCCGAAGGGACAGGTAAAGGTGGTCTTCTCCTGATCCTCAGGAGCGATGGCCACCTGGTTGTAGCCCGAGTACCCATCTAGAAAACAATAATGGCTCTTCCCTGCCAGTCGCTCAATAATCTGATCAATAAAGGGCAGGGGGAATGATCCTTCTTGGTGGCCTGGTTGAGTCTCCTGTAGTCAACACAAACCCGCCAAGAAGTGGGTACTCGTGTAGCAATCTCCTCTCCAGACTCGCTAATCACTGTAGTGATGCCCGTCTTCTTGGGCACCACATGCAAAGGGCTGACCCACTTGGAGTCGGAGATGGGATAGATAAAATCGGTGCTCCACCATTTCGAAATTTCCTTCATGACAACCTCTCTCAGATTTGGGTTCAGCCGCCGCTGGAACTCACGCGACGGCTTCGCCTCATCCTCGAGATAGATATGGTGGGAGCACAGGGCCGGACTAATCCCATGGAGATCTGCTACGCTCCATCCTATTGCCTTGCGGTTCTTTTCAAGAACCCCCATCAGACGGGATTCCTGCTCTCCAGTCAAATCGGCTGAGATAATGACTGGGTACATCTCATGCTCACCCGCAAGGAATCTATACTTCAGCGACGAAGGAAGCGGCTTCAGCTCTGGACAACTGGGTGCTGGCAAATCTGGCTTCGAAAGAAGACGCGTGTAAGCTGCCAAATCTGTCCGGGAGACTGAAAGTGTACTCTCGCAAACTGGATCTGGAGAAGGCTGCTCAACTGAACTGTCTCTGATCTGCTCGGCATCTACCTCCTCCTCAACTGTAGGCTCAGTGGAAATCAGGTCTGGCATGTAATCATCACAATCTGCCCACTCAGACTCTGACTCCGAGGGATCTGCATCAAACAAGGTGGCATCAGTACCACCATCATCACCAAAATCTGTGTCGCGGTCGAGAACCGGCTCTGCTGCCTCTGTAGTATCCTGAACCAGGAATGTGCTCTCCAAGCTCTCCTCTGTTGTCATCTCTGCATCGGCGGTGTCTGAAAATGAGAGGATGGCCTGTGCTGTTGGGTCTGCCCAAACTGCCTCGTCATCTGTGATCGCAAAGTCACAGTCCTGGTGGTTGTCTAGCCCTGCATCTGTCAGCTGTTCTGTATCTGTGCTGGTCTCTGAGCATGCTCTGTCTCTGGCTCCGCTGTCCTCGACCGTCTCTATTTGTACACTCTCGCCCTCGACGCGAAAGTATACCTTCCCGCTATCATGATCGGTCACTGCCTTGGCTGTGGCCAAGAACGGGCGAACTAAAATGATGGGGGTATCGGTCACTGAATCAGGGATCTCCATGTCCAACACTACGAAGTCCACGGGGAATTGCAGACCCTGAATAGTGATGACAACGTCTCGTAACAACCCCTTCGGCCTCTTGACAGATCTATCAACAAACTGAAGGACTGTCCTGCTCTGTCGAAGAGTGCCCAACTCGAAGCGGTCGAGAAGGGCTGCCGGAAGGAGGTTGATAGACGAACCGCTATCCAATAGAGTAGGTCGAACCTCTGCTCTCTAATGTGACATCTGACATATGGGGCTCCGGAATCTGGCCTCTTGGCCGGCAGACGGTTCTGGATCGCGAAGCACGTGGCTTTCGTCAGCACATGAATCTCTGAATGGTGGTTCCTCCTCCTCCTTCTGACTGTAGTCCTGTCTCTCAACGATCGCTGAAGAAGGGGGATGTGCTGCAAAGCCTCCTGAAGGGTCAGCTGTATGTGAAATATGTCAATCATGCTCTGGCTGAACTCCTCCTGCTCTCTCTTTTTTGGATCTTTTTCTCTTTTCTTCCCCTTCCCCATCTGAAGGGCTCTAGGAAAGGGAATCACAGGGTCCTTCTCAGATGAAGGACTAGAAAAGGGTCTAGGCGGTTCGACGACCGGATCCACACATACATCATGCACTACAGTGGGACCAGAAGAAAATAAACCATTTTCTTTATTCACAGAACTGTTCAGAGATACAGGTGTAGAAGAAGGAAAAACAACAGGTCTCTCAGAAGTATGGGTGGCCTCAATACCACCATCGGCTGGCTCTGCTAGACGTCTCGCGGCCTCAGTACCGCGTGCTAGCTCGGCAACTCGGGTGGCGTCAGTACCACCTCCTCGAACTGGTGAAGTGGTGGCCTCAGCACCGCCTGGGGTATCAACATCCTTGGTGGCATCAGTACCACCATCATCATCATGTGCGGCCTCAGTACCGCTCTCCTCCTCCTCATCTGGCGCTCTAGGTGTATCCTCATGCTGTCGCTCAGACGAGGCGCCGCCTGCTGGTGCTCTACCGCTCCTAAGTGTAACAAAATCAGCATCAAAAAGATCTGAAGACATATCATCAAACGGATCACTAGGAGTGGCATGCTCAGTGTAAACTACCTGCTCAGGCTTCCGCTTCAGGCTGTTGGGATTCGGCTCTATCTGGGCAGGGATAGCGGCCTTCCCTCTCACGATGTCCCGCATCTCCTAGCGGAGCTCGTCCATCTCTCGTCTAAAAGTAGCCTGCTGGTCCGTAAGGAGGCGGGCTATGTCATCCAAGGCGGGGCTCTCGTATGGTGATCCATGAGAGCCCGACGGGTAGCCTCTCTGGTAATGAGGCTGCTGGAACTGGTGCTGCTGCCGAGAGGGGTAGGTAGGAGTGTGTTGCTGCTGGTGTGGCTGGTGAGGCTGCTCTCGCCTCCAAGATTGTCCCTGCTGATAGGGACGAGGAACGAAGGAAGACTGCTGCTGTGACTGGTAAACTGGGGGATGCTGCTGCTGGTGATCCCTCTGCTGGCTGTACTGGCCTCCCTGGCCAGATGGCTGCTGCTGGGGTTGGGTACCTCCACTCCCCCACCTGAATCCGGGATGGTCTCATCGGATCCCAGGCTGAGGACGGTCATACCAAATCCCGTTGACATCCATCAACGGCTCTGCATCGTACTGGGCTGGCGGGAGTACTGCCAGAGGCTGATCCGACTGGTATACCACCATCTGCATGTCTGGAGGTGGTGGTGACTGGTAGGAGGGTTGCTGCTGCTGGTACGGCTCTGCCTGTACAACGTGAACCTGTCTAGGCTGCTGGTGTGAGCTGGAGCGCTGGAACGAGCTGCTGTTGCCGCCGGTATCGCCTCGCGACTGAAGACGGGGCTGTGAAGCCGTCTGTGCCTCCTGGAGACACATGAGCTGGGTCTTCATGTCGCTCAGAGTTTGTGCCATCTGCTCCATCTGAGTGATGCCCTGGCACTGCTTCTTCTCGATCAGCTCCATCCGATCCAACTTCTCACTGATGATACCCATATCTGCAGCGGATGACTCTGCCTGTGCTGCTGCTACTGCGGATGAACTGGAAGGACCGGCGTCGACCCGTGCTATCCTCTGGTACTGCACGGGTCCTGGCTGCTGGTGTCTGCCCTGAGTGTACAACCTGGTCTGGGACATCACCATATAGTTCTCGGCCATCTCCTCGTAGATGGCCCAGACCTGGTCGTGATCCTTGGCGAAATAAGACCCGCCACAAGAAGCGTTCACCAAGCCCTGGAGCTCTGGTGTCAGCCCGCTGAAGAAGCTCTGCACAAGGTTGGGCTTCGAAATATCATGGTACGGGCATCGGTCAGTCAGCTCACGAAACCTCTCCCATACCTCATGGAATTGCTCGTTGGGGAGCATGGAGATGTTGCTGATGAGGGCTCTCGCTGCATTGGTCCGCCCGAGTGGATAGTACTTGTTCAAGTACTCGGTGCGGAGCTGCTCCCAGGTGTAAACGAACTTCCCCAAGTGCTTCAGCCAGGTGGCTGCTCTGTCGGCTAAGGAGAAGGGGAAGGCAATCATCCTGATAGTATCCTGGTCCACCTGTCGATCGTGGACAGTGCTGCATATCATCTCAAACTCCTGCAGGTGGAGATGAGGCTCCTCTGTGGCCAAACCGTGGAATCGGGGAAGAAGCTGCAAGGTGTTCGGGGGGAACTTAAAGTCCCCCACGATCGCTGGAAGTACCACCCAGCGGTGTGTCAAGGTCGACCCGGGATTGTGGTTCTCCCGCATCGATCTAAGTGGTGGTGGTGCTCCTTCTGCTGCTGCTGCTGCTGCGGCTGCTGCCGCGGCTGCGGCTACTGCGGCAGCTGCCGCATCGTCGGGTCCTCCTCCTCCGCGGTTCTCGTGGTTGGCTCTCATCTGCTCGAGCTCTCTCCTCATGTCCATCATGAATGCTCCCTGATCCCTCAGCTGTTGCTGCACTGACTCGAGGGAGGCGATCAGGGTGGAGTTGATCGAACCCTGATCCAGAACGAAATGCTGCTCTCCCTGTGGACCTCTGGTGCGATCATCAGAACTGCCGGTCATCGTCTCTGAAAAACCAAAACAACCGAACTCAGGTGCCGATAAATCATCTGTCTGTCTCTCTTTTGGCTCTGGTATCTCTGAATCAGAAGAAGGGTGGTCGAGGGGGAACAGGGCGGAGTCATACTCGGGTTCGGAGAGCGGGTCTGAGCTCCCACGAACCAACCTAGATGAGTGGTCAGGAGTGCTGAAAAGCGGTGCAGCCAGAGGCTGCCTAAGAGACCTCCTGCCCATCATCGTGATCTGGCGAGTAAGGCGGATGAGATCTGGAAAAACTATGATCGGCAACCAAACCCTCTATTCACCAACACAACACGAGCTGGAGACCGTAGAGGCTCGGTCAAATTATCTTGTCAAATTTTATTAGGTGAACAAACAATCTATCAGAGCGCTTACGTGACCTGTTGGGATTCCCGATGCTACCCCAACCGACTGGCCCGCACGAAAGAGTCGGTAGTCAGTCAGGAATAGCACCGGAGGGCTCTACCTAGTGGACGGGTGATGAATCCACATTTCATCATCTTTATTCTATCATTTTGGCACCAAAAACCCTAGCAAATGTCTGTAAATAGCACTAAATAGAGCATCTTAGCATTCATGCATGTGCATTCAGATAGTGTATAAAATACTGTAATTAAAGCCAAAATTATAGAATAAATAAAGAAAAGAAAAAGAATAAAATATTGTAAATATTTTATGACCCAAAACCCCCGAGACCTAGGCATCTTGATGAATAGGTCGACCAGGAATAAAGTAGGGGGAGATAAGGGTCAAATACCTATTTTATTTCATTCATTCTTTATTCATTTTGGGACCTATTTTTGGTTCCACTTTTTATACACCAAATAAAGAAACTTTGTACATGAAAGTTGTAGATAAATTAATAAAGAAAATTACAAAATTGATTTCACTGAAAAATAATGTACAGATGAAAAGTTATGGTCTGAATAAGAATCCAAGATCCCAACTTCCCAGACCCGTATCTCACAACTGACAACTCCAAATGTAGCCAACTCACCTTTAATTGTATATAGAATAAAATAATCTATCCAATGGCGGTGGTTTCGTATTTGGCGGAGCTACGGTTTGAAAGTTGAGTTTTGGACCCTCATTGTATACTTGTACTGAATAAAATATTCAATTTATTATTTATTCATTATTCTTCATATTTTTATATTTTTATAATTTTTTAAATGTTACTTATACTATATATGTGCGTTAAAATTAAAATAAAATGCAAAGAACAAAATAAAAATAAAAATACTTGTATAAAAACTACATAGGTATACTGCCTATGTATATACCTATACAAAATACACCTGTATTTTATTAAGTGTATAAAATATATCAGAAAATTAAAATAAAAATATATTGGTGTATATAAAAGTATTTTATAATTTTAGAAAATAAAAACCAAACTAAAATAAATTAAAAATACTTAAATAAAAATTAAATAGCAAGATACATAGGTATTATACCTATATAGGGTTAAAAGGGTAACTTGTAAAAATTTAAGTCATAAAAATAAATAAAAATCAGAATAAAATACTACATAAAATTTTGAGCATTTTTTATTTTATACTTTATAATTAATTCGGCTATTCAGTATTTTTAAATGAATTAACAAAAAATTAACTCAGGGTTTTTCCTGGTTGGTCCACGTGGACCAACCAGGTGCAAACCCTAGTTGACCTCGGTCAACTAGGTAACCTACCCCATGTAGCCTTGTCAGAGGCCTGTTTTTGGGTCGATTTCTCGATTTTTTCGAGGACGTTAGGCACCTCATTTAGTGCTAGCGTCTTCTTGACTTTTGATCATCGATGATCGAGGAGGCTCGCCCATATCTTACATTGGATTGTGGATCAATGAATCGCTCCAGAGCTCTTGATCTTTGAGCCCCTGTCACCTCGGGTCAAACCACTTAAAACCAACTCCCCCTCTTCCATTTCGAATCGAGTCCCCTTGGTCCACCCTTCAGCGCCACCATCGTGCTCCTGAGCTCTGTGGAGGTGACAGCTCCATCGCCAGCCCTTCAGCCAAGGCGCGCGAAGTCGAGGGAACCTCCATCACCTCCGCCAACAGCCGGCGTCGAGGTACTCTGTCTCCTCTGGCTCCGGCCATCGAGGGCATCCCCCCCGCCTATTTCTTTGTACCATTTCGTTCCTGTCAGCTTAAGGATCAATATCCCCCAAAAAAATCGAAGTTTCATCAACCATATCGCCAAATCACGCACCTTGGCCGGAGCGCACCTCCGGCCGTGCACCCATATCGCGAACCACGCCTTCCCCCCGACCATCCAAGGGTCCAGGCAGTTTGCCCTGGACCCGTTGACCATTTGTGCAGGTCAAAGAACGAGCAACGATACCTGGAAGCGGATTTTGAAGCTCGCCGGAGCAGACGCAGCCCACCAGCTCCGCCGGTCACCTGCGAGCGCCACGGTCTCCGCCGTGTCTTTTTGCCGCCACCAGTTGATAGAGGAGGACCAGGGGTCGCTCCACGGCCATTTTGAAGCCCTAACTACACCGGAGGACGAAGATCTGGAGCGGCGAAGTCCGCCTCGCCAGCGTTCTTCGCTGTTCTTCCTCATCGCCCCCAAGCCGTTGGATCGAGGAGCCCTCCCCAGGTCGAGCCCAAGCCGTTGGATCGCGCCTTGTCTACACCGTCCGATCATCCCCAGATGATCTAATCGCAGCCGCACGAGCCAACCGCCATCGGCGCCCGAAGAGCGGACACGTGGATAAGTGAAATCGACCAGCCGTCCGATCGCGCCTATCGGGGGTAATTTTGCACGATACCCCTGCCATTTTTGTAATATTTTATTAGGACGTAAACTTTCATTGGCCGTTTAAAAATTTTGTAATATTTGCAAAAAGACCCCTAGGCTTTGTTTATTTGCACTTAGGTCCTCCGCCACGTCACCTCACGTGACCAGTACACGTGAGGTGAGGGCATTTTGCAGAGGAACCCTCGGCCTTTTGGGTATTTCGTTTCAGCACAAAAACTTTCGTGGCAAGTGTAATATTTCTGGTTACTCTGCAAGTAGGCCCCCAGATTTTTGAGAAATTGCATTCCAGTCCTCGCCAGGCGCGTGCAAGTCACGCGCCCTGGTGGGAAAATTTCTAGGAAGCCCAGGCGGCTTTTGTAATAGCTTTTTGGTGCTATAAATTGAATATTCAGTGTATATTCTTGTGGAAAATTGCATGTATGCCCTTGGATGTTTGAGATTTTGCACATATACCCCTGCTAGGACTGTTTAATGTTTGGATACTTGTTCTAATTATTTAACATATCATTTGAAGTCCAAAAATTCCACAAAAAGAGGATTAAGCACCTGGACACGTGTACTTTGACGCCATCTGTTTATTTTTTGATTTTATTTTATTTTTATATTTATTAAAAATCAAAAACTTGCTATTTGTGCACTGTCTAGTTTAGAAAATACCAAAAAAATATTAAAACTCCTCCAAAAATTCCAAAAAAATTACCTAGTGTCTATTTTATTCTATTTTAGTGTCAGTCCAAAAATCATTAAAAATCTCAAAAGAAAAACATTAAAAATTTAAAAACACTCAAAATCTTCAAAAAAATATATAAAATCAGAGAAAAATCCAAAAAATACAAACTCAGCTCCTGTTTGTTGTATATTTCGGTAGCTTTATTTGAAAATTAGTGTGAAAAGTTTTGAGTATTGGTTGCTATTTTTAAATCACATTTTACTTACAGCCAGCACTTTTGTCACTGTTTTCTCTTATTTCAGTATTTGAAAATATCAAAAACACCTTGAAAAATCCCCAAAAATCACAAAAACAGTAGAAAACCACAAAATACCAAAAAGATTTTATTTCTGAATTTTTGGTCATTTTTCCACATTTTTATAAATACTTTATCTTCCCTTTTATTACTTTGCTTATATTTTCCAATATTAAAAAAAAATATAAAATATAAAATATAAAAACCAGAAAACTAAAAATCAAAAACAAAAAAAAAATTTAAAAGTTAAAAACCCACAAAAACATCTTTGCTTGCCTGCTTAGTGTAGACATATCACCTTCACACTCACTTGTGCACGCATTTGCTTGAACTACCCTGCTTGCTCCCTGTGTTCGAACTCTCTGCATACTTGTCACTATACACCATTTGTGCAGAGTTAAAAATAAATTTTAACTCCACATTAGTTCTAATTTGTTGATCTTTAGTGTGGGTTAATTGTTGATTAATTTCGGATTTCATTGAGAGCCGCCACAGCGACGGTTGTCTTCGCCTTGTGTGAGACACCAATTTAGACTCTCTCGATTTCCGTGATTATCAAATGGCGCCGTTGCCGGGGAGCAACAGCGAGTAGTTTACATTTTTGTTTGCTTGTGATTGCTGTCTACCATAGCTGATCTCTCTTGCACTTTTGATGCATTTATTGATTGAGCTATTCTGACCATCCTTTCTTATCTTCTTGCGAGGGACCGCGGAGCGAGGCGGATCGCCTAGGTGACCCGGAGCATCCTTGGGAAGCGGAGCCGGCTATTCTTTAGCCAAGCCGGCAGGAGAGAGCAGGAGGAGTGAGAGAGAGTGCTTAGATTAGTTGCATTTTTTTTGAGAGAGTGACTTTGATAATTTGTAATAATACAGGTACTTTGGACTTGGACACTACCGGGCCCAATTTCCAAGTGTTTGTTCACTTGGGGGCTCACCGCGGTTTTTGACGAGTTTTTCTCGCTTGTCATTTTCCGGTTTTGTTTTCATTTTTCACTTTCTTTTGTGGATTGAGCTCTTAGTTTTAGGTCCTGCTTGACTCGATTAGAATAGGTCCAAACACCTAATTATTTTTGCATGCTCCTATAGTGCGTATTTGGACTTAGACTAATTAAACAGTTGGTTATCTACTTTTGATCCACGCGCCGTGAGCGAACCCCATCAAGCGCTACTCCTGAACTCGAGTGTGTCGAGAAGAGGAGGGGTAAGCCAAGACCGGACACTCGGATTGGGAGTTGATAATCAACTTGTGGTTCTTCACGCTAGCAGTTGCCTAATCTAGGACGATTTCCGTGTGCATACCGGCATGTAGTTTAGGTTTATAAATTTCTGCTTTGCATCCCGCATGGAGAGAGCTGGGATTCACTGTAAGTCTTCTTACTTTGCACGCATCATTTAGGCACAAAGGTGAGATCTCCATCTTTGTGTCGACTTGCACGGCTTTTCCGACTCTTTTCTCCCTCTGTTTTTGGAACAAAGTAGGATAAAGAAAATACAAAAATCGTTAGGCGCTTGCTTGAATTTACTCAAAAGAAGCGATAACACCAAAAAAATTAAAAAAGGGACTGCTAAGAAAACTTGACCAAAATAAAAAAGGTAATTGGATTCATTGCTTGGGGAGAGTAACACCCTCACTTGTATTCAGGTTGCATGGGAAGGTCTCCTTCCAAATGAGGTGAGCGCTTCGTAAGGATTAGAGCCAAAAACCCAGCTTGTGGCTGCCTTGTGTATCGCCTGGATTTCCGAAGTATTGGCGCTTCTATCGTACGTAGTCGAGTAGGGCTTGGTCACCATTGGTGACTCACTATTGTGTGAGCATCGACCTCGTCCGAAGTATCGAGCATAGGCCACGCCTTCACGGGGGTGTCTGTCTCACCGGCTGCGTCCGAGTAGGTTCTTGCACGCTCACGGGTGATTCCGTTGCGAGCGAGTTCCGAAGTATCGGTTTCGCCTATTGGCTTCCTCTCTTATTCTTTGGCTGAGTAGGGATCCAGGAAGGGTTACAAGGACCTCAAAAAGTGCAAGCTACAGGTTACACAGGAGGAGGACAAGTACGGGATACTTTTCCGGCAGTACTCTCTCTCCTATAGGCGTAGCGTTCTAAGGACTCGTTAAAAGATAAATTCCTGAATCAAGCTAAAACTGAAAAGATAAAAGCCGAACCTTCACGGCTTCATGCGTTGAGTTGGTGAACTTACCCCTGCTTTGTGTTTGATTGCTAGATTTATTTAGGTCAAGATCAAAAACACCGCACAATCGTGCGCAATTTTGTTGCATCTCATTTCATTCCTCTTCTTCTACATTCCCTCGGCTCTTACCAATAATCAAGATGATGGGACGGAGATCTCTTAGGCCGACCTTGTCGGCACCGCTATCCCGCACTCCTCCTTATTCATCTAGGAATACCTCGGAGAGTCCGCTCTCCGAGCCTGAGTTTACATCCACCCTGTTCCCCCTCGACCACCATTCTCATTCTCCTTCCATCAGTCCAAGAGTGTCAGAATTCAGTGCATCACAGTGTTCAGCTCATTCGACAGCACCTGAGATGGCCTCTTTTGCTTTTTCAGAAAATCCAGCCATGGCAGATAGAGGCGAGCATGAAGATGATCATGAGCACCCTCCGTTCCTATTTGATCAAGCAGCCATCAATAATTCCTTGTTGGCATCCCTGGAGACTATGCAGAGGCAGATCCGTGACCAGGGCACATTCATGGGTGACCTTATGAGGGAAATTGCGCAGATGAGAGAGAACCGAGCTGGCGGAGAAGGTGGTGAAGGAGGAGGGCCTGATGCAGGAGGAGCCGATCCAGACGGTGAGCGACCGCCACAGACCATCATGAGGGAACTGCACAACCCAGCTTCGTCCCTCACTCACCGGTGGATCAGACTCCCACCAATCCACGGAGACTTCGAGCTTCGGCACCACACGATCCAGCTTCTTCCCAAGTTCCATGGGCTGCCGACCGAAGAGCCGTACCTCCATCTCCAAGAGTTCGAAATGATATGCAGCACTATCCACGATCAGTTGTTGACCGAGGACACTATCAAGATGATCGCCTTCCCGTTCTCATTGGTTGATCGAGCCGCATATTGGCTCAAGCATCTAGGGTGATTCGTCGACACTTGGGCAGATCTCCGGTCCGTTTATTTGAAGAAATACTATCCTCTCGGCCGGACAAACGCAGCTCGAGCAATGATCAGTAATTTCGTCATGATCCCAAATGAACAGTTCCATGAAGCATGGGATCGATTCAGAGAGCTCATAGACCGGTGTCCACATCACGATATCTCCAAGCCCCACCTGGTGCAGAGTTTCTTCTGTGGGCTGACACCGGAGCTGCAAGGGCTTGTGAACGCCTCTTGCGGTGGATCCTATTTCTCCAAGGGAGAAGACGACGTCTGGGCCATCTACGAAGGCATGGCCGAGAACTCTACAGTGATGACCCAGGCCAGAGTCTACACTCAGCAGAAGCCCCCGCAAGGAGCGGGATCATTTCAGAGGATCGCCCGCATCGATGCCGGTCCTAGCACAACGTCGGTAGCCGCAGCCCAAGCAGAATCAGCAGCAGCCGACATGGGCATAATCAGTGAAAAGCTGGACCGCATGGAAATCCTGGAAAAGAAGCAGAACCAAGGTCTAGCCCAGATGGACCTTCTCACCAAGACAATGAGTGACCTGAAAACTCAAATTCTCTGTATTCAGGAGGCACAGGCCCATTCACAACAGCCTCCCAGGTCACAGGTTGCTTCCAGCAGCAGCAATCCCAACCAGGCCTCTACCTCATACCGCCAGGTGAACCATATCCAGGCGGAGCCGGTTCCATTGCTGCAATACCATTCAGAGCAACCGCCATCTTCGGACACGCAGATGGTGGTTTATCAGCAGGAGCAGCCACTGGCAGTTCTTCCTCCACCTTCCTTCGAGCAGGAACCGTTGATGGAAGTCAACGGGATTTGGTATGACCGATACCCTCAGCCAGCGATTCGCAGGGATCACCCCGGATTCCGTTGGGGTAATGGTGGATCCTCATCCCAACAGCATTCCCCTGCTCAAGGACAGCAGAACGGCCAGCCACAGCAACAACACCAGCAGCCCCAGTACAACCAGCCCCAGCATTATCAGAGTGGTCCTCGTCCCGCCTATCAGGGACAACAGTGGAGGCAGCGTCAGCCGCCTCAGCATTCTTATCACCAGCCTTCCCCCCAGTTTCAGCAACAACACCAGCAGCAGCCCCATTTCCAACAGGGACAGACGTCCGGTTCTCAGGGTCCAGCCTTCGAGAACCCTGCTCTTGATGATCTTGCCCGCTTGCTATCTGAACAGCGAGCATCTTTCAGGCAAGAAATGGATGAGTTCCGGCAGGAGATGCGGGATTTCATCAAAGGCAAGGCCGCCATACCCGCTCAGATCGAACCTAATCCTAATAATTTGAAAAGGAAGTCCGAGCAGGTAGAGTTTACAGAGGATACCTCTCCTAGTGATTGTTTGAGCGACATATCTTATATCTATCATGATGCTGATTTTGTTACTACTAGGAGCGGTAGGATGCCAGCCGGCGGCGCCTCTTCTGAGCGACACCCAGAGGCAGGATCAGGAGCGCTAGAGGAGCAGAGGAGCGGTGCTGATGCCGCTCATGATGATGTTGACGGTGGTGCTGATACCACCCATGATGAAGTTCAGGACGACGGTGCTGATGCCGTCGTGATACCAGATGAAGACGGTGGTGCTGATGCCACCATTTTTGATGCAGAACCAGAGAGCGGTGCTGATGCCGCAGATGCAGGTGCCGGTGGTGGTACTGAGGCCACCACCTCTACTTTTGTTGAGCTTCCCACCGTGATGTTACCACATTTTGTATCTATGGACTGTGGTAACAAAAAGAACAAAAATATGAATAAAGGAAAGGTTCCCGTTCAAATTGCAGATCCATATGTGTTGCATGATGATATTTGTGTGGATTCTCCATCTTCACAGGCACAGGGACCGTTTCCTAGTCCTCCATCTGAGGAGGCACCCACCATCCCCTTTCCTGAGGCACTCCGCCGGGCGAAGGGGAATAAAAAAGAAAATCCTAAAAAGAACCAGGAGGTAGAGTTCGGCAATGAAATGATTGACAGATTCCATATTCAGCTGACTCTACGAGAAGCGTTTGAGCATATCCCCTTCTTCAAGAAGAATTTGAAAGAAACAACTACTGTCCGAAGGAAGAAGAGGCACAGAGATCAAATCCATATGCTCACGCATAACACTTGCTGCGCCATTCAGAACACATTGCCAGCCAAGCGACCAGACGCAGGAGCTCCCTATGTCAGATGCGAGATTCAGGAGCAGCAGTTTGATCGTACTCTATTAGACAGCGGCTCTTCAATTAACCTCCTTCCGGCAGCCTTACTCAAGCAGTTCGAGTTTGGCCCTCTTCTTCGAAGCAGAACCGTCCTTCAGTTTGCTGATAGGTCGATTAAGAGGCCGAAGGGGTTACTGAAAGACGTGGTCGTTACCATTCAGGGCCTGAAATTCCCCGTGGACTTCGTCGTGTTGGACATGGAGATCCCTGAGTCGGTAACTGATGCCCCCATCATCCTCGGACGTCCATTCTTGGCCACAGCCAAGGCGGTGACCGATCATGATAGTGGGAAGGTATGCTTTTGCGTAGAGGGCGAAACCATACAAATAGAGACGATCAAAGAGATCAGAGCCAGAGAGGCAGAATGCTCAGAGCAGTGCAGCGAAGCCGAGCAGATGACAGAGGAGGAGCTAGACATCCACCAGGTTTGTGATTTTGAGATGACTGATGATGAATCCAACTGGAAAGATCCCGTAGCACCGACCCTCGCCTTGCCTACAGATTCACTGTATCTCAAGCTCATGGCAGTCGAGAGCCGGGAGAGCACAACCCTGGATGAAGATATCTCTGAGGCTGACAGTGTTGTGATGAGTGGTGCTGAGGAATTTCAATCTTGCTCATCGTCTTCTGATCCCTCGGATTCAGACATAGACTGGGATGACTTTGATGATTATTTGCCTTGTCTGATTCCTTCTGAGCCGACAGTCATGACAGAGTGCGAGCCAGTGCAGTTTATCGATGATCCAGCAGGCCGCCCTTCGTCAGGAATTCATGCAGTGCGAGAGTTCTCCCATGCAGACCTGGTAGCATTTACACAGACTTATCAGAAGCCAGATCTGCCACCTCCCAGTTGTCCGGAACGGAAACCTCTGCCGCAGTCAATGAAGTACAGATTCCTTGCTGGAGAGCCAGAAATGCACCCAGTCATTATCTCAACAGATTTGACTGGAGAACAAGAATCTCGTCTGATGGAGGTTCTTGAAAGAAACCGCAAGGCAATCAGTTGGAGTATAGCTGATCTCCAGGGGCTGAGCCCAAATCTTTGTTCTCACCACATTTATCTTGAGGATAACGCTAAGCCGTCGCGTGAGTTCCAACGACGGCTGAACCCGAATCTTCGAGACGTAGTCATGAAAGAAATTTCCAAGTGGTGGAGCGCTGATTTTATCTATCCCATCTCCGACTCCAAATGGGTTAGTCCACTCCATGTGGTACCCAAGAAGACGGGTATCACTACAGTTGTCAATGAGTCTGGAGAGGAGATCGCTACCAGAGTACCAACTTCTTGGAGGGTCTGTGTGGACTACAGACGATTGAATGAGGCCACCAAGAAGGATCACTTCCCGCTTCCCTTCATTGATCAGATTATCGAGCGGTTAGCCGGGAAGAGTCATTACTGCTTTCTTGATGGGTACTCTGGATATAATCAAGTGGCCATTGCGCCCGAAGACCAGGAGAAAACGACATTCACCTGTCCGTTTGGGACTTATGCTTTCAGACGGATGCCCTTTGGTCTATGTAACGCTCCGGCGACATTCCAAAGGTGCATGTTGTCCATATTCTCGGACATGGTGGGTGACTGTTTAGAGGTCTTCATGGATGACTTCTCGGTCTATGGCGACGGGTTCGACGCTTGTCTTGACTGCCTAGACCGTGTGCTGAAGCGCTGCATTGAGGTCAACCTTGTCTTATCCTGGGAGAAGAGTCATTTCATGATGACTCAAGGGACGGTCCTTGGTCATATCGTCTCCAACAGGGGCATGGAGGTCGATCCGGCTAAGGTGGATATCATCAGAAAACTAAATCCGCCGTCCAACTTGCGTCAGTTACGGTCTTTTCTGGGGCATGTCGGTTTCTACCGACGGTTCATTCAGGACTTCAGTCGAATTGCCCGACCGCTTACTGACTTGCTGACCAAAGACATCGAGTTTATTGTTAATGATAAGTGTCTTGAATCTTTTGAGACTCTCAAGAATATGGTTGTTTCAGCTCCTGTCCTTCAGCCACCCGATTGGTCTCTCCCATTCGAGATCATGACGGACGCTTCAGATTTTGCCGTTGGGGTTGTGCTTGGACAGAGGAGGGATGGTTTACCATTTGCCATTCACTACGCTAGCCGGACTTTGGATGCCGCGCAGCGGAATTACACAGTGACTGAGAAAGAGATGCTGGCCGTAGTTTTCGCTCTTGATAAGTATCGATCATATATTCTCGGATCTAGAGTAACCATCTACACTGATCATACCGCTATCCGGTACTTAATGGCTAAGAAGGATGCCAAAGCACGTCTCACCAGATGGATCCTTCTACTTCAGGAATTTGATATTGAGATTAAGGACAAGCCTGGAGTCAAGAATGTGGTGGCGGATCATCTCTCCAGATTGGAGAATCTTGAGGAATCTGAGCCCAGCGCACCTATCTCAGAGACATTTCCAGATGAGGCGATCTTGGCTGTCACCTCACTCCCATGGTATGCTGACTTTGTAAACTATCTTGTTGCCAAGACAGTCCCTCAGGGTTGGCCCAGGCAGAAACTTGAGACCTTCCTAGCAAAGGCCAAGTTTTATCATTGGGAGGATCCTGTCCTTTATCATGAAGGAGGGGATAGTATCTGGAGGAGGTGCATTCCTCAAGAAGAGCAGCAAAGCGTCCTCACATATTGCCACAAGCTTGAGGCAGGAGGACATCATTCTGGAAAAAGGACAGCACAGAAGGTGCTTCAATCCGGCCTATGGTGGCCTACTCTCTTCAAGGATTCTGATGAGTTCGTGAAGAGATGTACTGACTGTCAGAAAATGGGAACCTGCGGACAGAGAGACATGATGCCCATGCAACCCATTCACTTTTGTGAGGTTTTTGATGCATGGGGGATTGATTTCATGGGCCCATTTCCTAAGAGTCAGGGATTCGAGCATATTTTGCTCGCTGTGGATTATGTCAGCCGATGGGTTGAGGCCATCCCCGCCCGAGCCGCAGATGCGAAAACCGTGTGTAAATTCTTGAGGAAAAATATCATTTCACAGTTCGGGGTACCTAGAGTTTTGATTTCTGACGGGGGGTCTCACTTCATCAATGACAAAGTCAGGGCCCTTGCAGACGAGTTCGGCATTGACCATCGGGTTGCCACTCCTTATCACCCTCAAACTAATGGTCTTGCCGAAGTATCGAATCGGGAGATAAAGACTATCTTGCAGAAAGTTGTCCGTCCAGACCGAAAGGATTGGTCACAACTTTTGGACTCGGTCTTGTGGGCTTATCGGACCTCTTTCAAGAATCCATTGGGGACATCTCCCTTTCGTCTCGTCTATGGCAAGTCGTGCCATTTGCCAGTGGAGATCAAGCATAAATCTTTTTGGGCAGTTACTGAGTTGCTTCTAGATCCCGAGAGTATAGGAGAACAGAGAAGAGCTGAATTGGCAGCCCTGGAAGAACTTAGAGATACAGCCTTTTCAAACAGCTTACAGTACAAAGAGAAAGTCAAAACATGGCATGATTCGCATATCAGCCATAAACAGTTTGAGCCAGATCAGAGAGTATGGTTGTTTGATTCCAGGCTGAAATTATTCCCAGGGAAATTGCAGAGCAAGTGGAAAGGACCGTATGTGGTCAGGAAGGTACATGACAATGGCAGCATCGACATATCCGAACCGTCATCTTCCTCTACCTTCCGCGTCAATGGTCAATGCTTGAAACTATATCTTGATCATGATCCACCGACCATTGACGTTGCCCCCATTCTTCTGGTATGAGATGTGTCCGTTCACTCTCATCATCTGCGTCTCATACATGGTGATCAACTCCATCTGCCGCTGTACAGATCCATCTGTTCATATCACTTTCATCTGTTGAGTTATTTTCTTCTTTTCTTCTTTTCCTTCTCTATTTTCTTCATCTACCGAAAAGGTGTCACCCTTGTAGACAGTTTTCCATACTTAGGACGTACTTTTTCCTAAGTATAGTGGGGCGTGCACCTCGAGTTTTTCTATTCTTTGATCCTCTCCATTGTCTCCTCTGCTTGTCTATACTTAGGGATATCTTACCCTAAGTATAGGGGGAGACAACCTGAGTACGATCTGTTCATTCCCACCCTTGACCCTCCCTGCTTTGTGTACAGTCTGCTATACTTAGGATTATTTGATCCTAAGTATAGGGGGGACGGTCAACTTCTCATTCATTGATTCGTTCATTCTTTAGACTTGCCTATACTTAGTACGAGTTATGTCTTCTCTTTTCTCTCCGATCTATGAGGACATAGCTCAAGCTAAGTATAGGGGGGTCGTATATACTACGTATATACCTTAGCCATAACTCGTACTTTCGTATTTTCCTAATAATATGGCTAATAATTCTTTAAAATTCATTAAAATTCTTTAATAAAAAGATGTGGTTATTCCTCAAATTCTTTTTGCATATACTGATTAATAAATCAGGTGAAAATGTTTTTTGCAAAATGTTTGAAAAATAGTTTGAAAATCTTTGTGAACATCTATTGAAAACTATTTTGAAAATATTTTGTTACATGTTTTCAACCTTTGTAAAAATGTGTGATTTGTAAAATTCATTTTCTTTATGTGAAATAAAAGATTTGAAAAATGATTTGCAAATGGTTTGAAAAAATGGTTGCAGAAATATGTTGAAAAATCTATCTATACTTTTTTGAAAACCTTTGTAAAATGATTTTCAAATGAGTGTACAGGTTTGTAAAAATGTTTGTAAAAATTATATTGGACTATAGTTTTCAAAAAATTGTTTGAAAAACCTTGTGTCAAATAAGTTTGAGGAATACTAACATCACACCAAAATCCTCTACCTATATATATGTATAAAACTGACCACTTACCCTTGTAAATTCTTGGAATCCACTTCTTGTATATATAAGAAGCACTCCCGTGTACATATTTTAACCTAGTTTGCAGCCAAAATCTTTTGTTTTCAAAAATCCCAAAAAAAAACATTTGCAAAATGAAAATCCAAAAACATTTGAAAAATCTTTGTGAAAAATACAAAAAAATGCATCTGCACACGCATGCATCATCTTTTCAAAAATCCATAAAAAGTTCAAAATCTTGAAAATTGCATCACAAAAATATTTTCTGCGTTGCATTTGCATAGCATGAGCATTTTTCGGATTGAGTTTGATAGTTGAACAAGTCTAAGTAAAATCTGGAGATTGGAGCTTGATTGGACCTTAAAATCTACCTAATAACAGGAACCTTATAGGAACTGGGTTTGAGGTACTTCAGGTCTAGCTGACTTAATTCTTTGAGGATCACGGGACTTGGTTCAATGGATTCTTGACTGCCTAAGTAGAGTATTTCGGAGCACACGCACGACTCTTGTTGATAATGACCTAACTTGGACACCTGCACCTTTCACAGAGCTCTCCACGGATGAGGTGTTGAGGAGGCAGTTTCCTCTAGCTTGGGGTAGCATATGAGGGTAGTACTTCTAGGCGGAACCTCTCTTCTTCTTATAGTGAAGGAAGTGCACCTCAACTTGGTCTAGTGGTGATGAAGGCTAAAGACAGAAGCCGTGGGTTGCAATAAAGCTTCAAAAGAGGGATAGTCTACTGGCTCAAGAGGAAAATTTCTTGTATATATGCTGCACCATGTAGATATGTTGTACAGATGCAATTGAAAAAAAAAACCTCCAAAAAAGTGGTGGGTCGGATTGAAAATTTAATAACCCCACCGGAGTGTATATAGTTCAATAAAGCAAAAGCTTATGGTATCCATGTTACATCTCATGAAGCTTGCAGCGGGAGACTTAGCTACACTGGTTGAGCTCCCAAAAGTCTATACTTCTTCCCCCTCTTCTTGAGCCGGTTGCACTTGAACTTAGAAGGGAATACCCCGCTTCTCGAGGAAAGAGTTGCTAGACCGAGGCATTAGAGTTACCAGGTTGGGGGAGGTTGTTTCTTTGTCACTTCAGAGGTGGGGAGCTACATATCACTTACACTGTACGAGTCAGATTCATAGTCGTAAGAGTTTGCGTATGAGTTGAAGTATATCTGACCTGGCTATTGAGGAGACTTGGACAGAGTTTTAGGATTCTCAAGGACTGTTGGATTTCAAATTTGGTTCTCAGTAAGGTTCCGACCGCACTAAAATTCCAAAGGTCCGAATTAAGCTCCAAACTTTGATTTTGTGAAGACAAGTTTGATAAATAAACTTCATCCAATTTTCTTCTTTTTCTTTTCTTTCTTTTCTTTTTGCACTTATTGCATAAGTGTTTGCTAGGGACTAGCAAAGGTAAAGTATAGGGGGATGATGAATCCACATTTCATCATCTTTATTCTATCATTTTGGCACCAAAAACCCTAGCAAATGTCTGTAAATAGCACTAAATAGAGCATCTTAGCATTCATGCATGTGCATTCAGATAGTGTATAAAATACTGTAATTAAAGCCAAAATTATAGAATAAATAAAGAAAAGAAAAAGAATAAAATATTGTAAATATTTTATGACCCAAAACCCCCGAGACCTAGGCATCTTGATGAATAGGTCGACCAGGAATAAAGTAGGGGGAGATAAGGGTCAAATACCTATTTTATTTCATTCATTCTTTATTCATTTTGGGACCTATTTTTGGTTCCACTTTTTATACACCAAATAAAGAAACTTTGTACATGAAAGTTGTAGATAAATTAATAAAGAAAATTACAAAATTGATTTCACTGAAAAATAATGTACAGATGAAAAGTTATGGTCTGAATAAGAATCCAAGATCCCAACTTCCCAGGCCCGTATCTCACAACTGACAACTCCAAATGTAGCCAACTCACCTTTAATTGTATATAGAATAAAATAATCTATCCAATGGCGGTGGTTTCGTATTTGGCGGAGCTACGGTTTGAAAGTTGAGTTTTGGACCCTCATTGTATACTTGTACTGAATAAAATATTCAATTTATTATTTATTCATTATTCTTCATATTTTTATATTTTTATAATTTTTTAAATGTTACTTATACTATATATGTGCGTTAAAATTAAAATAAAATGCAAAGAACAAAATAAAAATAAAAATACTTGTATAAAAACTACATAGGTATACTGCCTATGTATATACCTATACAAAATACACCTGTATTTTATTAAGTGTATAAAATATATCAGAAAATTAAAATAAAAATATATTGGTGTATATAAAAGTATTTTATAATTTTAGAAAATAAAAACCAAACTAAAATAAATTAAAAATACTTAAATAAAAATTAAATAGCAAGATACATAGGTATTATACCTATATAGGGTTAAAAGGGTAACTTGTAAAAATTTAAGTCATAAAAATAAATAAAAATCAGAATAAAATACTACATAAAATTTTGAGCATTTTTTATTTTATACTTTATAATTAATTCGGCTATTCAGTATTTTTAAATGAATTAACAAAAAATTAACTCATGGTTTTTCCTGGTTGGTCCACGGGGACCAACCAGGTGCAAACCCTAGTTGACCTCGGTCAACTAGGTAACCTACCCCCTGTAGCCTTGTCAGAGGCCTGTTTTTGGGTCGATTTCTCGATTTTTTCAAGGACGTTAGGCACCTCATTTAGTGCTAGCGTCTTCTTGACTTTTGATCATCGATGATCGAGGAGGCTCGCCCATATCTTACATTGGATTGTGGATCAATGAATCGCTCCAGTGCTCTTGATCTTTGAGCCCCTGTCACCTCGGGTCAAACCACTTAAAACCAACTCCCCCTCTTCCATTTCGAATCGAGTCCCCTTGGTCCACCCTTCAGCGCCACCATCGTGCTCCTGAGCTCCGTGGAGGTGACAGCTCCATCGCCAGCCCTTCAGCCAAGGCGCGCGAAGTCGAGGGAACCTCCATCACCTCCGCCAACAGCCGGCGTCGAGATACTCTGTCTCCTCTGGCTCCGGCCATCGAGGGCATCCCCCCCGCCTATTTCTTTGTACCATTTCGTTCCTGTCAGCTTAAGGATCAATATCCCCCAAAAAAATCGAAGTTTCATCAACCATATCGCCAAATCACGCACCTTGGCCGGAGCGCACCTCCGGCCGTGCACCCATATCGCGAACCACGCCTTCCCCCCGACCATCCAAGGGTCCAGGCAGTTTGCCCTGGACCCGATGACCATTTGTGCAGGTCAAAGAACGAGCAACGATACCTGGAAGCGGATTTTGAAGCTCGCCGGAGCAGACGCAGCCCACCAGCTCCGCCGGTCACCTGCGAGCGCCACGGTCTCCGCCGTGTCTTTTTGCCGCCACCAGTTGATAGAGGAGGACCAGGGGTCGCTCCACGGCCATTTTGAAGCCCTAACTACGCCGGAGGACGAAGATCTGGAGCGGCGAAGTCTGCCTCGCCGGCGTTCTTCGCTGTTCTTCCTCATCGCCCCCAAGCCGTTGGATCGAGGAGCCCTCCCCAGGTCGAGCCCAAGCCGTTGGATCGCGCCTCGTCTACACCGTCCGATCATCCCCAGATGATCTAATCGCAGCCGCACGAGCCAACCGCCATCGGGGCCCGAAGAGCGGACACGTGGATAAGTGAAATCGACCAGCCGTCCGATCGCGCCTATCGGGGGTAATTTTGCACGATACCCCTGCCATTTTTGTAATATTTTATTAGGACGTAAACTTTCATTGGCCGTTTAAAAATTTTGTAATATTTGCAAAAAGACCCCTAGGCTTTGTTTATTTGTACTTAGGTCCTCCGCCACGTCACCTCACGTGACCAGTACACGTGAGGTGAGGGCATTTTGCAGAGGAACCCTCGGCCTTTTGGGTATTTCGTTTCAGCACAAAAACTTTCGTGGCAAGTGTAATATTTCTGGTTACTCTGCAAGTAGGCCCCCAGATTTTTGAGAAATTGCATTCCAGTCCTCGCCAGGCGCGTGCAAGTCACGCGCCCTGGTGGGAAAATTTCTAGGAAGCCCAGGCGGCTTTTGTAATAGCTTTTTGGTGCTATAAATTGAATATTCAGTGTATATTCTTGTGGAAAATTGCATGTATGCCCTTGGATGTTTGAGATTTTGCACATATACCCCTACCAGGACTGTTTAATGTTTGGATACTTGTTCTAATTATTTAACATATCATTTGAAGTCCAAAAATTCCACAAAAAGAGGATTAAGCACCTGGACACGTGTACTTTGACGCCATCTGTTTAGTTTTTGATTTTATTTTATTTTTATATTTATTAAAAATCAAAAACTTGCTATTTGTGCACTGTCTAGTTTAGAAAATACCAAAAAAATATTAAAACTCCTCCAAAAATTCCAAAAAAATTACCTAGTGTCTATTTTATTCTATTTTAGTGTCAGTCCAAAAATCATTAAAAATCTCAAAAGAAAAACATTAAAAATTTAAAAACACTCAAAATCTTCAAAAAAATATATAAAATCAGGGAAAAATCCAAAAAATACAAACTCAGCTCCTGTTTGTTGTATATTTCGGTAGCTTTATTTGAAAATTAGTGTGAAAAGTTTTGAGTATTGGTTGCTATTTTTAAATCACATTTTACTTACAGCCAGCACTTTTGTCATTGTTTTCTCTTATTTCAGTATTTGAAAATATCAAAAACACCTTGAAAAATCCCCAAAAATCACAAAAACAGTAGAAAACCACAAAATACCAAAAAGATTTTATTTCTGAATTTTTGGTCATTTTTCCACATTTTTATAAATACTTTATCTTCCCTTTTATTACTTTGCTTATAATTTCCAATATTAAAAAAATTATAAAATATAAAATATAAAAACCAGAAAACTAAAAATCAAAAACAAAAAAAATTTAAAAGTTAAAAACCCACAAAAACATCTTTGCTTGCTTGCTTAGTGTAGACATATCACCTTCACACTCACTTGTGCACGCATTTGCTTGAACTACCCTGCTTGCTCCCTGTGTTCGAACTCTCTGCATACTTGTCACTATACACCATTTGTGCAGAGTTAAAAATAAATTTTAACTCCACATTAGTTCTAATTTGTTGATCTTTAGTGTGGGTTAATTGTTGATTAATTTCGGATTTCATTGAGAGCCGCCACAGCGACGGTTGTCTTCGCCTTGTGTGAGACACCAATTTAGACTCTCTCGATTTCCGTGATTATCAACGGGTCACTCTCTCGTGCAAGCAAACCAAACAATGAGGGGGTTGCTCTCCCCAAGACAAATTTTTTAGTCAAGTGTCTTTTAGGGTCAATAGCTTAAACAGTCCCAATTTTATGGTTTTTCTTTTTAATATTTTTCAATAAAAACAACGGTCTAACGAATTTTTCGGTTCTCCTGGTTATTAAGTCCAAAACAAGGGGGAGAAGACGAAAAAGCCGATGCGCGAGAAATCAATGATGCATGCAGAGATAGAAATGCGTACCTGACTCCAGCAGTCTACATGCAAGATGATCCGTGCAGAATTGAAAGACAGGAAATAAACTACCTAAACGGTGCAGGCGGAAAACCGAGCCCCTAAACAGCAGTGCTACTCGAAAGAACGGATAGCCGACCACCAGCCTCCAATCCAGAGAGTCCGGTCTAGACCCACCCCTCCTCTTCTCGACAGGTCGAGTTCAGGAGTAGCGCTTGACGGGGCGGGCTCGCGGCGCGTAGGCTCGGAGGTGATGGGACGGCTATTTTATTAATTTTTTTATTATAGGTCCAATTACCGTACTACAGGAACATGCAATTATATTAGGGTGTTTGGATCCTATGAATTACGTCACAATCAAGCAGAAAATCCTACGGCTAGGGGCTCGAAAATCCACGTGAAATCAGAAAAGGCAGTAAGAGAAAAACCGCGTAAAAACCGCGAAAAACCGCGAAAAACCGAACTAGCTAAGGGGTCTCCCGAGCACACCGGTGCTCGGCGAAACAGACCCTGAAAGTTCAAGTCTCTGAGTGTACCTGTATTATTACAATAAAAGTTCAATTAATGCAAGAAATGAAACCTAATCTAAACTATGCTACTCCGCGGCTATTCCGCGACTCCCGCACTCCTGCTCGCTCTCATGCGCTCTCCTGCGGCTCTTGTAGAGAAAAGCGCCGCCTCCGACTCTCGCGGTTGCGTCGGCTTCCGAAGAAGCCGCCTCGATCCTCGGGCCCTCGCAAGAAAACAAACACAAGAGTATCAAACCAGATTATTTAAAGAATGTCAGAAGAAATATAGCTACAAAAATCTATACAAAAAGCCGCGAAAATAAAACAGCGGAAAGAAATAAATCGACTACTAAGCAGTGCTCCCCGGCAACGGCGCCATTCTGATGCGACCGAAAAATCACTCGAACAACTAAGGGTAGATGAAAGAAATATAAACAGGGTCGTTGCGACCTCATTCGCTCGAGCAATAAATCGGTCAATCAAGAAAAATAAATCAGACCACCAATAATCAGATGAAATCAAATAAACATGATAGGGGTCCTGGCTATTTTATTAACCTAGTATAGCGACCAGGGTCGAACTCAAGGAGCACGGATTGGCCTTACGGCCTACGAAGTAGTCAATCAGAGAAGAGAAGATATTTTTGGTGGTTTTTAAGTCTTTTTATATTTTTTTGGATTTTTAAGATTTTGAGAAAATCAGAGAAGCAACTAAACAACACACTTCAACAATTTATTAAATGCACTAAAAATCAATCAAAAATTCTGACAAAAATATTTTTATGTGTTTTATAATTTTTAGTGTTTTTGGTGAATTTTTGTGATTTTTCTGATTTTTATTTTATTTTCTAAAAATGAAACAATGACAGAAATAAAGGGTGCTGTCCAGTCAGGAGAAAAATGCCAATCTAAAATATAAAGAGAGGCTCCCAGCTCCTGAGGGTAATTTTCCTATAAACTAGAAAGTTTAAGGAAAATTAGGGCACTGGATTTATGATTTTTGGATTTTTTAAATTATTTATTAGCATTTTTATGAGTTTTTGAGTGTTTTTTCAATTTTTAGATGATTTAGATCGTGCAAAATAGCCAAAATTGGCTAGAAAATCAAGCAAGCCAAAATCAACAGTAAGTAATTTTTTTTGTAATTTTTAGATAGGTTTTAATATTTTTTGTGATTTTCAAAGCTGAAGAGTAAAGAAAATACTTGTTTTTGAATTTTTAAAAATATCAAAACAAAACAAAAATGTCTCCAAAAATCCTCGAAAATTTTACGCTATGGCAGGAGCCATGTTTCCAATTTTCGTTGGATTTGGAGATGATTTGCTATTTTATTCAAAAATGGAAAGAGGGTATTGTGCACAGGGACCAAAGTGCAGATACCCGAAGTTCAGAGGGGTCTGGTGCAAATAACCCAGGTAAACACGTGCGTCGCACGCGCCTGAGGTACTCAGGGACCCAAATGTGATGAAAATTACTTCCGAGGACTATTTGGTAACAGGTACCAAAAGTCCAGGGGGGTAATATGCAATTAACCCAAAAATATCCGCACATGCTCAACTGTTTCACGCACAGGGGTATAAATGCAAATACTCAAAAACTTTCATTCATTCATTAACATTCAGAACTACAGGGTATATAATGTAAAAAGCCCAGAAGATCATGTGTCGATGCACGTGTCACACCATACACAGGGGCATATCAGCAAATAAAACCAAGCACGAGGGTCTCTATGCAAATATCCAAAAACTTAAACAACTACACTACGTATTTACAAGACTAATTACTAAATAAAATAAAAGAGGGGGCCTAAGGGTAACTTACCCTTTATTAATGTGGGCCGCAGGATGGACGCCACGTGCGTGATCGGACGGTCTGGAGCGGGTGGCACTCCAACGCTCGGGCCCGAGCAGCGATCGGACGACTGGGGCTACGCCACGTGGTGCATCGGACGGTGGAGGCTCTCTGTGGCTAACCCTTGCGTATCGGGCAGTCCTGATCACCTCTCCAAGATCTGACGGTGGCTACTCCTCCGGGAATGAACGGCCCAGATGAAAACTGGAGGTCGAGGATGATCGGACGGTCGAGGAGGATACCGGAAGAACAGTTGGCCGACGAAGTTCGCCGGCCC
The DNA here is from genome assembly GCA_037367405.1 of Ottelia alismoides. Taxonomy (NCBI): domain Eukaryota; kingdom Viridiplantae; phylum Streptophyta; class Magnoliopsida; order Alismatales; family Hydrocharitaceae; genus Ottelia; species Ottelia alismoides. The sequence continues at coordinate 322,209 of JAZKJV010006314.1, read as the reverse complement.
AAGGTACACGCTCCTGACCTCCCCTGTTGCGCCTGAAGATCGGAGAAGCTCCGCGATGACGTTCCGCAGCTGCTGGTGGTCTCCGATGACCCAGCCGAGCTCTGGGGAGCTCCGACGAGGTCGGCGGAGATGAAGCTCCTGGACCTGATGGTCCAAGCCCTCAGATAGGCTTGGATGTACCTGCAAAGACAACCAGGAGACTCGCGGGTCGAGGGCAAACTGCCTCGACCCGGTTAGGCGGGGTGACGGTGATCGGAGGGTCAAGATGGGCGAGCTCCGGCGAAGGGGGGACGGTGGAGCTCGAATCCCAGCTCCTGTGCGAGTTGGGTTGGGTGGAGATATTGAGAAGGTGCGCGGAAGGAAGGTGATGGCTATGGCGAAGCCCGATGATCGAATAGTGGTCGGACGTGGACGGAATCGACGGCGAACGGCGGCGGAGCGAAAGGGGGGTAAATGAAAATTAAAGAAAAGGGAAGGACTACGGGGCTACCTGGGTGGTTGATGAGACTGGGGGTGAGTTGACGGTGCTCTGGGTCGTCGCCTCGAGGAGCGTCTCCCTCCGAGGCTCGGGCTCCTGCTGGTGGCGGAGCACGGCGGTTATACTCGCCGGATCAGTGGAATCCGCAACCTCTCCTTGCTTCAACAGCACGGGAGGCAAGCTGTCACTCTCGCTCTCACGCTGGAGCTCATTGGGGGTGGAAGCGAATAGCCAAAGATGGGAAATGGAGGTGGCGGAGCTCGGCTTAAGTATGGGTGAGGGTCCGGGAAGAAAGGCGCGGGCAGGGCGTTCTGGTGCACGGATCCCGAGGTGGAGGCTCCGGCGAGGGTCTCGGATGTATCAAGGAGGAATCGGACCCGTGGTTTAGGTAATAGGGTATCAGGTTTAGGCGCTAAAAAAAAGGGAAAGTCGGGTCGGGCGCCTAAGCCCGTGGGAAGTGGTCCTGGGGGGGGCAGTTGACCGGGCGGTCAACAATCCCCAGGGCCAATAGGAAGCGGCCACGTGGCTGGATTTTGGAAATGAAATTTAAGGTAGTTAATGGCCGAATTAGTGAAAACTTAAAACATGAAATATTTTTATTTTATTTTTTTTCTATTTTTTAGTGATTTTTAATTAATTTTTCGAAATAAAAATAAGGTATGTACATAGTAGGTTCGTATATAGGTATATATACAGTATTTAGTTTTTTTTATTTTTGATTTTTAATTTATTATTTTTGTACAATTTTATTCCCATTTTATATTTTATTTATTTATAGTATAATATTAGGAATAAAAGGGTATTTTTATTTTATTTTTACTGTATATATACAGGGGTGAAATAAATATATATGTACATGGATATACATGGTATATTTACAATATATTTTTGTGTTTTTAATTTTGTTCTTTTTATTTTGTTTTTGTTTAAATTGTTTTTATTTAATTTATTTACAACATAAAAGATGGAATATTTACAAAATTTTTGGAAATTAATTTTATGTATTTATAGGGTAAATAAATAAAAGATGGTTGTTTTATATACATGATGACTATATACAAGAGTGATGTTTTTTTGTTTTCTTTTTAATTTTTCTATTTTTATCTTGTTTTTATCTTTATAAATATATACAATTATCTGCAAACCAATTTGAGTCTATTTTTGTGAGGAAAATACTTTTATTTTATTTACATAAATATTTACACACATGAGCTCCTATCTCCCTCTACTTTGGTTTTTATGCGGTCAGGCCCATGCTGAGCCCTCCCTTGGGTTAGGTTGCTCAATATTTATTCTAAATATTTCCATCTTTTTCTTTTTACTCTTTATTCTTTTATTTTTGCACAAAAACATGCTAATTATTAAACTTTATACAATGCATGCTTTTGATAATTATTTGTATTTACATAAATATACATGCATTTGCAAAGGTTTTTGTAGCTAAAATATAAGAATAAAGAGTGATGAATGGGTATTCATCAATGATATTTACATGAATAGCGTATATGATCGAACTCATGGAGGATACAATTCTCGAGGGTTATTAATGAAAATTAATGAAGTCCCTTTCTTTTTCTTCTTTTGGTGTTTTTATGTTTTTTAATCTTTTTATGGAATTTTATTTTTATATTTTTATGGTTTTCTCATTTTTAGTTTTTCCAATGATTTTTAATTTTGTAAATTTTTATAGTTTTAATATTTACAATAAATCACAAAAATAGAAAATGAAAAATAAAGAAACCCAAATCTTTTTATATTTTTCAAAAATAGTAAAATATACAGAATATTCAAATAAAAATATTTTTGTTTTTTATAAATTTTTACTATTTTTGAGATTTTTCAAAGACTTTTAGTTTTTTTAAGATTTTTAAAACAATTAAAACATAAATAAAATATAATAGAAAATCAAGACACCCTTTGGATTCTAAAAATATAAAACAAAATAAAAATCACTGGAATTATTTACAAACATAAAGATACTTTTAAAGCATTAAATAAAGATATTTTATTTATATTTTGAATTTTCAATGATTTTATATTATTTTTTATTATTTCTGTACTTTGTAATATTTTTTGTTTTTATAAATTTTTTTCAAAGAAATTTTGTACAAAATTTAAAACAACTCAAAACACACACTCTGTATTTTTCTAGAATTTTCCAAACCAATTTCTGAATTTTATTAAATTTATAATGCAAAGAGGGTAATTTCTAAAGGTTTCTGAATTTTTAAAAATAAAAAATCCAATTTATTTTGCAATCCGAAAATAGAGGTGATTAATCTACTTAGCAAGAGCTTAAGATGATTTTTAGAGATTTTATTGGCTTAACTAACCATTTGTTACGCAAAATACAAGACAATTATTTAATCTAGAAATACAAGGATTGAAATGTAAATAAGTTTATTTAAAGCACTGATTGCATAAAAAAATAGTAAATAAAAGGGCGATGCTACAATTTATCCACAAGGAGTGTATGCCGGCACACGTGAGATGCGCTAGTACGAACTCCAGTAGAATTATTTATATTTCACTGGGACAATTAGTAACAGAAAAATACGATACAAATATTGCAATTCCACCAAATATGCACATGTAGATAGACATGGCCAATGGGCCGAGGGCCTGCCCGCCTAGCCCATCCAGTCTGCTCATGGGCCAGTCTTGGGCCAAGAGATTTCATGAATGGGCCGGCCCGGCCCAACCCGCTCTTTGTCCCATATGTCACTTGGGTGGGTCGTGGACATGTGCCATAAAACTCAGCCCGACCTGCAAATATAAAAAATGTATTTAAAATTTACAGACATTTGATATGATAATTACAGAAAAAAATCCATATTCAAACCAATTTCATTCTGATTTCATCCTTACCCACAACTAGCATATTATATAACACTATTTGAAAGGAGGTTATCTCAACAATAGGTAAGTAACAGGTGAGGCTGCAGGCATTTGTGGACAAACTCTTCTTAATACTAAGGCAGAGGACACGATTTAGTTTTTTTTCTTGAGTAAGTGAGAGACTAATAAACCTACCCAATTCACATCCACTACGATAAAGAGTTCAAATTTGTACATACCTTGAAAATTTAATAGGTGAAAACTGAATTATGTGTATAAAAGTTTAGAATGAAAAAACCTAAAATTATGCTGAAAACAATGAGTGAATCATCATGTGGCCTGATGGACATTTTGATAAACAGGACGAGACCTATGAAATAGAACTTTCAATGAGCTTTCAGAATTTGGCACTACACCTTGTAAGTCTATGATTGCTCTTAACATGCAGTCTGCAGTTTCACCAAATACTGCAAGGATAAAGAAATTTTGCATTTTCTTCTTGATTTCTGAATTCAAGATGCACTGAATCAAAACATTATTCTCACTGATAACTTCTTCCAAATAGTACCATAATCTTTCTTCATAATTTCCAGCAACTGAATTCTGAGATCTCCACAGTTTAAAAAACGTTTCCAGGTAGAGCTCCTCTTTTGGGAGAGTTGTTGTATCATCCTCAACCTCTGGCAAATGTTCAAATTCTCAGCAATTATCATCCACAACTCAACCTGACACGTGTGTAGGCACTAGTTCTTTCCAGTATATACACATTAGCAAAACAATCACATTGAGATGTGGAAAATGGTTGACTGAAAAAAATAGAGATGTTGACAGGTATATACCTTTCAGAATGCTATCAACATCTGAGGCACTTCTTAGAAAGTTAAATATCATAAAATGAAATGTCACATCTAAGATAAACAATGGGCAGAACCATGCCCATGTATTCAAATGACCTAACTCCATGTGCCTTCTCATATTTACAATTATTCATAAATTGCATGTCTTTTATGTAATTAACATCCAATGCAACCATATAAAGTGGTGACACCATTATCTATGTCTCAAGTTCGTTTCTTATAGCTTCCACAAATTGCCGAGGACTACGCATTAGGTTGGCTGCAACAAGTATCGGAACTGATGCCACATCTTTAAACTAGTGCGTCATAAATTGGAAAGCACTTCAAGTTTTTGTTTTACATTATCAATATTACATTATTTTTTATAGTTTACATGTCAAGTAATTAACACATATTATGGTAACATAGAATATTTAAATGATTATATTATGCTCAAAAAACTTATTTATGTATATAAACATTAAATTAAAATGAGAAAAAATACTTTATATTCGACCCATGGATCAGCCTGCCTCAGGCCCTAGACAAGGATTTTTAGAATGTCGGCCCAATCGGCCCGGCCCATGCCCCGACCTGGCCTGCACTTTGGCAAGGTCTACGTGCAGATCATGTGTATCCATTCAAGCTGGACTCAAATGCAAATATAGAAAACAACAATGATTTATGCAATTATTCAATCAACCATCACAATGGTAGAATGGCACGTATCCACGGAGGGACTAATTACAAAATAAAGAAAAAGTTGGGGGTAGGGAGCAAATTATCACCAAGGCTCGTGCCTGGCGCATGTTGAACCGACGACTCAACTATGATCTGGAAACTTTGATTAACGGTCGGCTTTTGGGCGTTATTGTGCGGCTGAGATTGAATCTGGGGTGTACCGTTCTTGATTCGATGGTGGGAAGCGACAGTGGAAGAACATTGAAGAAGGGGCCGATTGCTGGACTTCAATCAGACGGATCTCGACCGATCTCCGTCAACTGCTCCTCCTAAATATGGATATATGCTCATGCTGCTCTTCCACATTGATCTAATGTGTCGATGATGCGTGATGGTCACTGATCTAAGATGTGTAGCTCCAAGTGTGCAGTGGGTGAAGCGTAAGCTACAGATGCGTGATCCACGCTCATATGAGGAACTTGGGACCTACAAAATGTTATTTGCTCGGAGAAGGTTCTCCAACCTACCTTACTAAGCTGAAATGAAGAATAGGGGGGCGGACGTCTCCGACGAAGGTGGACGGACTGGAGACTGATAACCATATCTAGGATAGATCTGGGGGATCAGAGATGGAAAGAAGGTGAAGAACTTGATGGTGAATGTTAAGGGATGGTCGATAATGGAAAACATAAGCAAATGACCTCCAATCATGAAGATCAGAGGTTGATCAGAGCTAATTGAATTAAAATGGAAATCGAAACTAAATGCAGAATTAAAAGACAAAATAGATGAAATTACCATAAAATTAATCCTACGGTGGATGAAGATGGATCTCGACCTTGATTCATGATGGAAGGTGAAGAAGCTCAATGTCGCGATGGAGCTCCAATGACGTAGCAGATCTCACTCCCAAGCCCAAATCGACACGCTCCGGGGTGTGGACGATAACCTTGTCATGACTCTATTTAGATCTCATCGTCGGGTGCCAAAATGGAATGAAAACAGATTTGCGGGCGCTGGAGGATCTGGATTGGAGAGTGACGCTAAATTATGAATTTGGTGCAACACGCGAACCGAGGTGAAAAAAAGGTTCTTATTTAAGAAAGGTTAATCATTATTTGGACAAGAAGTTTGATGAAGAGATTAGGTAAAATCGATGGCTGGATTAGTTAAAAAAATTCACAGAAGATGGAGCACCAACCGATTTATTCGGGTTGAACTGGAAGATAGAGGACTTGATCTAAGTGAACAGACCCTAGGTGACTTGGATCTGATACAATCCATAGAGAAAAGGATAAAATAGTGAAAAAATGAAATAAATTTAAAAAAATGGAAAATGAATTTAAATAAAAATAATTCTATAAAAAATGTTAATAAATAAATAAACGTATTTATGGTGATTTTTTAAATAATTTAAATAAGTTAAATAAATAGGTAAAAATAAATTATACCATTTATTTATAGTTAAATAGACTTATATATACAACAAATGATTTTTTAATAATGTATTTTTATAAACAATTATATAATTATTAAGTTGTATCATTATTTAAGGATGTTAAATATATTTTTATTTTATTTTTATGAATTAATATATTGAGTTAAATAAATAGGGGTACTTACATGATAAGTTTGTAATAACTATACAATATTTCATTTTTGTTTTTTTGTGATATTTTTTGCATTTTATATAAATCAAATACAATATATAAAAATATTTTAAAATACAATATGTATAAAAAATAAAAGAAAATAAATAAAAGTATAAGATAATACAATACAACATAGGCAGACTATATAATAACACTCCGAAAAGCCACTTTTCACATTTTAACTTCGATTTTATTTGAGCAACTTTCATTTTAATTTATCTAATTTTGAACACAATGAAATTTGGTTTGGTTTATTTTAAACCTTTTTGGAGTAGATATTGATCTGACAAGTTGAGCTTTCCAGTGTTTTCAAAGTGTTGTTATTTTTATAAGTACAATGATTCTTCTGGTAATTATTTTTAATATTTACAACTTATTTTTATGTACAAGTTCCAAGAAGATAATATTTTTATTTGAGATGAATTTGGTGATAAATAAAATAGTAAAAGAAATATATACTATATACATTGATGTAGACGTGATGAATATACAAGTGGAGATTGGTTTTTCTTGATTTTTATGGATGAAGGCCTCATCTCTCCCTACTTTATTCGTTGTCGATCAGGTCAAGCCTTGACCTAATCTTGAGGTCGTAGTCAGCCTATATTTATTGCATATATACAATCTTTTTATTTTTTATTTATCTTTTATTTTTTATTTATTTTAGGTTAAAAACAATGATAAATGTACAATATTTACAAATATACAGATTTATTAAAAAGATGTATTTATTGATATTTACATGTGTTTTATAATAAATTTCAAGATAAAATGAATAAAGATGATAAAATGCAAATTCACCATCACCCCAACTATTGCCCTACACCATCATGGACTCTTACACGTGAGTAGTTGACTTGGTCGATTTGCGATGATTCATGAGTTGGAATTTGATTTGGAAATTAGAGCTACAGTTTGAAAAGTGAAGCTAAGTGGTCATATTGGGAATTTAGTCAAGATGCATTATACCCCACCACATGCATACGGAGGCACCCAACCCTAAGGCCTTCTTATTTCCTTAGAGTCATAGTGTGAGGTCTCTTACGGGCAAGACCACAGACTATCCATGAAGCTTGGATTATTTGTAGTAATTGAGAATAACTAGAGATTGTTTATTTGTGGGAACGATTTACCCAATTGTTTCTTTTGCACACTTCTTAATAGCTTAGTTGTTGAAATTTTTATATTGTGCTAGGCAACTTTGCTCATAATTGATGAATCGGTGACTCAACAATTCTGAAGCTGAAAGTAGAGCTTTGTTCTCAAGTAATTAATTTAATTTAGAAATTAACATGGAAATATTATCATTCATGCATTTGTAAACTCATTATACACAAAAGCATTAATAAAAAGTCATAAATTGTGTGTATATTATTGAAAAACCGAAAAATCCCTTCCTAATATTGTGGAATTAATGTGTCATTTCATTGTAGGCAAGCAAATCACAATTTCATTGCCATTGCCTGAAGCAAAGAGCAAGATCTGGAAGATACAAGTTGTCGGTGACAACGAGAAGCCACCCATCGAGCGAAGACCTCTACCCCTTCCCGGTAAGATCCAAGGGACCCCCATCCCTTGTCGCAACTATTCCATTAGCTGCTCGAGCTTCACGTGCTGCCGTGTTGAGCGATAATCTGGGAAGCTCCGACTAGCTTCTCCAAGCCAAACACCTCCTTCACGAGCTCCCCGCAACCTTCAACCATCTTCTTCCAAGTAATTGTTGTCTTCTTATTATTATGCCTTCTCTATTTCGATTCTTCGTTCTGTTCCATGTGTTTCCCCCAAATCAACCATTCCAAGCAATTAAGCCATAGACAATTGATCCACATATTCTTCTCCTACGTATCTCCTACCATTAAATCACCTCGGTCCTTGCAAATGGCTGAGAACCCAGGAACTCCACCCTTCTCCATCTAGTTTAGGTCCCCATTGCATCCCCTTTGCTCAAGTCTAATTTGCAAGACCCCTTCTCTGATTCAAGCCCCACCAAAACCATCCATCTTCACATGACCTATTGCATATACTCCACTTCCATCGCTAGGCTTTGGCTCGAGCCCTACGAGCTCCATTGCAAGTGCATCCATTTCAACAGTTCTGTCACTTCTGTGTCTCCCTCGATATGGAGTAGCATCATCGGTGCAAGGAGGAGAAGACCCTTAATCGCACACTTCTTTGTGGCTCAACCATCTGTCAGTTGAGACCACGACACCTCGATCCCCTCCGCCCAAAGCAGAACACTGCCGCCTCACACAACCGTGCTTCGTTCCACCGTTAACCCACTTGCCAATGAATAAGTGAAGCCCCTACTCGTATCTCGATCAGAGTTTGCTTCCCTGACAGAAGATGCAATTGCCGCTCGATCTTGATCAATCAATCATTGTAACATCGAATTCCCAGTCGTTCATCTCATACGTACAATGGTCTGAAGCCGTTGCCACCCTCCCTTCCAAACCTCTGTCCGAGCCTTGAGTTACCGGCAATCCGAAGCTACTATCGTTCCCCAAGTGGAGCGTCAACTTCAAAGCACCATTGACATCAGCACCACATGCACATCTCATCTCAGGCAGATCTCGATCAATTTGTGGTCGCACTCGGGATGCAAACGGATAAGGATATATCCGTATCCGATCCGTCACCGTATCCGTTTTATACATATTTTTATATTCGTATCCGTTTTAAAATGGATACAGATATGTATATCATTTTGATATCCGCAAACATCCGTATCCGTATCCGTATATCCGTTTTCGTATATAAATATAGTTGTATATTTATATTTAATCATATATATAACATAATTCTCTCTCTCTTTTTACCATATTTATATAATTTTTATGATACACACACATTTAGTAAATCAATATCATATGGTTTCCATTCAATTCTTATATATTTAAGCCGATTCTATAAAGTATTTCTAACATTACTAGTGTGCGATCAGTATCTGTTTTACATCCGTATCCGTTTTTTAAGGATATGGTAAGATAGTTTTAATATTCGTCAATATCCGTATCCGCATCCGTATTCGTATTAAAAAACGGATAAGGATATGGTAATACCAATATCCGTATCCGTATCCGACCGTTTACGTTCTAGACGCACCCCTGTATCCACAATAAAGTCCCTACCATCATGCGCACAAGATGCGCCCTTCTGCACGGTAAAAGGTACAATCATCGTTCGATCTTGATCGAGTAGTAACCGTAACATTGAAGTCCCAGCCGTTCATTTCATCCTTTTGACGATCTGAAGCCTCCGCCTTCCTGCCCTTCCAAGCCTCTATCGAACACTCAAACTTCAGGCTATCCGAAGCTACTACTGTTCCCCATGTGGAGCGTCGGCTTCAAAGCATCGTCGACCCTCAACACCATGCACGCATCTCACGTGTGGCTCGATCAATTGGGGTATATATACCCTACAACTTCCTGGATCCGCAATAAAGTCCCTGCCATCATGCGTGCAACATGCACCTCTCTGAATATATTGCATAAATACCCCACAAGGTATTGGTATCTTTCTTTTAGCCATTCTCAACATTTGTTAAGAGCGTCTAGTTTTGTAATTTGCATATTTGACCTTTTTGTTCAAGCATTATTTTAGACCCTCTTTTCTCACCTATTTTTAATTATAAAAATTATGCATTGAAGTTTAATTAGTTATCTTTATTTGGGACATTTATTTATATTTATATAAATAATGATTGATTTATTATAATTATTTAGGTGCAAATATCAATATTTTGTCCATCTGTGCTTGAGTAATTAATAATAAATCAATATCTATTTTGAAAATTCTAATAAAATCACATTAGGTTAATATAATTGAGTTCTTTAATATGCCCCAAATTCATTACATTTGCATGTTTTTTCTTTTTAAATAAATTAATCATTGACTATAGTACTCGAATTTTAGTTATCTATGAACATAGTATTTTTGGGATTTAAGATTTTTCATGGATACCCATTAATTAGATACACCTAGGATAGTTTTATTTCTGGAATAATGTTGCTAATTATTAAAATTTATTTATTACAAATCACACTGTTTGCATTGTTTAATTCATTAAAAATTCAATTTGCATAAGAAAAATACCAAAATTCACAATAACTTAAATTGACATTCCTTCATATTTTGGCTAAATCTCATATTTTTTGAACTTTATTTAATTGCAAATTTGTGAAAGCACCCACGAGCTTTGCTACAATTGCACTTCAATTTCATTACATTCAAAATTCACAAAAGAAATATTCTTTTTCAAAATCATGCACTAAATGATCTAAAAATTAATCTTAAGTTGGTGGTTGCCTCCTTGAGTTTGACCTTAGGCTTGTTCAAGTAAAAATAAATTTGACGCCTCGTATATTAATTGAATATCAATCGAATTAAGCGGTTTTTTATCAATCCGTAATTTTCCGACTGCAACATGTAATTTGACTTACTTAACTTGGTTTTTTCAATATTTTTTAATAATATTCCATTGCGTAGAATTCCTCAGGTTCTCAGAAGCAACCACAACAGTAAGCGGCTTGGAGCTACTTCGTTTTGGATGTAGCTATAGATCTTTCGTGGTACAGTATTTGTTGTAGCTTTCACTATTCTTTTTACTTGTAGCATTATTGAGAGACATGATATGTACAATGTGTGTATGGACACTCTTTTTGTTGCATACATGTAATATTTTGTGGGCATGGAATTTAATTTATTAATGGGCATTACATGGAATGGAAATGCAAATGAAACTTTAAATTACAGTCTTTTATGTAAATTTTATCATGCTTATATTATATTACATATTTTTAATGTAGAAATGTATGTGCGTGGAATCGGTTTGTCGAGTACCCAGATCCTAGGGGGGACAATCCTCACAATGCACTTGTAAATAATTTGTATAGCTTAGCATTTCATTTGACATTCACATTCACTTGTAAATATTCAACAAACCTCACTCATGTTTAATTAATTCACATAACTCCGATTGATTAATACCAACTCCATCATGTACATATTACTAATAATTATCAATGGAAAATCCTAAAAAACAAACTAGTATATATGAGAAATAAACCCAAACCCTAATTCCATATCATAAGCTATAAAAGATGATATCTCTCACATATAATGTCCAATTTCATTCTACTCTCCTATGTATTAACGTAACACTCGATTATCTACAAATAAAAACTAAATTCAAAAGGATCGGAGTTCATATGTGAAACTTGAATTTTGGGACCGAATTGCATATTGTACATATTTACAAATTTTGACTTGTTGTTTCTTGTACATATTTAAGTCTTTTTTATTCATTTCTTTTCAATTTATTTCATCTCGTGCTTTAACTAATTATATAAAAATAAAAATCTAAAATCAGAAAAGACGTAAAAAAGGTGAGGTTTTGTACATCCAACCTAATTTACATGTAAATAATTCATATTCTCAATTTATTTTTTATATTTCTTAATTTATAAAAATTCAAAAAAATGCATTTGTGTCCATTTCATTATTTTACATCCTATTTGATTTTTGCATGCATGACTCATTCAAAAAAATCAAATAAAAATTACAAAAGATGAAACTTGAATGACTCATCTAGACATGCATGACTCATCCAGACATTCACTTTTTTAATGATTGTGTGTGTGAGTCTGGATAAAAAATCCTGCGATCATTAAAAAATGAATGTCTGGATGGAGGCCGAAAGAGTCTCTGTTTCTCACAAAACTTCAATGCCATCATATAGGGATACAATGATGAATTTTTACGGTTTTATTTTTCGAAAAAAAATAAAAATGAGAAAATAGGGTGGGGGAGCTAACTGGGGGCAACCCTATTTTTTCCATATATAGGGTAAAATTGTATGCCCCCTAGCAGGAGCTAACTTAGCTCCCCCGCCTCATTTTTATTATATTTTTTATTTTTTTGAAAATAAAAATCATGCAAATTCATTATTATATCCCTATATTATGTCATTCAAATTCCATACGAAATAGAGACTCCTTCGACCTCCATACAGACGAGGTCGATTTAAAAAATCCTCTGACCTTAAAAAATGATTGTCTGGATGGAGGCTGTAGGAGTCTCTGTTTCACGCGAAATTTAAATGACATAATATAGGAATATAGTGATGAATATTCACGGAAGAAATTTTCAAAAAAAATAGAGAAAATGGGATGAGGGGAGCTAAGTTAGCTCTCTCCAGTGGACAATCCCATTTATCCCGTATATATATATATAGGTTTTAATGAGGCTGCCCCCAGCCCCGCCCCACTATTTTAACATTTTTATTTTGTTTTTTTTGAAAAATATCGCCACGTATATTCATCCCTATATCCCTTCTATATGCCACTCGAATTTCGTCAGAAACAGAGACTCCTACGACCTCCATCGAGATGGTGTCAATTTAAAAAATCTTGTGACCGTTAAAAATGACTGTCTTGTTGGAGGCCGTAGGAGACTTTGTTTCTGACTAAATTTGAATGACATATAGGAGGGATATATGGATGAATATACATGGCGATATTTTTCAAAAAAAATAAAAAATAATGAAAATGATGCGGGGGCAGAAATGTTAGCTGCCCCAAGCCCTATTAATCTCATATATAATGGGATAAATGGGGATGCCCCCTTGAGGGAGGTAACTTGGCTCCCCCCACCCCCCTTTAGTCTGGTTTTTTATTTTTAAAAAAAATCTTCTGTGGAATTTCATCACTATATCCCTCTATTATGTCATTCAAATTTCGTATGAAACAGAGACTTCTACGGCCTCCATCCAGACAATATTTTTTTAATGGTAACAAAATTGCTAAAAACGACCCTATCTGGATGGAGGCCGTAGAAATTTATGTTTCACGTGAAATTTGAATGACATATATAGGGATTGTTGATGAAAATCTACGGAAGAAATTTAAAAAAAAATAAAAAAACCGAACAAAATAGGGTAGGAAGCCAAGTTAGCTCCCCCTTGGGGGCGACCCCATTTTACCCATTTACATACATGCATGTGTGTGTGGGGGGGGTAAATGAGGCTACACCCTGGGTGTAGCCAATTGGCTACTCCCGCCTCTATTTTTCCTCCATTTTTTATTTTTTTTGAAAAATAAAAATATGTATATTCATCAATATATTCCTCTAACATGTCATTTTAATTTCGTCAAAAACAAAGACTCCTATGCCCTCCATCTGAAGGGGGTCATTTTCAGCAATTAAGAGACCGTTAAAATTTGACAATCCTGATGGAGAGGATAGAAGTATCGAATTAAGTTCAATTTATGACACCATGGTGACATATTGTGTTCTAAATTCCAATAGGTTTCATTTTAGAAAAATAAAAAAATAAAGGGGAAAAGAGGTGGGAGCATGTAAGTTAGCTACACCCAGAGAGCATGCTCCTTTTCCCCTATATATATATATATATATCCGTGTGTGTGTGTGTGCATGTGCGTGCGTGTGTGTGTGCGCGTTCTCCTCAAAACTTTTGGTTTTTTTTTTGAAATGAATCCTTAAAGCATTTACTTAGAATATTAAATGAAATATGTGATTCGAATTTCGGATAAAACAGACATTCCTAACATCTCCATCGGAAGAGGCCGATTTCAGCAAATATGATACCGTTAAAATTTAACGGTCTTGATGGATAAGTTAGAATTCTCGAAATAAGTTTAAATTTGAATGGTGTAATGGTGATATTTTGTAATCTAAATCCCCCAAGGATTCAATTCAAAAAAATCAAAAAAATTGAGGGATAAAAGGGTGGGTGTAGGATTGTTACGTACACATGGGTGTAGGCTCCCTTTTCCCTATATGTGTGTGTGTAAGGAAAAGAGATCCTAAACTCACGTGTAGGTAACTTTCCTACACCCCCTTTTTTCTCTCAGTTTTTTTAATTTCTTTGAAATGAATCCTTGGAAAATTTAGATCACTATTTGTCATCGCTGTGTCATTCAAATTTCAACTTATTTTGAGACTTATAACTTATCCATCAAGACAGTTAAATTTTAACGGTCTCAAATTTGCTGAAATCAACCCTGTCTAATGGACATGTTAGGAATGTCTATTTTACGCGAAATTTGAAACATATATTCTACTTAATATTATAAGTAAATCCCTCAAGGACTATTTCAAAAAAAATAAAAAAAATTGACAGAAAAAGGGATGGGTGTAGAAAAGTTACCTACACCTAGGTTTAGGATCCCCAATCATATATATATATATGTATGTATGTATGTATGTATGTATGTATGTATGTATGTATGTATGTATGTATGTACATACATGCATGTATGGGTTCGTGGGTGCATGTACTTTTTCATGCACCGAGGTGTATATTTTCTATGTTTTTTTACTTTTTTGGAAAATGTTACCATGCATATTCATCCCTATATCCCTCCTATATGCCATTTGAATTTCATCAAAAATAGAGACCCATATACCCTCCATTTAGAACATGTCGATTACAACAATTCTAAAACTGTTAAAATTACATGTTCAAGATGGAAGGCATGGGAATCTCCGCTTCTGATGAAATTCGAATGGCATATAGGAGAGATATAGGGATGAATATACATTGTGACATTTTCCAAAAAAAGTGTATATATATAGAGAGAGAGAGAGAGAGAATTTAATGGGACTGCCCTGCCCCCTTATTTTGGTGTTTTTTATTTATTTTTTAAAATATCACCATGTATATTCATCCCTATATCCCTCCTATAAGCCATTCAAATTTCGTCAGAAACAGAAACTCCTATGGCCTCCACCGAGATGATGTCTATTTAAAAAATCTTGTTACCGTTGAAAAATGATTGTCTGGATGGAGGTCGTAGGAGTTCTGACAAAATTCGAATGGCATATAGGAGGGATATAAGGAATATACCTTGCGATATTTTTTGAAAAAAATAAAAAAATGCCGAAAATGATGCGGAGGTAGCCCCATTAACCTCATATATATATATATATATAGAGAGAGAGAGAGAGAAAGAGAGGAGTGATCCTATGAGAGCAAAAAAATGTGAGAGCATAAGCATGCATTCTGGACCACATGATCATGTCTTCTCTCTCCTGATCTTCTCTCTCCTAGTTGAATCATGTGGTCGAGAATGCATGCTCTCATGCTTTCAAAAATTTTGATTCTCATAGGATAACTCCTATATATATATATATATATATATATATATATATATATATTTGTGTGTGTGGGGGGGGGGGGAGGGGGTTGGGGAGTATGCACTCAGGTGCATGTAATTTTAGATGCATCGGGGTCTGTATCTTCCACGCTTTTTACTTTTTTGGAAAATATCACCATATATATTCATCGCTATATCCCTTCTATATGTTCTTCGAATTTTGTCAGAAACAGAGACTCCTATGCCTTCCATCTAGAACAGGTAATTTTAACGGTCTTAAAATTATTATAATCGACCTGTTATAGATGGATGACATATGAGTCTTTGTTTCTGACGAAATTCAAATAGAATAAAAGAGCGATATATATATGAATATACATGGTGATATTTTCTTAAAAAGTAAAAAAACGTGGAAGATATAGGTCCCGATGCATGTAAAATTACATGCACCTAGGTGCACACTCCCCAACCCTATATATATATACATATATATACATATATATATACATATACATATACATATATACATATATGTGAGAAACTGTGAAACTGTGTAATTATTCTGTGTGGTCTAGGGGTCCTTATATAGGACTAAACCCTAGGGTGCTCAGAGTAGAACTTACATAAGTACCCCTGTGGGGTTACAAAGGGAAACAGTTCATAAGGAAACAATGCATAAGGAAATAGAGATAAATAGAGAAGCAACAATATATGGTATTCTCTAACACTCCCCCTCAAGTTGGAGCATATCCATCAATCATGCCCAACTTGGAAGTTATCCATAAAAGACGCTTCTTTGATAGTGCTTTAGTAAATACGTCTGCAAGTTGAAGATCTGTAGAGATATGTGGTGTGACGATCTGCCCTCCTCGTATTGCATCTCGAATGAAGTGACAGTCAACTTCAATGTGCTTCGTTCGTTCATGAAAAACTGGATTGGTGGCAATGTATGTAGCAGACTTGTTATCACAGTATAGCAGTGTAGGAGTGGTAGCTGGGAACCCAAGATCCCGTAGAAAAGATACAAGCCACGTAATCTCACAAACAGCATGGGCCATTACCCTATATTCTGCCTCTGCACTTGATCTGGAAACCACGGTTTGTTTCTTACTTCGCCATGTAACAAGGTTACTACCAACAAACATAGCATAGCCTGTAATGGATCGTCTGTCTTCAGGAGAACCGGCGTAATCAGCATCTGCATAAGCAGTGATATCAGTATGACCGTTGACTCTATAGATGAGTCCTCGCCCTGGTGATTCCTTCAAGTATCGTAGAATCAGAAGTACATCCTGCCAATGACTGTAAAGAGGTCTTTCCATGTGGCGGATGGCTCTGCTTACAACATAAGATATATCAGGCCTAGTGACGGTGAGGTAGATTAGTTTACCCACTAGGCTTCTGTATCGTGTAGTGTCTTCAAACTCAGAATCGGCGGATGTAGTATGTTTTCGTACCTCTGCAGGGATGCCAGATGGTTTGCATCCAAGTAAGCCGACTTCCGTAAGAATATCCAAGCAGTATTTTCGTTGAGATAGATGTAACCCTTCAGCAGTGCATATTACCTCAATACCAAGAAAGTACTGGAGTTGTCCAAGGTCCTTGGTGACAAACACCTTTTGAAGGAATGCCTTGGTCTCTAGAATTCCATTGTCATCATCACCAGTGACCACCATATCATCAACATAGACTGCAAGTATCACAGTACCAGTGGATCGTCGTCTTACAAACACAGAGTAATCAGATGTTGTCTTGTGAAAACCAATAGAGCTAATTTCAGTGGTAAGCCTGTCGAACCAAGCTCGAGGACTCTGCTTTAGGCCATAGATGGCCTTACGAAGTCGGCACACATACTCCCCCTCGACGGAGTAACCCGGCGGTTGCATCATATAGACCTCTTCTTCGAGATCACCATATAAGAAGGCATTCTTAACATCCAACTGAAAAATTGGCCAATTCTTGTTAGCTGCAACAGAGAGTATTGTGCGAATGGAACCCATCCTAGCAACAGGGGAGAAGGTCTCAAAGTAATCGACCCCATATGTCTGAGTGAATCCTTTTGCCACAAGTCGTGCCTTAAGTCTGTCAATAGAACCATCTGGAGATTGTTTGGTCGTAAAGACCCATCGGCAAGCAACTGGCTTGATGCCTGTAGGACATGGCACAAGATCCCACGTGCCTCTGGATGTGAGTGCATCCATTTCTTCATTCATGGCCTGTCGCCAACCTGCATCTTGGGAGGCACTATGATGATCTTTCGGAATGGAGATAGTCATTAGGGCATCTGCATATTGTTTGTCAGTGGAAGAGAGTCCAGCAGTAGTAGTAAAGTTAGACATAGGATAAGAGGTACACTTTCTCTTTTGCTTCCTTAATGCAATCGGCAGGTCTTCTGGATCATCCGGAACAGTAGCGGAGGGGACTGTTGAAGATGGCATATCATCCTGAGGCAGAGGTATGGGTAGAGGGACATCTGGTGGTGAGGTCCGAGAGCGATGGGTGTGGTTGATTGGTGGTGGAGAAAGATTTAGAGGGACATCGGGGACAGTTTGTGTGAAGAAGCTGGTTTGTTCAAAGAAAGTTACATCTGCAGAGATGTAATATCGATTATTAATAGGATCATAACATCTGTAACCTTTTTGAGTGGAGGAATAACCAAGGAAAACACACTTAATGGCTCGAGCGGATAATTTGTCTTTGGTGTGAAAATTATGGACGAAGGAGACACACCCAAATATTCGTAGAGGTAGAGGAAAGGGAAGATTATCAGGGTGAAGTAAAAGAATGGTGTGGATCCTTTGAGAGTAAGAGAGGGAGTCATGTTGATAAGATGGACTGAAGTGAGAACAGCATCACCCCAGTATGTTTTGGGAACATTCATCTGGGTGAGAAGGGATCGGGCAATATTTAGGAGGTGACGAAGCTTGCGTTCTGCAACCCCATTCTGTTGAGAGGTATAAGGACAAGAGGTTTGATGTATTGTTCCATTGGAAGCAAAGAAATAAGAAAGATCTCGTTGAGTAAACTCCAAGGCATTGTCTGAGCGGAATATTTGAATATTCGATCAAAAATGATTTTTGACATAAGCGAAGAAATCTTTGACAATTTTATTGATTTCTGATCGTTCTTTAATAAGATAGACCCAGGATGACCTGCTATAATCATCCACAAAAACAGTAAAATAGCGGTGTCCACCAATGGTTCGGACAGGACAAGGTCCTCAAACATCACAATGAACTAATGAGAAAGGCATAGTATGACGGGGTTCAGTCCTAGCAGGAAAAGATGCACGATGATGTTTTCCGAACTGGCATGCCTCACACTCGAAGGGTTTAAGAATGGACAGTTCAGGGAACATTAAGGAAAGAGCTTTAGCAGAGGGGTGACCCAGACGAAGGTGCCAGAGAAGGGGATTAGCAGAGATGGAAGTTGCGCCAGCGAAACCAGAGTTGAAAGGGATATCAAGATAATATAAGCCATTCTTCTCATGTCCCCCACCAAAGATCTGTTTCGTCCGGATGTCCTGAAAATAACAGCATAAATCATCAAAAATCACGCAACAATTGAGTTCTGTGCATAATTTGTGAACCGACAGCAGACTAAGAGGAAAAACAGGAGCACAGTAGACATCCGTTAGTCTAAGTTTGGGGCTAAATTCCATAGTCCCCACACTAGTGATGGGTGAGTAAGCACCATTAGCCACACGAACATGTTTTACCGTAGAGGGGTCCCTGGGAGAGGTGAGGAGACTTCATTCTCCTGTGAGGTGGGTTGATGCACCCGAGTCGATGATCCATGTAGAAGTAGTGGTAGAGGCAGAACTGGCAATCGTACCTGTGGTAGCTGCTAGAGTTGCAGTAGGCCCTGAAGTTATAGTGTCGACAACTGGGTTCTGAAGGAGTTGGCGAAGACGAGTATATTCTGCAGCAGTAAAAGATAATGGAGCATCGGTGGGAGATTGAGCCTGAGAGGTCTCCATAGTATCATAATTTGGGTCATAAGGTGTGGCCTCATATGCATTATTGGCTTTGGGCATGCCAAAGGTCGTCCAGCATTTATCAGACGGATGGTTCCAGCGGCCACAATGAGTACAAGCAGGATAACGAGGATTTGAAAAATCACGACCACAGCCGCATCCTGAGTCTCGTCCTCGTCCCTGCTCTCGTCCACGACTGCGACCAATTATGCGGCCGCGTGATCCTTGGAAGGGTGGTCGTCCTCCTGCAAAGTGGGCAGTAGTGTCTGCAGTGAGAGGTGGATTGGGCGATTCCAGCTCCTATAGTCTGCCAAAAATAGTTTCAAGGGACGGTAGGGAAGCTGCCGTCAGGAATTGGTCTTTGACAGATTTATATCGAGGGTGTAAACCTGAAAGAAAACGATACACCTGTCATTCTGTTCTTTCACCAATTTGCTTGTCACAGCAGGCAGGTTGAAATATAAGCAGTTCTTCAAATAACCCTGTGAGGAGCCTATAATATTCTATCAAGGATGTTTCTCCTTGATTTGCAGACCAAATTCTTGTGGTTGTTTTCTGGGAGTAAGTTTTCTCAAGACTTTCCCACATTTCTTTTGCAGTTGTTTTATAGAGCAAATTTGACGCAATATTAGGATCAACATTGTTCGTCATCCAAGTGATTACCTGGCAAATATCAACATACCAGGAGTCATAGTTGGCGTCTGTCTCGGCAAGCGGAGTGGTAGTGAGAATGTAGATCTTGCGCTGGCCACCAATGAAAATTTTGAAGGAGCGAGACCATAGCACGTAGTTCTCTGATCCCTTTAGTTTGATTGAGGTGCCCTGTACCAGCATAGATGATGTATGGTATAGGGGCTTAGAGTCCGAAGACGTAGGAGCAGATGCCATGGTGGCCGTAGTGGTCAATGACCTAGTATGCAGAGGTAATTGAGATCATACAGAATATTAGCAGACCATAGTGATTTAGTCCATGAAGAAAACCATCAATCTATGGTTGGCAGTCTAGGGGACCAGGGGCCTTGCGAGGGACCTGGGTCCTTGCGAAAAATCCTTGGATCGAAGGGAGCTCGGTCCTTGCGAAGATGGGTCGTAGAGTAGTACTGGGATGGCCGTAGGGCAGTGGCGCATATGGAGGGTGCGACGGGGCGTACTGCAGTACTGGATGGCGAAGGGCGCGTCTGGAGGGGAGGCATGAGTCGTGTCTGGAGGGGAGGCCTGATGTCCGTCTGGAGGGGAGAGCGAGATGAGGCGTTGCGTCTGGAGGAGAGGCGGGCGAGATGAGGCATTGTGGAGGGTGCCTGGCGGATGGCGCGTCGCGTCTAGAGGAGAGGCGCGTCTGGAGAGGTGCCAGCGAGGGGCGCTTCTGGCGGAGGGCGCCTGGCGGAAGTCGCGGAGGGAGGGCACCGTGCGGAGGGGTGCGGAGGGAGAGCACCGTGCGGAGGGGTGCGGAGGGGTGCGCAGGGCGCCTGGCGGAAGTCGCGGAGGGAGGGCACCGTGCGGAGGGGTGCGGAGAGCGCCTGGCGGAGGGAGGGCACCGTGCGGAGGGAGAGGTGCGGAGGGAGGGCACCTGGCGGAGGGAGGGCACCGTGCGAAGGGAGGGAGCCTGGCGGAGAGAGGGCACCGTGCGGAGGGAGGGCACCTGGCGGAGAACGAGAATCACGCCTGGCGGAGAAGGGTGGCGCTGGGAGGAGCGCCTAGGGGGGACCCCTAGGGTTCGAGCATGACGAGGGCAGCGGTTGGAGTGGGGGAAATTTAGGCTCTGATACCATGTGAGAAACTGTGAAACTGTGTAATTATTCTGTGAGGTCTAGGGGTCCTTATATAGGACTAAACCCTAGGGTGCTCAGAGTAGAACTTACATAAGTACCCCTGTGGGGTTACAAAGGGAAACAGTTCATAAGGAAACAATGCATAAGGAAATAGAGATAAATAGAGAAGCAACAATATATGGTATTCTCTAACAATATACACATATATATATATGGGGTTGATGGGGCTGCCCCCTAGGGGTAGCCAACATGGCTGCCCCCACCCCAATTTTCGCATTTTTTTTATTTTTTTGAAAAAATATCACCATGTATATTCATCCCTATATCCCTTCTATATGTCACTCGAATTTCGTCAGAAACTGAGACTCCTACGGCCTCCATCCAGACAGGGTCGATTTAAAAAATTTTGCGACCGTTAAAAAAATGACGTCTAGATAGAGCCGTAGGAGTCTATGTTTCTGACGAAATTCGAATGACATATAGGAGGGATATAGGGATGAATATACATTGTGATATTTTTCAAAAAAATAAAAAAAATTGCGAAAATGGGGTGGGGGCAGCCATGTTGGCTACCCCTAGGGGGCAGCCTCATTTTCCCCTATATATATATATATATATATATATAGGGACCCTTTCAAATGAGGTGGGGTCTCACCAATATTGTGGTGAGCCATCAATGTGATTCGTCAGATCTTGATCTAACGGTTGCATCAAAAAACTCATCTAAAAGGGCGTTTTCGTCATCTCAATTTCATTAAATTTGAGTTTCATTTATTAGATTCAAACTACCATTTTAAGCTTTTCTGAATTTGGTATTTTCAATAATACCTTTATTGATTAATTTTCAATTTTCAACTGTAGCTTTGTAAAATCCAACGAGTTTTTGTAAAATTCTCTTTGTAATTTCATTAATAATTTCATTTTTTTTCGTTTTTGTATATGTGTATTTCCTTTTTATAGATGGGTCTATTCGTTTTGTAAATGTGCATGTTTATTTTGTAAATGAGTTTATTCATTTTGTAAACTCCAACGAGTTTTTGTAAGAGTAATTTTTCTCTTTGTAAACTTCTGCCTTTTTGTAAATATGTATATTCATTTTGTAAAATTTGCGTAAGCCTTTGTAATTGTATCTCACTTCTTTGTAAAACTCAAGTAGCACTCTGCAAAATAAGAAAACAAATATTGTGATTTGTAAAAAAACGAATCAAAATGTAAATATGAATAGGATATATGTAAAATAACTATACCACAATGTAAATCCCCCTCAGCCCGCGCAACGCCGCCCCTTGCCGTATCTGCAATTTCCCACGGAGGTCGGATCTGTCGATCCACGGTACTTTCATGGAACATTGAATAATGAAAACGGTGATCCTGCAAAAACTGGGGTGGAATATTACATTTATTTCAATCTATAAAATCCTGCGAAAATGAAAACTATGATCGTTCGTGGAAATCACAAGAGCTCCGCGTGCAGCTGGGCGTACGCTGTGTGCGCGGGCACGCAGTGGCGAATGGAAGACGCGAGCGTCGTGCGTGGCCGCATGCGGAGCTCGGCAGAGGGCAGTACAGCACGCAGGAGGCCGCGCAGCGCGGCGTCGGAGAGGTGCGCAGGCGGTGCTCCGCCTGGAGGTTGTGATGGAGGTGACGCCAACCGCGGAGAGCGATGGGCGACATCGGTGGAGCGCGGCCTGTGCATGGAGGCACGCTGCAGGTCGGCTATGGAACGGAAGGCGCGGGCGGCGCTCGGGCCTGGGCGCGGGAGGCGCGTGGCAGCCGCCTGAAGGTTCAGAGGCTGCGGTTAGGGACCGCCTCGCGGTAGTGGAGATGGAGACGGTGGAGGGTGGCGTAATTATAGCCACATGAATTGGCCTTTCCTAAATTATAGGAACGTCGAATGCTAAAACGGGAAATGATCTAAAAGACCAAAATGGGTTTTCATCCAATAAAATCAGAATTAATTATATACGTTTAATTATAGCCACACGATTAAAATCAAAAGGGTGTGATTGATGGCTCACCACAAGTGGTGAGACCCCGCCTCATTTGAAGTTTCTCATATATATATATATATATATATATATATATATATATATATATATATATAAGGAGTGATCCTGTGAGAGCAAAAAGTTGTGAGAACATGGGAGGAGTGATTCTGTACCATTAGATTCAACCAGGAGAGAGAAAACATAATCTAATGGTCCATAATCATTCCTCTCATGCTCTCACAACATTTTCTCTCAGAGGATCACTCTTCTATATATATGTGGGTAAATTAACTCTCCCACTCCATTTTTCACATATTTTTTTATTTTTTTTGAAAATAAAAATCGTGTAAATTCATTATTATATTCCTATATTATATCATTCAAATTTCATGCGAAATAGAGACTCCTACGACCTTCATCCAGACGGGGTCGATTTAAAAAATCATGTGACCGTTAAAAACTGATGTTCTGGATGGAGGTCGTAGGAGTCTTTGTTTCAAACAAAATTTGAATGACATAATATAGGGATATAGTGATGAATATTCACAGAAGAAATTTTCAAAAAAATAAAAAGGGAGAAAACGGGACGAGAGAGCTAAGTTAGCTACCCCATTTTACCCTATAAATACGTAGACTCACCATAATGGTTTGAGAAATTAATTAATTTATTAATAAATTATGATGTGGAAGTTGAAATTTCTTTATAAATACGTTAACAATTACCTTTTGAGAAGAATATCAATGTATCAACACATATGTAATGTATATAACCATGATAAATGATCCAGCTGCTTTTTCAAACTATATAAATCAAAGAAAAGCTTTCATCCTGAGGCTCGTAGCATATATATACGAGGGCTTCTCGGCTCTGGGATGAGGGCTCACCCTCTTTGCCTCTGGCCGGAAAAGGCATCCGATCCGAAGATTGCTGTGGACATTCGTGAAGCTTCTCTCACTTCCCCTTTCTCATTTGTGAAAATAACATCAATAAACAGTGGAACCGACTACATTAACTACTCAGACTCGAGTCGGAGTTGTCCCTGCTTCGGTCACTGAGATCAAAGAATTGTGAAAATGACCGACCCCTTTCGCACTACTATAGAAGAAGATGAAGGGTGCGGGTAATGGTAGAATAGAACAGGTCGACGATTCTCCTCAGATGGTTCTTCCAATATCTCTGACGCATTTTAGGCTATTTGTCAGGCAAACCGACGCATTAAGATAGCCCCTTTCCTGATTGGTGGTCCACGTTCCGTGGGAAGCTTCTCCCGCTGTCAACTCTGCTCCCTTCCGCAGATAGCCTTTCTTCATCTTTTTATGTAAAGCCTTGGCAAAAGAATTCACCTGCCCTACTATATAATAAATAATCAGGGGAAAGATTTGAGCTTTCACTAAAAGGAAAACAAGTTGTGGCTACAGAATTATGCCCACGGATATAAGATTTGTGGCCACAGAATTAGGCTCTGACCACCGCACGTCGTGGTCAGTAGCCGTAGCTACAAGTCTCGTCGCGAGAGTTGTCTAACCACTAATATGCCGTGGCCACTATAAGTGACCACAGAACTTTTCGTGACCACAACTCTTGTATGAAGAATTTGGTCACGGATTGTAGCTACGAGAAACTAGTGGTCACGGAATTATCGTGACCACAAGTTTCCGTAACCATATTCCGTGGCCACAACTCATTTTTCTTGTAGTGTTTCAATGGCTCGACGGCGGGAGGGGAAGAGGTGGCCAGCCCGCCCTGAACTACTGTAATAATTGTCTTGTCTTGTTAATTTATTTTAAATCCAAATCATGGTAATGAGATTATAATTTTATTGTTCAATTGAATGTACATCAAACATCATTACAAATGCATGTAAGTCTATTAGTTGAACTGGAAAGTTATTAGTTCATCTTGTGAGTATTAATGCTACAAATTAAAATACAGGCATATATGCATAACTTTCGTGAACGGTTAATATATTTTTTTATTAACCTAAGCCACAGGAAAGGATAATAAACACAACTATCCTCATCGGTGTAATATCCAAACGAATCGGTTTAATACTTAAGGTCTACGAAAACTCCACATTAACAAGTTCCCAGAGAGGTTATAACTTTCTAATTTTAGGTTTGTTGAAATTAGATGCAAGGTTTAAAAAATCGGATCGAACGTCGAACCGGTCAGTTTTCGATTTAATCCAATTGGGTCGGACCGTCGGTCCAAACCGGTTGGACCGATGATGATGTCAGCATAACGTCATCATTCCTATCGACTTGGAAAAAACTGTACCGGGATTAATTTACTGGTCCGACAGATCGAATCGGTTTTTGAACCGATAAAATCGGATACATATATGTAAGTATTTATTTTTATATATATTTTTTGAAGCCAAGAAAAAAGGGGGAGACACTCAATGGTGTTCACCCCAATATATTAAAGAAGTAAAAAAGAGTGTCGAATGTACAAAACGCCCAAAGACGTTACAAAGAGGCAAAGTAGCCTCCAGCCAGAACGAGAAAACACAAAAAAGTCTAGCTGCCACTCCAGTCGTCCACCATCCTTGCAGCGCGATTGAGCACGTTCTCCTTGTAAAAGCGTTGGTCCGAGAATATGGCCTCATTCCGTCCAAGCCAAATCGATCATAATCTTGCCACCGGAGTCAGAAAACGCCTTCTATCAGTATGTCTGTTAATGAATAGAGAGTTACAGAAGGCCACCACGTTAGTAGTTCGCACCCAAACCACAATCGGATCCTCCCACAGCCCACGAACCATAGGGCACTCGAAGAAAACGTGCTCAAGGGATTCCACGTCCGAGTCACATAGCACACAGATATCAGACACAGATGGCACCAATCTGGAACATCGATCCCTCATCAGAAGCCTCTTCCTGCGGACGAGCCATAAAAATATAGCAATGCGCAATGGTAAACCAAGCCTCCAGAAACAGCAGTCCCTCACCAAAGAGTCAGAGCAAACGAGCGGCGCGAAAGCAAGCATACCATACGCCTTGCGCGTCGAGAAGCCGTCGTCCCTCCAGATCCAATGATCCCTACCCTCGCAAGGCCTATCAGCACCCTCGAGTACGTCCAGCAGGGAAAGAAAGTCAGCCAGCCTTTGATCCTAGAAATTCACCCCAAAGCGAGGGCACCAACAACCGCTCGCCCAGCAAGAAGCAACCGAGGCATCCTTGTCCTCGGCCAACGCAAATAACCGCGGGAAACGAACACAAAAAGGATCTCCCCCCAACCAGCCATCCTTCCAGAATAAGAACGCACGACCATTCCCCAAAACCGGTTTAAATCTCGCTCGATTTCTCAAGAAAGCCTCCTGCACTCTAGAAAATTACTATAAATTTATTTCCCCAAATTACTATAAGAACGCACGGCCATTCCCCAA
Organism: Ottelia alismoides; assembly: GCA_037367405.1. Classification (NCBI taxonomy): domain Eukaryota; kingdom Viridiplantae; phylum Streptophyta; class Magnoliopsida; order Alismatales; family Hydrocharitaceae; genus Ottelia; species Ottelia alismoides. The sequence goes on along the minus strand of JAZKJV010006314.1, from coordinate 295,488 downwards.
AGTATTTATTTATATATCCATGAAATAATTATTTAAAATGTGAAATCTTTCAATAGAATAACAAGATTATCTATTTCGAGTAAAACTCTACAAAAGTTAATCACATTTTCTAACATTATGTATGGATACAATATTGTAATCATCAGTTGCTTCTAGAAAATTACTATAAATTTACCAAACCATCAAAACTGGATCAATCCGAGTCCGACCCGATTTTTATTTTCCTTTTCTTAAAAATTAATTACATGGAACCGACTGAACCGACCGGATCCGAGCCAGTTCCCGATCCGACCAGCCGGTCTAGTCCAATTTTTTAAACCATGATTAGACGCTGTTTACAACTTACAGCGCCGGTACCAACAAATCCAACCCAATTTAAATATTAATCACTAAAAACCAGGGATGCAAATGGTAAAATATGTACAAGGATACGGGTGTTCTCATATCTTATCTATTTTGAAATATTAATACGGATGCGGATAAGCGTATTGACATATATGAAAAACATGATACCACATTCTTAAAAAATGAATACGAATGTAAAACGGATAATGATTGACTACTATTTTATATATTAGCTTAAATAAACATGTATTGAATGAGATATGCATGATATAAATATAGTAAGTGTACTTATATCATAATGATTATACCATTGTGGTGAAAGAAAGTATAAGATTATCTTATATATAATTAAAAATGAATCTAGAACTACATTTATATATGAAAATAGATATATGGTTACATATATTTGCGGATATCAATATGATATCCATATCCACATCCATTTTGAACAGATAATGATACAAATGTCAAATTCTACATAAAATGTAGAAGATGGCGGATCAAATATGAATATATCGAACAATTTGATGGTCATGGACATTCTTTTCGTGGGGGCTTGAAAAAGAGATTCCCCCCATTCTTTAAATGTCTCCCTTAGGGATGCAAACAGATGGATATAGGTATTACTGTATTTTTACCTATTTTTGAATACGAATGCAGATGCGGATATGAATATTGACGGATATTAAAACTATCTTATCATACCTTTAAAAAACGGATACGGATGTAAAACAGATACTGATCACATATAAATAATTTTAGAAATACTCTATAGAATCAACTTAAATATACATGAATTGGATGGAAAATACATCATAAATTTACTAAATGTGTTTGTATCATAAAAATTATACAAATATGGTAAAAGAAGGTATAGAATTATGCTATATAAGGTTACAAATATATCCATGACAATATTTATATACGAAAACAGATATATGGATATAGATACAGATATTTACAAATATCAAAACGATAACCATATCCGTATCCATTTCAAAATCTGTATAAAACGGATGAAGTGACGAATCATATATATATATATATATATAGAGAGAGAGAGAGAGAGGTAAATGGGGCTGCCCCCAAGGAGTAGCCAACTTGGCTACTCCCACCCCTATTTTCCCTCATTTTTTTATTTTTTTGGAAAATAAAAATTTGTATATTCATCATTATATCCCTCTCACATTCTATTAAAATTTCGTCAGAAACAGAGACTCCTACGGCCTCCATCCAAACATGGTCGATTTAAAAAATCCTGCGACCGTTAAAAAAATGACGCCTGGATGGAGGGCTTAGGAGTCTCTGTTTCTGACGAAATTTTAATAGAATGTGAAAGGGATATAATGATGAATATACAAATTTTTATTTTTCAAAAAAATAAAAAAATGAGGGAAAAATAGGGGTGGGAGTAGCCAAGTTGGCTACTCCCTGAGGCAGCCCCATTTTACCCCCATATATATATATATATATATATATATATATATATATATATGTATGTATGTATGTATGTATGAAACTGTTTGCATCCCTAATCCCTTGATGAGATAATCTTTTCTAAGCTTTCTAAGTTGAAATCTTATCATCCAACACTACCGTCCCAATTTATTGAGTACGGTAAACTTAAGGTCTCATGTTAGTTGAATGCTAACGGTGCTATATATCTAAAGTTAATCTCAAAAAACAAGGATCACGAAAAATGATCATAAGAATATCTTTAGGTAATTTTAACAGTACAAGACATCAACAATCGTTTTTTACACGACTTCCTTTCATTGGCTATTCAACTCTTGTCAGCTGTTATTGTACATAACGATTTCCTTTCATTGTAAGCGCGATAATTATACATGAATATAATCATCCTAGGACCTCCCTCCAATTATTATATTTTCTACATGGAATCAAATTTTCATAAAAAAAATCGTAATCTATGCACCAGTAGAATTTCTACATGCTGTGATTTTCTGCACGCACCTGCCAACTATAAACAAATGGTTGGAATGATTTTGTCTTGGTGTGGAGATCACTGCGGAGCTTCGCATGGAATAGAAACTAAGAATGATACATGTAGAGACTATTTGCAGCTGCACAAGCAATCAAATTTGATGTTGGATGCCATGCCAAACTGATCACTTTCGAACTCGTGTCGAATGCGACGCCACTGCTGCCGTTAGTACTAGAACGGTCCATCCCTGTGTAACAAACAAAAAGCAAGAAATTATAGCACAACAATGAGCACCTGAAGAAATTGCCCTCTTCAGTACTGACCTCTTCTATTGTTTCTGAGAATGTACTGACCTCTCCTGTTATGCCCCAGAGTAAAGTTTGGCAATAGTCTTGTAGCTCTCGTGTTGGTATGGCTGGGAATCCTGTAAAGACATGAATAAATGTTGTTTGGGTTTGGGTTTATTCTATAAACAGTTTTCCATGTCATATTCTCTTCACTCCACCTGCAAACAATATTGTTGCAGTAAAGATCAACAAAAACACGAAAAAGGAAAGAGTACTGGAATGGCACACTCATGTCCCAATTCTCATACAGAGAAATCTGTAAAAAGACGCGAGGAATACACATTTCCAATTCAATGTAGAGATTGATGCTACCAACTGAGATGTGATCTATTGGGGGAAGATTTGTCTTCCCAAGGACATGTTTAGCAGGATTCGTGCAATACATGGCCTATTTCTTTTAAATAGATTTCTAGTAATAAATATCTTCGGTCGGAACTTCTGATTATTCGAATAAACTTTAGATAGCAAAGGGAGAACCTGGTACACGGACACCACTTGCAGGGTCCAGGGAAAATCCATCCACTTTGTTGAAATATAAAATGCGGAAGCAAATCAGACACAACAACAACACAACAACAACAAAGCCTTTTCCTACAATTAAGTAGGGTCGGCTACATGGATTCTTCGCCTCCATTCCATTCAGATCTATCTTGGGTCAATCTCGGACTTATATCCAAAAAACTAAGATCCCTTCATATAGTCTCTTTCCAACACTTCTTGGTCCGTCCTCGCCCTCTCTTAGCCGGCTCAACATCCCACCACTCGCATCTCCTAACCGGTGCATCAGTTGACCTTCTTTGCAAATGACCAAACCATCTTAAGCGGTTTTCTCGCATCTTATCCTCGATCGGAGCTACACCAACTTTCTTTCTGATTGCATCATTCCGAATCCGATCTTTACGTGTATGTCCACACATCCATCTTAGCATTTTCATTTCTGCTGCAGCCATTCTCTGCACATGTCTATGGTTCACAGGCCAACATTCAGAACCATAAAGCATAGCAGGTCTCACGGCTGCTTTGTAAAACTTTCCTTTAATTTTTAAAGGAATTTTCTTATCACAGAGAACAGCGGAGGCTCCTCTCCACTTTAGCCAGCCTACATTTATTCTATTAGTAACATCTCCATCAATTTCCCCATCATGTTGCAAAATAGATCCTAGATATCTAAAAGAATTTCTTCTGAATGTTATCGTCACCAAAGCGGAAGCAAATCAGAGCAAGAGCAAAATAAATAAAACACTTTGATTTTACGTGGAACCCTACTCCGTGAGGAGCGGGATGAAACCACGGGAGAACCGCCACAAAGGGCTGATTTTTCTATTAACTTTCTCAAAGGTTACAATAGGTGTGGGGCTCTTTATATAGCCCCACCAATGTGACCAAAAATCACCACTCCAAGATGTGGTACTAAACATAGCCCACCAATACCATTCTTCAACACTCCCCCTCAAGCTAAGCATGCAATGCTAAGCTTGGATAAACAAAAAGAATGCACCCACTCACATACAAAATAAATGAAACGGCATACAATGTCAACTCAACGCACGTTGTCGATTGATGCCGAAGACGATGCTTCTCATGTCATGTTGGTGAGGAGGAACTAGAGACTTGAGTGTGAATAATGATCCGCAGAAATATCTGATCAGCAATTGAGTCTTCATCATAGAGTACTCCAGCCCGCAACATATCTTCACTGAAAACTGCTCCATCACTCCAAAGGGCCAACAAGAACGTCGTGGGAATATCCATACATACTGGAGTTCACGGCCATGAAAACATATCGTGGGAATATCCATACATAGTGTTCACGGCCATGAAAACATGCCGTGGGAATATCCATACAAAGTGGAGTTCACGGCTATGAAAACATCCGTGGGAATATCCATACATAGTGGAGTTCATGACCACTAGAGAATGAAGCCAACAATGAGTCTCCTACTGGAGAACTCCACAAAACATAGGTACTCAAATAGAGCACCTCAAACAATGAGTCTCCCTCTGGAGAACTCCACAAAACATAGATACTCAAATAGAGCACCTCAAGCAATGAGTCTCCCTCTGGAGAACTCCACAAAACATAGGCACTCAAATAGAGCACCTCAAGCAGTGAGTCTCCCTCTGGAGAACTCACAAAACATAGGTACTCAAATACAGCACCTCAAGGAATGAGTCTCCCTCTGGAGAACTCCACAAAACATAGGTACTCAAATAGAGCACCTCAAAGAATGAGTCTCCCTCTGGAGAACTCCACAAAATATAGGTACTCAAATAGAGCACCTCAAGGAATGAGTCTCCCTTTGGAGAACTCCATAAAAACATAGGTACTCAATAGAGCACCTCAAACAATGGTAGGGCTCAGAAACCTCCACCCAACACTTCAACAATGGTAGGGAAGACTCCACTACCCAACAATGGTAGAACATTCTACCCATCACTCCTCCTTTCTCCAAGTTTGTCAAAAACGACAACATGGGAGAACAACCAAGAAATTCTTTCCTCTTTTTTCTTTTTCCTTTTTTTAGTCCCAACAAAATTTTGTTTGGACTGTATTTTTTCACAAACCTTCATTTTTTTTCAATATCATTTTTTTCAATATCATTTTTTCTTGGACGGTCCTCCCTTTTTTCACACAACTCGACTTTATTTCATTTTTTCCCTCCGTCTCCAGCAACCACTTTTTCATTCATGCCCATCAAGGGCCAAAGCATAACTATTCCATCCCCTTTTTTAAAAAATAATAATAACGGACCATTGAGCCCCTCACACTTCAATGAGAGAGAGAAGAAATAGGATTCACTCCTTTCTCTCAATCGATGCCGCCGTCGACAATAGGAGAGGAAGAGGGGAGCCCTACACAGGGAAGGAGGCGCAGGAGCTCACGCAGGGGATCACGCGCAGAGTTTGAGATGCTTGCACAGGAGGCACACGCCAGCAGGGGGCGCAGGGGCTCACGGCAAGTGAGAAGGGCGGAAGGCTCCGCCTAGAGTGCCGCTTGCGCCTGTGCGCGTGCTGCGTTAGGGCTGAGATGCCTGGCTATCGTGCGGGAGCCCCACCTGGACATGATGCGCAGGGCAATGCCGCCTGCGCACGCGGAGCGACCTCCTAGGGTTGCGAGGGCAGCGGGAATCGCCTGGAGGGATGAACGGGCCTCCAGCGTGCTAGGGCGGCGATGGGTATATCGCCTGCTCACACTATAGGAGTCGATGTCGTGGGTGTATAACGTCGCCGCCATCTAAGACTACTGGAGGACGCACACGGTGAATGAATATGCGCCGCCCTTCCTGCGCTGGAATCTTGAAGATACGCCTGGTAATGTATGAGATCGAGGTTGCCTTGAGGGGCTGTAAAGCCCTAGAAGGGATTCTGCTGCTGGAGAAAGAAGATACGGCCCCACGAACAAATCATCTCTTGCAGGGGCTGGATTTCCACGAACAAAGTGCAGAAAATAGGGTTTCACAGAAAAAACCCTAGAATAAAAAAACTGGAACATATCTTCGAATATGAATCTTCAAGAATCGTGAACAATGAATCTGATAATCGAATCTCAAATAATGTAAAGACAAAAAATCCTCGAGAATCGACACGCTCTAATACCATGTTGAAATATAAAATGCGGAAGCAAATCAGAGCAAGAGCAAAATAAATAAAACACTTTGATTTTACGTGGAACCCTACTCCGTGAGGAGCGGGATGAAACCACGGGAGAACCGACACAAAGGGCTGATTTTTCTATTAACTTTCTCAAAGGTTACAATGGGTGTGGGGCTCTTTATTATAGCCCCACCAATGTGACCAAAAATCACCACTCCAAGATGTGGTACTAACATAGCCCACCAATACCATTCTTCAACAGGTTCCATTAAATATGCTAATGCCCCCTTCAACGTTTCTGAAAGATCTGATTGTTAGGAGCGGAAGCAATACCAACTCTGCTCTGATACCAGTTGATGGGACACGACCCGCCGGTATCGTCTCCTCTCGGATAACAGACCCCTGGATACGGAAGCGGATACAGATACAGATGCAGATGTGCAATCAACCACCAGCAAGAACAATGTAACCCATAGAGAGAAAGGGAAAGAGGGAGAGAAGAGAGGAAGAGAGCGAGGGAACAGAGAGAGTTGTACTCGTTCTTCTTTTAGTGACCTTTCTTCTCCGGTGGTCGCGAGAGGTGACCGACCACCGTTATATCTAGTGTTCTTTTCTTCATGTACTTTTGTGGTTATGGTCGATTCCGTATCCGCATATGCATCTGCATCCGTATCCGAGGGTTCATCGTAGAGGAGACGATACTAGTGGCTCGTGTTCCCGTCAACTAGCATCAGAGCAGAGTTGGTGTCGCTTCCGCTCCCAACAAGTGGTATTAGAGCAGAGTTGGTACCGCTTCCGTGCCCAACAAGTGGTATCAGAGCTTGAGGGTTTATTTTTCTTTCTTAAAATTCTTGATATTTGTCCTTGGGTTCGATTTGAGGGTTTGATTTTCCTTTCTTAAAAGGTCAAAAGATGATCATTAGAGTTGGAATGTTGACTTCGAGTAAGAGTGGTATCTTTCATTTTCTATTTAGTAGGACCGTGACGATATGACATTAATGTATTTTTGTGAACGGAGTTGACGCATGTAAGACCTTAAAACTATCTTTTCTGCAGTTTAGTTAGACCGATGAAAACGAGGAATTTGGCTAAACTCAGTATACATTTTAAAATCAGTTTCAGGCTCATGTACAACTGCGCATTTTCAAAATTATGAAGTTAGCATTAACATATACTGAAAATGGCTAAATAAAATTTAAAAAGAGTCTCAATGCTCTGTTCCAAGTTTAGTTACCTGCTTGGGTTTTTGCTGGCTTCCCATGTAGTTCCCTGGTCTTCACTTCCAGAATTAAGGGAAAATACTCTAAATATATTACTGAAGAAAAACCATACATGTTACTACTAAATACTAATCACAGCATACGATCTATATTATGCACATGCTACAAATTAGAAGCACCTATAAGATCCACTGGCAAAGTGAAGACCATCAGGGCTTGAGCAGCACTCAAATTTGTCAAAACCGAGTCACTATTGTACAACTCAGGTAACTGGGAAAATGAAAATCATGCAACTTAGAGCAGACAGAATTTATAAACAAATGGGTATGTGTAATATAACTTAGTTAATTTAAATCATGGAATTACAAGGAGTATCACAAACTATTGAGATCAGGTGCATGCATTTAGAGATTCAAGAAAAGTTCAAGGCCAGCTACATGCTTCTTTAGCTTGTTTTTGTACCTTTCTCCGGTTTTCTATTAGCCACAATAATTTGAAGCCAGATCTTCAAACCAAACAAAGGGAAAAAATCTAACCTTGGGATGAAGATACTCATGAATTTTGAATGTCACTACAGGCAACTTCTCCATCCGCATGTCCCAAAGCTGCAAATGAGATAGTATCATGACATGGGTCAACGACCTAGAATCCCACGGTGCACAAAAGATGATACTAGTAATGCAACAAATGTGTTAAGCTGTTACAGAAATTACAACCTCATGATAGTCATCAATATAAAGTTATGAATGTTGCATCATCCGCCATCAATGAATAGATGTTACAAAATAAAATGAGCAAATTTGTGTGTGGGCATGTTATGAAAGACTTGTATGCGGGTATTCTTCCTACAACGAAAAAGACACTCCTGCATTCTCATTAGGGATGAAAACTATTAGATATGGATACGATTATAGGTATAATCGTATCCTTAGCCATTTTAAAATATGAATCTAGATATGAACACTGAGGAATAGTGAAAACGTGTCCTTATATTCTTGATAACGAATATGAACAAAAAATATAAAACATATACTATTCGAATGCAAATAATAATAGAAATGGATGGTTTACATGTATAATAACTATACTAAATGTATCAATTTCATATATTAACAATGGCCATACAATTTTTTTAAATATAGTTATAAATAAATCTGTAACTATACATGTATATCAAAATTGATATACGAATACGCATGAATGTCAAAGTGATATCCATGCCCGTATTCATTTCAAAATAATATGAATATGGATGTCAAAATCTATATCAAATAAATATGATAAGGGATTGGATATGAATATATCTATATTCATTTTCATCCCTACTTGTCATGCACGGATCCTAACTTTGAATTCAAGGTTGTAAAAATCTGTAGTAAATACTCGATCGGTTGGGTCACTGACTAAGGATTAATCGACAAGGCGACTAATCAGATTTAGTCCAGCCTTTAGTTGGCTTTGGATTTTTTTAATTACTTTAAATACATAAATTAATTTTCTACATATATTATTTACATAGATTTGTACATATTTTATCATAAAATAAAAAATGGTATCTCCAAGCAAAAGTCAACCGACTAGTTAGAATTAGTCACTCCTCAATCGGCCACCCCACCGACTAGACTAGTCGGGCCAGTCAGGTGACTTTTACAACACTGTTCGAATTCATCATCCATGCAACCACCTGAAATACTGTCAATTCTCCCCATCATAGATCCATAAGTCATCGGTCCATTTCGATCCACGAATGATGATCATCCTTGACCATCCTCAGGGCGGAACCTAGTATATATTATGGGGGGAGGGGGCATGACCCTCCATGATTATTATATATCACTTGTACAATGTATTAAGTTTTTAATACGGCCCCTCCTTAATTGTATTATAATTAATGTTCTTGGAGAAATGTTGTAGAATCATTAAATGGACAAGTGGTAGAGTAATATGGTTATTATTTTGGAGATCATGGTTCGAGTCTTATCTCCCTCAATTTTAATTTCTATTATATGGTTTATCCAATCACTTCCAAAGTATCAAAATAATTTGATCTAAAGTTGTATTCGAGTTTATTTATATCTCCTTTTATTTTCAGTACTCCTTATAAATAAAATAAATTTTATAGTTTCCTTTTAACCGTGAACTTTTTTGTTTCAAAATTTCACTTGATAATTTAGCCTTTATAGGATGGATTTAGAGAGGCTTAAATTATTATATTTATCAAAATTTAAAAATCATCATCGAAAATACTGATCTATTTGAAAATCTAACGTTAATAATAAATTTAAATTCTCCTTTTATCAAAATTGAAAGAGGTTCATTTTAAAATATTAATTCTATTTGAAAATATCGTTCGAAAATACATAGATTTTTTATTTTTGAGCATACATAATAGTTGTATACTTGGCCCTCCATGATGAAATTCCCGGTTTCGCCCCTGACCATCCTTGCTGCATCCGGACTGATGCCACTCTCCAACTTGATATCTTCCTTATGTGAAGAAGTCCCAGGACATTTGCACTTTTATCTCCTTCACAAAAAATTTTCTATTCATTTCTTAAATTGGATACGTATCTTAGTTTGCTTATGTACAATTTTAACAAATTTACTAATCATTAATATTGTCGATACCCAAGTTCCCATGTGAAGTTATACCACTACCTTAGAGATTTTTTGGTAGACAATATTTACTACCATCTCAACCTTTTCATGATCCTTTTTTTAGCCTTTTAATCCACCAATCTTCCTGTCATTGATATCGAATACAAAAATGTCATGACACGAACAAATGTACATGTAATACATCTACATCATTAGGAGGTGTTGTTCAGTCCTCACTATGCGAAAAACAAAGATATAAACCATGCAACCAAAAATCTAATCCTAGGGAAGTTATATAGATACTCCCTATAAAAAAGGATCACAATACGTATTGAATCTGAATAAGTCGGAAAATGTGAGGCGTCTAATTCTAGAGGGGGTCTTCTCCCTTGCTTACGATGAAGGAGATTGAATCTCTACGATTGATAGGTTGGGATTCAAGGCACATATGTACTTCTAACAAGCTTATTCGGGACAACAATTTTCTCAATAACTCTAAGACATTGAATTTTTTTCTTTCCTTTTGTGCCCGCTATCAAATTTAACAAACACAATAAGAAAGCAGATTTACTAACAAAATTGTGGAACGAAAACAAAAGAAACCCATAGTAGAAACAGTCATTGAAGGAAGTTAAGTGAAGAAAAGTGTGGGGGATATTATTCTATGATGTCAAAACCTACAAGTTATCCCACATTCTACAACTTAGGATGCCGTTTGTTTTGAAGTAACTTCAATTTTTTAACATGGAAAGATGAAAAAATGATCTAAAATTGTGGAATTATTCTTACTGTTATATGGGTTAGTGGATTGTACGTGAGGATCCATTTAACCTTATGGGACAATATATGTAACTTACACATCAATTTTCTTTGATTAAGAAAGAAAAGACAACCCCAGTGAGTGCTAGGGCTCATCTCCCTAAGTTTTTCCCTTCTGTTGAGAAGGGTTTTCCACATAAAGCATCATATATTGTGGTTTATCCGTTTACTTAGTTCTGTCAACATTATTAGATCATATCTGATCAAGGACTAGAAAATGGATGATCTTCTTTCTAGAGCCATGAGGGATCTTCTTCCTTGTTCCACCCCTGTTAATCAAGTTGCATGCGATTGGGTTTTCATAACCAAACATGCGCCTGTAGGGTATGTGGACATGCTAAAAGCTCATCTAGTTGCTAAAGGTTTCACTTAAACTTATGATGTTGATTATTTTGAAACCTCCCTAATCATCAGAATGGAGTCTATTTGCACACTCTGTATGTTGCTATCAACAAGGACTTGCCTTATTTCAACTAGATGTTAAAAATGCTTTCTCTATGGAACCTTGCAGAAGAAGTATATATGACACATCCTCCTGAATATGAGTATCAAAGGGGAGTGAGCATGCGTGCCACTTGAAGAAGGAAATCTATGTATTAAAACAAGTCACCGAGCTTGGTTTGATAGACTCACCTCTGAAATCAGTTCTCTTCACTTTCATAGGACATTTTCTGATCATTTTGTCTTTGTTACACGACAGTCGTTGGCTACTGCCATTCTAATTGTTTATGTTGATGATATGGTAATTAATGGAGATGACAATGCAAATATTCTATGGAATAAGGCCTCTTTGCAAAAGGTGTTTGTAACCAAGGACCTTGACCACTTGTAATATTTTCTCGGTATTGAGGTAGCTCACCACTATGTAGGACTACTTCTTGCTCAACACAAGTATTGTTTTGGTATTCTTGAAGAAGCCAGCTTGCTTGGATGTATACTATTCATTCATGTAGAAAACTTGTGTCATGGCACTACTACAGCTTAACCCTTAGAGGATGTTAAGCACTACAAGAGCATAGTGGGCAAATTGTTATATCTTATTTGTTACTAGACCATACGTCTCTTAGGTTGTAACTCCAGTCAGCACATAGAGAGCCCCAAATATAGCCATCAAAATAATGCCCTTCTTATTTTAAGGTGCTGTAGTGTAAAGGTATCTCCTATGCCTCGAATGGCCATATAGATGCAAGTAGTCATGTAACTTCCTATTTAGAGGTAGATTATGCTCTCTCTCCTAAGAATCAACGGTCCACCAGCGGTTTCATCGTGTTTGCTAGTGTCGATTAATGCAACAAGATTGTGGATAAAACTTCAATAGAATAGTCCCCTTTCTTCGAACTAACATTCTATTGGGTACGAGAATAGCCAACAAAAACACATTTGACAGCTCTGGGTGAGAGCTTGTCACGACCAGGAGCAAAATTGTGGACAAAAGCCACGCAACCAAAAACTCTGGGAGTGAGAAAATAGGTCCTTCTCGGGAAACACAATCAAGAAGGGGACCTTCTCTCCAAGCATGGTGGAAGGCATCATGTTAACTAAGTAGCAAGCTGTAAGAACGACATCCCCCCAGAAAGAATGAGGAGCACGACTCTGAATCAAAAGTGCCTGTGTAACATCAAGAAGATGATGGTGTTTGCGTTCAGCCACACCATTCTGTTGTGAAGTATATGCGCACGAGGTCTGATGAACAATACTAATAGAGCTGAGAAATTCATATAGTTGTTGGGTAGAGAATTCCAAAGCATTATCCGTACGAATAAATTTCACATTAGCTGAGAAAATATTTTTGACCTCAAGAAGAAAAGATTTAATGATAGCACCAACTTCATATTTATGTTTTAACAAGAACACCCAAGATAGTCTAGAATAATCATCAACAAAAACTATATAAAAACGATGTCCCTAATGATCAGGAACACGACTAGGACCCCAAATATCAAAATGAAACAACTCAAAGGACTGACTACTGTGACAAGCTTGTACAATCCTCTTTGCTCATGGCCACATCCAATCACCTTGCTTGTTAGTATGTCCTGAAACACAAGGAAAGATGGATCAAATATGGCACGTCAATGTAAATCTTTTGTAATTTGACTAATAGACAAAAGATTCATCTGAAAATCTGGAGCATGTAAAATGTTCTGCAGATGTAAAGAAGAAGCTAGAATAATTTCCCCCGACCAACAATAGGTAGACGAACCCCATTAGCGATCACCACGGTAAGAACTAAACTGTGTGCGATCTCCGCAAATATGATGTGACGCTCCAGAGTCCACAATCCGGTCAGTCAAATCTGAGTAGCTACAACTGGTAAGAGCATAAGTAATACCTGAGGAGCTAGATGAAGCTCTGGCAGTAGCTGCGGCATCTGTAGAAGTTGCAGCTGGAATAGTAGGAGTGGACATCATCTCTCGAAGCCTAGAAACAATATCATCCAGGCAAGCGTCCTGGGGAGTAGCCAAAGTAGGTTTGGTCTGCTCAGGAACCCTCGCAGATGCAGGATATCCATGCTTCCGAAAGCATGTCTCCTCAGAGTGACCAGGACGATGGCAATGAGAACGTGGGCCACGCCGACGTCCTCCGCCTCGACCACGAGGACCACGCCCTTGAAACTGGGAAGTCCCCCCTCTTCCACGAGACACGGCCATAGCGGAAGGATTCTGAGCTACAGTAGTGGACGGAGTAGTAATCCGGTTCAATCGCTTGTACACCTCTTCCATAGGAGGTATCGTCTCTCCAGTTAGGAGTTGTGTACGTGCTTCATCATACTCGGAATCAAGAAAGGATAGGAAAACTCATGTCATAGTGGCATTCCGATACTGTTGTTGCTGCTCGGTGCTGATAGTAATAGGCATGAAGCTGTGTAGGTGTTCAAACATGCCTCTAAGATGAGAAAAGTGCACATGGAGTAGACGGTGTTTGGTCGAGAAAATGTCAAACTGCAACTGAAGAATCTTGCTCTCATTCTTGACTTGCCCATATGTGGCTGCTAAGATATCCCACATAGCCTTCACGGTGGGTTAGTTGACAATATCATTGGCAATCTCCGTAGTGAGCGTACCGGAGAGCCAAATGCGAGCATAAGCATCATCTTGCTTCCACGAAGCATTTGGCCCAGTTTTGTCCACCGGTTCTGGTTCGGTCAGAATGTGTTCCTTGTTGTAGCATTGCATAAGAGTGCGCAACTGCATGGATCATAATTCATAGTTGGTCCCATCCATCTTGACGATTGGTGCCGGACCTTTAAAAGCACCAGAATAAGAGAACACATCACTCTTATTTTCTGACATTATATCAACAAGATGAACCACAGACAACTGAGGAGTAGAACAATCCGAGAATGTCTACACAAGCATAAAGAGGTGTGGTTGTATCTGTAGACTCATACAACCAACCTCATTGATTATTGTTCACCACCTACAACCAAAATCAGACCAATAGGTTGCAAAAGAAAGCCTCAAAGACTACTTCCAGACCATGGGAAAGCAGCTGCAACACACGAGGGGATAGCTTGGCTCCTCTACGAAGTACAACGGGCCGTGGGGCCCTTGGCGGCGACCTCGAGGGGTCGGGATGGACATGGCCGCAGCACAGGAGGGTTGGGGAGCGCCCAGGCTAAGGCGCGAGGAGGCCTGGGGTTCCCCTGAGCACCTAGCAACTGCGCAAGAGGGTTGGAGGGGGTACCCTGAGGGCTCGTTTGGTAACCAGGTTACCCCGAGGTAACCTGGTTTACCCCTCTCTTTTCTTGGGTTGGAAATTCATCACACATCATAGTGATATCACATCACATTCCTTATTCCAACCCTCTCCAACCCTCAAAACCATCCCAAACAGCTACTATTCAAATCAGGTTACCCCAACCCACTCCAACCCAGCAACCAAACAGACCCTGAGGGCGGCGGCGGTGTGCAGGGAGGTTGGGGCGGCCTGCAGGCGATGCTGGGAGGATAAGGTGGAGGGGCGATGGCGGGTAGGGTATAGGATTAGGGTTTTGGGTGGGATACGGGAGCCCCGGTCTAGGACTGTTGCTCTAATACCAAGTTGGGAGAAACAATTTCCATATCATAGAATAGACTCTAGGGCTCTCTTATATAGGAGAAAAGCCCTGGGTTAATTACAGAGAGATACATAAATAAGATAGAAATAAGAAAACTAGATAACATGAGATACAATTATCTCAACACCAACAGATATCAATCATTCTCAGCTAGGAACAACATCTTTGGAATGATCCTCTGGCTAGGGCCTTGGTGAACACGTTTGTTGTATGTTCTCTTGGGCTGACATGAGAGGTGAAGATGAGACCCTTTTGAATCATGTCTCAAGTGTAGTGACAATCTATCTCAACATGCTTGATCCTCTCATGGAAGGTTGGGTTATTGACAATGAAAAGAGTAGCTTGGTTGTCGCATTGAAGCTCCATGGGAAGAGGCACCTCAACAGCAAGGCCGATAAGAACAGATCTGACCCACATCATCTCTGTACTCCCCTCTGCCATGGCTCTGTACTCTGATTTTGCACTAGATTTGGCGACCACAATCTACTTCTTGCTCTTCCATGACACCAAGGAGCTCTCTATGAACACTGCAAATCCAGAGGTGGAAATCCTGTCCTTAGGATATCCAGCATAATTTGCATCTACGCAAGTTGTAATGGTAAGGGATGTGCCTCTGCTAAATAAAAGACCAGTGTCGGATGAAGTCTTCAGACACATCAGAATAATATCAACTGCATGTAACATCCGGATCCGAATGAACTGAAGCTCCTGTCAAGCAGAGGTTGTTGCATGCAAGTTTGGATCACCAAATTGGAGATATCCAAAGGTACAAATCCCTCTCCTCTTTGCTCTCATTAATGCCAATCTTGGAGCCTCTAGTTCAGTTTCCCCCCTTTTATGTTGTTGTCCAACATATATTTTAGTTGTTGTTACATGTTAAATGAAGCCACAAATACCCTCCAAACTTAGAGGATCAAAGGTACAATCTTCCCCCTTCTCTTGGTGTCTTCCATGCATGTTTCAATCTATTAATTTGCCTCTTAAACTAGATGAGAATATGAAGTTTTACATGAAGATCATCAAAATTTTATATCCATTATATATGCTCCAAATTCTTAAGTTTTTGAGAAAAAAATTGATGTTAAGCATACAAACCAAGTATAAATTCAGATATATATTGCTATAATTCTCATGCTTAAAAGATAGAAATTTGATGAAGAATGACCTACATTCTTAAACTAAAAATAGTCCACTATTTATACATAAATCCCATAATGAACAATGTGGAAATTAAGGGATAAATTGCATGTATTTAGACCTGAAATCAGATCACTGTTATTCACAAATTCTGGGTTAAAATGTGAAAAACTTGAAGTGATTAACATGACATTAAGATAAAATTAAAGTTCATTAATGAGCCACTGTTCATACCTTAAAATTGAGAGAAATTGGGGGATAATATGACATGATTTGAGTATAAAATCAGTCATATAATAACTACAGTTTTCATGTTGGATTTGATGAGAAATTTGAAATGTTTTGTATACAAATTTGTTGGAAGAAAAGAGTACATTATTATTTCAGAGAACCCTAAGCTCTCTTATATAGAGGAGATACCTATGGGTAAATTACATAAGGTGGAAACCGAGAAATAAAAATAAAGAAACAATACATATAGAATATGTAAATATCTCTACACTCCCCCTCAAGATGGAGCATAGATGTCAATCATGCTCAGCTTGGATGAGCACTTCTGGAATGGTCCTCTGAGCAGTGGCTTGGTAAAGATGTATGTTGTTTGCTCTCCTGAACTAACATGAGAAGTAGAAATCAGGCCCTTCCGAATCATGTCTGTAGTGTAGTGGCAATCTACCTCAATATATTTTGTTCTCTCATGAAACACAAGGTTGTTTGCAATGAACAGGGCAACATGATTATCACATTGTAACTTCATGGATAGAGGAACATCTATATGCAAATCTGCCAACACTGCTCGAATTGACATCATCCCTGTACTTGTTTGCGTCATAGCCCTACATTCATATTCGGCACTTGATCTCGCCACAACTGTTTGTTTCTTGCTTCTCCAAGAAACAAGAGAGCTGCCAACAAATACTGCAAAGCTTAAAGTAGATATTCTATCCTTAGGATGCCCTGCATAGTCTGCATCAGCACACGCGGATACAGAGAGAGTTTCTCCTTTCTTGAAAAGTAAACCTACGCCTGGAGAGGATTTTAGATACCTCAATATCATGTATATAGCATCCATATGTACTTGTCGAGGCTGCTCCATGAATTGACTCACTCGACTCACAGCAAAAGAGATATCTGATCTAGTAATAGTAATATACAGAAGCTTTCCCACCATCTCTCGGTATCTCCTCTTATCAACTTCATGTCTATCATCATCATATAACTTCATGCTAGGATCCATGGGAATAGTAGAAGATCGACACCCAATCATGCACGTTTCAACAAGCATGTCTGTAACATATTTTCTTTGGGTCATCACAAGACCCTGAGCATTTCTAGCAAATTCCAGCCCTACGAAATACCTTACGGTACCGAGATCCTTAGTCAAAAATTGACTGCCCAGAAATTCTTTTTCCATCTTGATTCCTTGCTCATCATCTCCTGTAATAACTATGTCATCAACATAAACCATGATAGCAACTGTACCTCTAGGTGTTCTCTGCACGAATAAAGAATGATCTTCACTTGACCACTTGAACCCTTGTCGTTTGATCAAATCTGAGAGCTTTTGAAACCATGCCCTCGGACTTTGTTTAAGACCATATATTGCCTTATGGAGACTACAAACATGCTGACACTCCCCCTCAGCAGCAAACCTCGGAGGTTGTTGCATGTAGACCTCTTCCTTTAGATCTCCATACAAGAATGCATTTTTAACATCAAGTTGAAATAAGGGCCAGCCACGTACCACAACAATTGAGTGAAGAACATGTAAAGTGGAGTGACAAGCAACTGGAGAGAACGTGTCCATATAATAGACACCATAGGTCTTTGTAAAACCACAGGCCACCAATCTTGCCTTGTCACGATCAAGGCTCCCATCTGCATGATGTTTAACGGTGAACACCCATTTGCAACTGACAATAGACGCGCCAGGAGGAGCAGACATCAAACTCCAGGTCTCACGGGATTGCAAAGCAGCCATTTCCTCTTCCATAGCCAAACGCCAGTGACTGTCTCTCAAGGCCTCCTGATAAGTTCGTAGAATGTCCACAGTAGATAGAGCTTCTGAAAATCACATGTCAGGCGATGCAAAGAGACATGGGAAGCAAGAGGGTAAGATGCACATGTACGCCTCTGCTTCCTAATGGCAATGGGTAAGTCTAGGTTCTCGGCAACCTCATCCTACACTGATCCCTGTACAGAAACATCTTCAGACCCATCATTAGAAATCATGTTATCAGAACAAACCTGGGGCACATTGGATGACGGGCGATGTCCATGAGCAGAAGGTGGCCGACGGGCATAGAATTTTGGTAATGGTGGAACAACAGTAACAGGTGGGTGTGTAGATGGAGGTGGTAGTGGTGGTGGTATGACTGGTAAAGGAGACAACTGAGTCGTAGGAGGAGGTGGCATGTAGATTTCAGTATCAGATTCAGAAGTAGTCAACCTGTCACCTTTAGGAGAGAAAAATATCATAGATTCAAAGAATGTGACGTCGATACTGACAATATATTTCCTACGTAATGGATCATAACACCGGTATCCCTTCTGAGTCCTGGAGTACCCCACAAACACACATTTGACAGCCCTATGAGAGAGCTTGTCAAGACCTGGAGCCAACTGGTGGACAAACGCGACAAAACCAAAAACATGAGGAGTAAGAGAGAACAATTCCTTCTCAGGAAATGCTATAGAGAAAGAAATATTCTCACCCAAGATAGACGAGGGCATGTGATTCACCAAGTAACAGGTTGTAATAACTGCATCACCCCAAAACGAATATGGTGCATGACTCTGAATCAGTAATGTCTGAGTGATGTCAAGTAGATGACGATGTTTCCTCTCTGCAATACCATTCTGCTGTGAAGTGTAAGCACATGATGCTTGATGAATTATACCATGAGAGGAAAAAAACAATGAAAGTGCACGAGTACAAAATTCCAAAGCATCATCGGTCCTCACAATTTTCACAGAAGAAGAGAAAACATTCTGCACTTCATTGATAAACATTTGAATCACATCTCCCGCTTCAGATTTATTCTTTAATAAAAATACCCAACACAAACGAGAAAAGTCATCTACTGCAACAAGATAAAACCTATCCCTGATGATCAGGAACACGACTAGGACCCCAAATATCAATATGGACTAACTCAAAAAGGGAGCAACTGCTCCGACTTTAACGCCTAGGGAAAGCGGACCGATGATGCTTTCCCAACTAACACGCTTCACATTGGAATGACGATCCTGGAGAAATCTGTGGCAAAAGGCGACACAACTTCTGAAGAGGGACGTGATCAAAACGTAGATGCCAGGTATATGGAGATACTAATCCTGTGGAATAGAAGGATGCGCCTGCATAGGGAGTACGGACCAGACGATAAAGACCACCCTGTTCACGGCCACAACCAATCACTCTGCCCGTAAGAATGTCTTGAAAAACAAGAGACAATGGGTCAAAATAGCTCGACAGTTCAAATCCTTCGTAATCTGACTAATGGATAGTAAATTCATAGAGAAGTCAGGAGCATATAACACACTCTGCAGTTGCATGGAAGGTGACAAACAAATCTCTCCATGTCCTGTGATCGGGGAATGAGTCTCATCGGCTATCACCACAGTCCGCCCTGGAGGAACCTGTTTATATGCAGTAAGCTACTCTTTGTCTCCACATAGATGATGTGTCGCTCCCGAGTCCATAATCCATTCTGAAATCGTAGATCCATCACAAGAGGTAAGAGCATAAAAACTACCTGAGGTATTGGCTGTAGCTGATGTACTGGCAGAAGCAGAGGCGGCCACATCTGAGTGGCCTCCTAGCGCTGTGTCAGAAGGGATGATGTTCCTTAGTCTAGCTACGAGGTCATAGAATCGTTGATCCAAAGTAGAAGGTGCAGGAGATTCAACTTGTTCTGCTACTCATGCCGATATTGGAAAACCATGCTTAGAATAGCATGTATCCTCGGAGTGTCTACGATGGTGACAGTAAGTGCAGGGCTGACGAATTCGACCCCCTCGACTACGGGGTCCTCGCCCACGAAAAGTAGATGGACCACCTCTTCCCCTGGAGGCAGCCATTGCTGAAGGCGTCTGGATAGCAGTAGAGCTCGGGACAGTGATCCGACTAAGTCGGCGGAAAGCTTCCTCCATAGGAGGAATAGTGGCGTCAGCAAGGATCTGAGGGCGGGCAGCATCATACTCTGGATCAAGTGTTGCAAGGAATACACCAACCATAGTGGCATTCATGTATGTCTTCTGCTGCTCAGGAGTGGCTGTCAAAGGCATGAAGCTGTAGAGCTTCTCAAACATCCCTCTCAAGGATGTGTGACTATAAAAATATCATGCTGCAGTTGAAGAATCTTGGTCTCATTTCGGGCCTGCGAATAGGTCGTTGTAAGAATATCCCACATAGCCTTCGCAGTGGGCTGACGTAGTACGTCATTGGCGATCTCTATCGTCAATGTCCCAGACAGCCAAACTTTGGCATACGCACCATCTGCCTCCCACGAGACGTGAATCCCTGTTTTCTCCACTGGCTCATCATCGGTAAGGATGTGTTTCTTACCGTTAGACTTCATTAGGCTCATGAATTGCATTACCCAGAGCTCGTAGTTCGTCCATCTTAACAATTGGTGCCGGACCTCTGAAGGCACCTGTGGCAGGTACGTCGACTTTGTTTTCTGACATGATGCTGGATGAAGATCACAGGGTATGTAGACCAAAAGATAGAAGTCTACAATGACATGTGGGGATTTTATTGCATATGTAGACCTATGCAATCAAATCCATCCATCGAAGTGGATGAAAAGGAGAGGCGCAGAGGCGGGGCCCGACGGCACTAGAGGCCGACAGCCTAAGCGACATCGGTGGCGAGCTGGGGGATCACGCAACCGCGGGCAACGACTAGAGGTGCCCGCGAGTGAACTGTTGCGGCGCCAAGAGAGGAGGAGGGGGGGCTGGCAGCGACCCCAAGGAGAAAGAAGGGTTGCGGCAGCGACGCTGCCGAGGAAAAGAGGGACGGCGGTGGCGCCGAGAGAAGGAGGGGGCTGACGGGTAGGGTTTAGGGTTAGGGTATACGAGCTCCGGTCTAGGCCCGCCGCTCTGATACCATGTTGGAAGAAAAGAGTACGTTATTATTTCAGAGAACCCTAGGCTCTCTTATGTAGAGGGGAGATCTATGGGTAAATTACATAAGGTGGAAAGAGAGAAATAAAAATAAAGAAATGATACATATAGAATATATATAAATATGTAAATATCTCCACAAAATTAATACCAATTAAGACCCAATTTTAGATCACAAATTAGACACTGTTTTCATGTTAAATCAAGGAAGATTTGGGGGTGATTGACATATGGTTGGAGTCCAATTTCAGACCATTGAATAACTATTGATTTCAAGTTGATTGAGGAGGGTGATTTGTATGCAACTGAGTCAAATTTAGACCACTAATTAACTACTGATTTCTACTTGAAATATGAAGATTTAAGATGAATTTAGCATGCAAGTTGAGTCTAATTTTAGACTAATTAGCTTTAGATATTCATGCTTGAAATATGAGAGGTTTGGGGATGATTTAACATGAATTTGATTTTAAATTCAGATCCGTATTTACTACAGATTTTAAGATTAAAGGATAAGAGATTGAGTATAAATAACATACAATTAAGATCAATTTCAAGATGCATTATTACCCCATATTTCATAGGTACAATGATGAAAAGTGAGGTATTTTTGCATAAGATTGATCCAAATTATAGAAGATTAATTAAGCTACAAAATCTTGTTCAATCACACCATAATCCTTATAATATTTATGATTGCCTCACGACCCTTATAGAAACAACCAATAAATGGAGCAACATCATTAACAGTTAGCCCTAGTCATTATTATTGAGTATACATCTGTAAACATGAACTAACATGGTGGACATGCATATGACTCAGATTTGCTTCAAGCGAACAATGCAACTAATTGTTCATTTGCCAAAGCATTGCAAGAGCACTTCTTGCCTCACCATATATGGGAACGGGACACCAAGCACAGGCAACAGAAATTGAGATTTTGAGATTCACACTTTGCATGATGAAAAGAATTGGAGATTTTACGTGAATTAGATCACAGAATTAAATTTAAATCAAGATCTGGTGAGTAACTCTTAATCCCCTAATTTCAATAAGAAAAGTTGGGAATCTATTATTGATCTAAATTTGAATCAAGATCTAATGAACAACTTCTAATCTCATGCTTTGAAAAATGAGATCATTAGGGCATTTTCACACAATTGACTTATAAAATCTAGATCAATAAGCAGGCCGCCAAATTTTGAGATAATCTGTGATCAATGACTGAAAATCTCCGTAATCAATCATTTAGGTATGAATAACTAATTATGGATCACTATCTAATAAGATTGTAAACAAGATGCCTAGGTCCGTAAAGTTAATTACAACAAGATTGAGAAAGGATGAGAAATTAAGTCAGTAATGATGATTCAATGATGATTAATAACTAAGAGTGCCAGTCATGGTGACCTTTACACCTGACTATGCGAGGGTGCGGTGTCAACTGGACGGGAGATAAGAAGCACAATTAAAGCAGTGGTCGCTTAGCGTGCGGTTCTAGGTCCCAGTCTTTTTCTCGATTTTTTCGCGAGCGCTAGCAGTTTTTACGCCTCTCTAGGATCCACATGTTTTCTTTTAAAGACTACTTCCGCTGACACTTGTTCTTTAGGGTACCTAGGGTGGAAGGCCCTCGGTTTTGATTTTTTTCGAGCTCGTTAGCCCGTACTGGTCAGGCCAATTTTTCTAGAGTAACTTTTCCGAAGAGTTCTTTCACCGTCTCAGTGGTGTAGTTTTGGAGTAGAGCTATCCCTCTATTAGACCGCACTTCTACTTAGAGGGCGAGACGGAAGGGTCTCTTAGGAGACTACCGCACCGCTTGAGTTTTCGATTACCATTCCGCCAATAGGTTTGACGAAATCCTCTATTGATACATCTAAATCAGTTATAATTGAATTTGTAGAAGTTACAATTGAGCTTGGAATGAGTCATAAATAGGGTGGGTTAGAGTTGAGATGTAACATCCGGGAATCCGCGTAAACCCGAACTCGTCCGAATTTGGGTCTAATGAACCCAAAAACGTTGTCGGTCAATACTATACAACCTAAAACGACCAATTAGTAGTGAATCAAAAGTTGTTCGGGTGAAATCGATCAAAAATCGGTCACTTCGTCTTGCGCGCCGCGAAAAAGCCGCGACGCAAATTCGGAAACCGCAAAACAAACCGAGACCGTCATTAGACCCGATTCGACGATACAAGATCAACGGAATCGACCGTTCGTCAATCGGAGGTCGTTTGATATTTTTAAATCGTAAAATTTAACCTTAAACAAAAACCGTATCCGAAAATTTCGGGGGTTCAAAACCCAACCGAAAGTATATCAATATTATACTCATTTTGATCGTCGTTGAAAGACGATCAAAACAAGACATTGCGCGTCAAAATCCGAGAACCAAGGCGCACATACGATCGACTTTAAGTTGATAGAGCTTTGGTTTTAAAAAAAAATTATTAAACAAAAAAATTAATATCTGCTACAGTAACTGTAGCAGCAGCCAGCAGACAGTGTTCGGTTGAAAAAAAAAATATAATAATATATTTTATTTTCTAAGCTACAGTAGTAGCAGACTTCAGCAATTGGGTATTTCTTTTACTTACACGAAAGGCTTCTCCCCTCTCCACTTGGCCTTTTTGCTTTCTCCACTTGGATGGATTTTAAGCATGTATCATCTCCTATATATATGTAGCATAAAGCCATACGTTCTACCTTTCTAATTCCAACGAGAGCTCCAAACCCTTTTCCTCTCCTATTTCCTTTTCTCTTCTTCTATTTCAGCCGATAGAACCTTTATTCCCTCTTCTTTCCCACCTCATTTTCTCTCTTTTACCCAAAAGCCTTTCCAGTTCCAGCCGAAGAGAGCATCTCCAGCCCACTGCTGTGGCAGTTCCAGTAGCCAAAGCTGCAGGAGCCCCTCTTCCTCCTCTTGGAAGACATCCAATTGCAGTTCTCTTTTACATGCAGGCTGTTAATCAGATTTATTTTGGGATTTAAGGTACCATCCTAATTTCCTCTACTTGCTGCCATACATGAATATTCAAATCCTCAATCTTGTTGGTCTTCTTCCCAAATAGAAGTTACATGCATATGTAATATTGTAAATTGGAGGTCAATATACAACATTATATTGTTTTTGTTGCATGACATGGAATTGAAAAGATCACAATTTGTACAGTCCCTCTCCTTCCTCTTTGCTGCCCTACACGTATAACTTACATTCTTTGTTATTGTTGCAATTCATGTAACTATAACTATTTTAAATCCAATGTTGGGTTCTTGTTCCACACCAATTCTGACCAAAGTTAGATTTGTACGGTTAGGCACTATTGCATGGGAGCCCTATCTATAGCTAAAAAAAAAAAGAGTAGCACTTGAGGATGTGTGAGATGATACAGGAAGCCTCTTTAGAAATGCAGTAGAGGGCCACTGGGTTGGATAGGTGACAAGAGGCTTAATGGACATATTTATATATGGTGATGCTCCAATACTAATCTGCTATTCAAACTAAACTAAAAATTGAGATAGATATGAAGAAAAATAAAATTTAGCTTATGGGAATTTAGATATTACATGGAGGGACAAAATTATAAAAGGGGTGGATTGCTTATAATAAAAACAAAATAATAATAATATAAACTAGAGATTGTGATAATCATATTTTTCTCACAGCATAGCCCTTTCTAGGAATTTTCTAGTACCTCCGACTTATGTTGTCTACGAATATCGGAAATTGAATGAATAAACTTTTGACAGAACAATGTTTTAGCACTTCAAGAGGATTAATACTACTTGGTATAGAATAGAAATAGTTACAAATAGTATGCTTGGAGTATTACATGGGAAGATTAAATTGCAGGTACATGCATCAGACTTCTCTCCTCTTTTGCCAGACATTTCCATTCAAATATTATGATCAATAAAATTATGTTAGCATGATATTTTGTTATAAAAATGAGAATAATTATAATCTAAGTATTATGAAGGGCAGTCTGTAACTTTGAAAATCATTGTTCCATATTATTATTATTTTTTTTATATAATAAATTTCCAGCATAAATTTTTCCCAAACCAATAAGCTTTCTTTACATTATCAATTGTCTAAAAATAGAATTTCAGTCAAAATGTGTTACATCTTAAGTTAACATTTAAAGATAAACAAAACATCACACCAAAATCTCTCCGTAAGGAAAACAGTGAAAAGCTTATTCCACTTTCGGATTCCAATAACCAATACTATAAGAACAGGTTACTTCCATCAAAACTTATAAGCATCTCTTCGAATATAACACATTACTTCTTGTTAACAGAAGTTGTGTATGCAATTATACCTCATAACTACATCAAAATTTATGAAGTAGAGATAATGACATACCAACTCCATCCACATTTCCATCTATGTAGAGATTGTTGCGAGAAATCGTTAAATCCCTATTACGGATATCCAACTCATGAACACAAGACAGGCTAAGTATTTTAGAAATTACATATGGATTTTGACAATCAGTGATTATGTTGATACAATTCACCTTAGTAGCTAGTTCAAGGGAAGGTAACTCATAAAAATATATATATATATACATATATAATATATGAATATCATAAATGATTATATGCATATTTATAGTTATCATGAATAACTAATAGTGCCGGTCATGATGACTTCTACACATGACCGTGCGAGGGCGCGGTGACCCTCAACTGGGCGGAGGAAAGGAAGCCCAGTTAGGGCAGCGGCCGCTAAATGCGCGGGTCTAGGATCCCAGTCTTTTTACGGTTCTTACGCGAGCTCGCAGTGTTTTTACGCCTCATTGGGATCCTGACTTTAGACCAGTTCCGCTGACCCTGTCTATTAGGATACCCAGGCGGGGGATCCTTGGTTTTCAGTTTTACGTACGAGCTCGTCCGCCCGTACTAGTCGGGCTGTTTTTCTAGAGCGACTTTTCTAGGGAGTCTCTCTCACCCGTCTCAGTGGCGTAGTTGGGGAGTAGACCTATCCCTCTATTGGACCGGCCTTCCAACTAGAGGGCGAGACGGAAGAGCCATTTGCAGGCTTCTTCACCGCTTGAGTTACTTCGCCAAACAGACTTGGCGATTCTATATCTAGATCATCCATATCTACATCTACAACATCTGGAGTTATATCTGAAACATTGAAGATTGAGGAATTGAGAAGTTAAGATCAAAAGACCATTCTCTCTACCCAAGAATTTAAATAAATTAATAGATCTCTACAATCTCAACTTTTCCATTCTTTCACTAACCAACATGATCTCCAAGGAAAATGATATATGCATTCCCCCTCACACACTCATGATTACGCAACTGCTATCGAAATGATGTTACATATGGGAAATGCCGGGTTCAGGGGAAAGTCATTAGAAACGCATTATGAACATTTGAGATGCTTACAAGTAACCTGAAAAACCGTTTTAATTTGCAAGTAGAATTTAATCTTAATTTGAGTTGCTCTCGCCTTTCTGCTTGTTTCTTTTGTAAATAATAAATGCCCGTATTTTATATAAGTTTTTGGGAGGTACCAGCAACCGCTGACGCCTTTTCTTCCTATTGTGTGTGGCAGGCAAACAGCCTGCAGTTTAGTAGCCGCTCAGTATATACATGCTTCCAGGAGATATAGTGTACACCCGACGGTATGATTTATTTTGTCTTAGTTTTTGTACAGATGATGATGTAAATGCTATCTCTTTTGTCACATTTTGGGATATATGTTGTAACATGGAATATGCTTGTACATGTTGTAAATGGATATGAATATTAATGAAAAGAAATTTTGGTGATGTCTGTCTCTTTTACTTGTGGTCATGAGTTGAGAATGAATGTCATAGTCGCGAAAAAATTTTCCCTGTATTTTCACAACTTGTGCGATATAATTGTGAATGATATCTTGCGAATTGCGCGTAAACGGGTACCCGGATCCTGAGGGGTTCACAGTTTGGTATCAGAGCAGTGGTACCCCGATACGCACATTCGCGATATTACAATTCCGATCGCATTAAGATCTCGAATAGCGACAGTCTACCGACTTGTCGTGAGTTCGAGAAGGGAAATATGACATTCATATTCAATA
Source organism: Ottelia alismoides (assembly GCA_037367405.1). Classification (NCBI taxonomy): domain Eukaryota; kingdom Viridiplantae; phylum Streptophyta; class Magnoliopsida; order Alismatales; family Hydrocharitaceae; genus Ottelia; species Ottelia alismoides. Next base: position 268,214 of record JAZKJV010006314.1, on the reverse strand, counting down.
ACCACAGATGTCACCAATTTCATTAATTTTCATCTTATATCCCAAGAAGAGAAAAGCATTTATGATAAATATCTGTCTAGGGCATTTTTATGACTAATTATGGTTCTTATGCAGAGCCATGGCATCTCGACCAGGTCAGGATACTTCTGATCAGCTGGCACGCATACTGAGCGCACTTACTGATCTTCAGCAGCAGCAGGCTGCTATGAGAGGCCAGCAGGAGCAGATATTGGCCCAGTAGACCGAGATTGCTGACAGGCAGACGGACATAGAGATGAGATTTGAGGATCTGTCAGATTTCACGTACCATCCATCTCAGGATGGGATACGGCAGGACCAGCACCAGTCCGTTGAGGTGGAGCAGCCTCATCCTGATGATCCACTAGAGGCCATTCCAGAGCATGGAGCTGAGGAGGATGCAGACTTAGACAGGGAGCAGGACCCTGTTGACTTTGCTGACGAGGATGCACACGAGTTTGCAGCCATTCACAGGCACCAGTCAGTCTTCACTTCTTATCAGCGGGCCAACATACCCTTGTTCGAGGGCACAGGTCCACCAGATGACGCTGAGCAGTGGCTGATGAGAGTAATGAAAGTGCTCAGGGCGATTAATGCGCCACGAAACACGTGGCTATCTTTCGTAGAGTACTCACTGATAGACTTCGCCGAGCGATGGTGGATGGCCGTAGTGTCCGAGTTAGGCCGAGAGCCTACTTGGAACGATTTTGTGACGAAGTTCAGAGCCCACTTCTTTTCTGCGAAGTGGAGGGAGTCCCAGCGCCGACTGTTTGCAGAGCTTCGTCAGGGACAGATGACAGCCCGGGATTACTTTATCAGATACACAGAGCTGTCACGACACACACGAGCAGCTGGCGCATTTCCAGAGGAGAATCTGGAGAAGTTCATTGGCGGCATGCGAGAGGAGGTGCAGGAGAAGCTGGCTGGACTACACATCACTTCTATCTCCGAGGCTACCGATGCTGCGGAGAAGTTCGAGGACATCAGAGGGAGACGTTACGGGAGCTCGTCTGGAGCACCGCCTAGACCGCGGCGACATTTTGGGCCGATACGTCGACCGTTTCAGCAGCAGAGGTCAGCCAGACGGTTCCGACCTACAGGTTCGACATTCTCTGGCAGTACTCGCTCTTCTCCATCGACTACTCTAGGAGGAGCACTTGCCGGACGAGGTACAGAGTTCACTCGACCATCTGGGTCGCAGCAAGCAGATAGACCACCTGCAGGACCAGCTCGGAGCACGGACACAGCTACTCCCTCTACTCGACCAGTCCGGTGCTACCGATGTCACGAGTGGGGACATTACCGTGCACAGTGTCCACAGGCTTCTGGCGAGCCACAGCCACAGCCTTCACAGCCACAGCCGCAGACACAGCGTTCAGGGAGTTTCCGTGGCAGGAACTCCAACTTTAGGCGACAGCAGCCGAGACAGACGCAGAGTGTGGCAGGTTCTAGTGCTGCATCAGCCAGGCAGGGACAGTTACATGCCGTTACTGAGGAGCAGGCACGTTCAGCGGCTACTGTAGTGAAAGGTATGGTCTCAGTCTTGGGCCGACCTTTCCATGTTTTATTTGATTCCGGCGCGACACACTCTTTCCTTGCGTCGAGATTGCTTGTTTCTTTAGATAGAGTTGCAGAGACGCTATCGTCTCCATATCACATCCGAGGGCCAGGTGGCCAGTTATTTGTCATATCTCTGATAGTCAGGCACTTGCCCATACTGATAGGAGGTCATGAGATGATCGCAGATTGCCTACTTCTGCAGCTTGATGAGTTCGACTTGATATTGGGCATGGATTGGTTATCCACTCATCATGCACTTGTTGATTGCTTTAGGAAGACGGTTGTCTTCAGGATTCCAGATCTACCCGAGTTCACCTTTGAGGGTACTACACATGACTCCACCATGGAGTACATTTCAGTATTGCGAGCCCAGCGACTTGTTGATCAGGGTTGCGATTCTTACCTTGCTTTTGTTCGAGAGGTGTCTGATCAGGAGTCGATGATACAGGACATCCGAGTAGTCTCAGAATACCCTGACGTATTTCCTGATGAGCTACCAGGGCTACCTCCTGAGAGGGAGATTGAGTTCGAGATCACATTGTTGCCAGAAACACAGCCGATCTCGATGGCACCATATCGCATGGCACCAGCCGAGTTGAGGGAGCTGAAGGTGCAGTTGCAGGAGTTGCTTGACTTGGGATTCGTGAGGCCGAGCACTTCACCTTGGGGTGCTCCGGTTCTATTTGTCAAGAAGAAGGATGGATCCATGAGGTTATGCATCGATTACAGGCAGCTGAACAAGAGAACGGTGAAGAACCGTTATCCCTTGCCACGTATCGATGATTTGTTTGACCAGCTCCAGGGATCTTCGATTTTCTCGAAGATCGATCTTCGCTCAGGCTACCATCAGCTGAGGATTCGCGAGTCGGATATTCCGAAGACAGCCTTCAGGACTCGCTATGGACACTACGAGTTTGTGGTGATGCCGTTTGGGCTCACCAATGCCCCTGCGGCTTTCATGGATATGATGAACCGTATCTTCCGTCCATACTTGGACAGGTTTGTAGTGGTGTTCATCGATGATGTGCTCATCTATTCACGGAATGAAGAGAATCATGCTAATAATCTGCGGATCGTCTTAGACACATTACGAGAGCACAAGGTATATGCCAAGTTGAGCAAATGTGAGTTCTGGTTATCCCAGGTCTCATTTCTCGGGCATATCATTTCTGGAGCAGGCATTGCGGTTGATCCCGCGAAGATAGATGCAGTTATGTCTTGGGAACAGCCCAAGACAGTCACTCAGATTCGGAGCTTCCTCGGATTAGCGGGCTATTACAGACGCTTTGTCAGCGGATTTTCACGCATCGTCCGTCCATTGACACGATTGACGCAGAAGGGAGTTCCATTCATTTGGGACGATTCATGTGAGCAGGCCTTCCAGACACTGAAGGAGAGGTTGACCACAGCACCTATTCTTGCTCTTCCTTCAGGCACTCAGGACTATGCAGTCTACACGGATGCATCTGGAGAAGGTCTCGGAGCAGTGTTGATGCAGAGAGGACAGGTGATTGCTTACGCATCACGACAGTTGAGACCGCACGAGCGGAACTACCCCACACATGACTTAGAGTTGGCGGCAGTTGTCTTCGCCTTGAAAATCTGGCGCCACTATCTATATGGGGTGAACTTCGAGATTTTCACAGATCATAAGAGCCTAAAGTACATCTTTGATCAGAAGGAGTTGAATATGAGACAGCGTAGATGGCTCGAGCTGCTGAAGGATTATGATTGCACGATCTCTTACCATCCCGGTAAGGGAAACGTGGTGGCTGATGCACTTAGCAGGAGAGCACATGCTGATGGTACGGCGAACTGGCTATACACGTGGGATACGCTTGCAGCTTTGACCGATTGGCATCCTCAGGAGAGCACATCCATTTCTACCGCCGTGCCTCCACGATACAGCAGTCTTTGGGATCGTATTGTTGAGGGCCAGAAGACCGATCCTTGGATTCATGATAGATACATGCGCGCTGTCAAGGACGAATTTGATGACTTTGTTGTGATGGAGTCTATTTTATGGAAGGCAGGACGGGTCGTTGTACCCAATGATGAGCAGCTTCGCAGAGACATTCTCGATGAGGCACACAGTTCACGGTTATCTATCCATCCAGGCAGTACAAAGATGTACCGTGATATGCGTCGACATTTCTGGTGGGATGGAATGAAGCGCGATGTAGCGCTACATGTTAGCAGATGCATGACCTGTCAGATGGTCAAGGCTGAGCACAGGAGACCGCCGGGATTACTGCAGTCTCTCCCTATTCCCGAGTGGAAGTGGGAGAGCATTTCTATGGATTTTGTCACAGGATTGCCGAAGACGCCAGGTGGCCATGATTCTATATGGGTCGTTGTTGATAGGTTGACCAAGTCAGCCCATTTCATACCTGTCCACACGACTTATACTCCATCCAGATTAGCCAAGCTCTATGTGCAGAACATTATCAGGCTGCATGGTATACCACGAGAAGTGGTGTCTGACAGGGATTCGAGATTTACATCTCACTATTGGCATCAGTTCATGTCAGCACTACAGACAGAGCTGAAGATGAGTTCTGCTTATCATCCGCAGACAGACGGGCAGAGTGAGCGCACCATTCAGACGCTTGAGGATCTACTTCGCGCATGCACTTTGGAGTGGAAAGGGTCCTGGAAGGACCATTTGCCCTTGGTGGAATTCACGTACAACAACAGCTATCACTCCAGTATTGGCATGGCACCATTCGAGGCCCTATACGGGCGGAGATGCCTCACACCTCTCAGTTGGCGTGAGGTAGGTGATCATGCTTTGTATTCCGTGGATCTCTTGGAGGAGACTGCGAGAGCTGTTGATCTTGTGAGACGGAGACTTCTGACGGCACAAAGTCGCCAGAAGAGTTATGCAGACCGTCGGAGGAGAAATTTAGAGTTTCAGGTAATCTAATTAATTTCTCCTCATCCACTCAATTATAATATATATGTGTTCAACTTAATCTCATATTAATAACACTCCTATCGATTTTAGGTTGGAGATTGGGTATTTTTGCGAGTATCTCCCATGAAAGGAGTGCAGAGATTCGGTGTTCGTGGCAAGTTGGCGCCGCGATATGTTGGACCTTTTGAGATTCTGGCTAGAGTGGGGAAAGTGGCATACCGAGTAGCCCTTCCTCCACATCTTTCAGCTATTCATGATGTTTTCCACATATCCAATCTGAGGAAATATGTCCACGACCCTCGGCACGTCATCAGTTACGAGAATCTTGATGTAAAGCCAGATCTGACTTATGAGGAGAAGCCAGTTCAGATACTTGACCGTGCTGTGAAGAAGCTTCGCAGCAAGGAGATTTCACTGGTCAAGGTTTTGTGGCACCGACACGGCGTCAAGGAAGCAACATGGGAGACTGAAGCCGACATGCGGGCACGATACCCGCAGCTATTTTGATGTAATCGTCAAAACAAGTTTTTGTAATTTGACACATTATAAATATATGGCTTGTTTTTCCCTTTGGGGTTTTTATGGGTTCAAAACCCTTTGAGGTTTTTATGGACATATGAAATTCCAACCAGACGCCTAAAAGCCTTAACTCGAGTCTCGAGGACGAGACTCCCTTTGAGGTTTTTATAATTGTAACATCCGGGAATCCGCGTAAACCCGAACTCGTCCGAATTTGGGTCTAATGAACCCAAAAACGTTGTCGGTCAATACTATACAACCTAAAACGACCAATTAGTAGTGAATCAAAAGTTGTTCGGGTGAAATCGATCAAAAATCGGTCACTTCGTCTTGCGCGCCGCGAAAAAGCCGCGACGCAAATTCGGAAACCGCAAAACAAACCGAGACCGTCATTAGACCCGATTCGACGATACAAGATCAACGGAATCGACCGTTCGTCAATCGGAGGTCGTTTGATATTTTTAAATCGTAAAATTTAACCTTAAACAAAAACCGTATCCGAAAATTTCGGGGGTTCAAAACCCAACCGAAAGTATATCAATATTATACTCATTTTGATCGTCGTTGAAAGACGATCAAAACAAGACATTGCGCGTCAAAATCCGAGAACCAAGGCGCACATACGATCGACTTTAAGTTGATAGAGCTTTGGTTTTAAAAAAAAAATTATTAAACAAAAAAATTAATATCTGCTACAGTAACTGTAGCAGCAGCCAGCAGACAGTGTTCGGTTGAAAAAAAAAATATATAATAATATATTTTATTTTCTAAGCTACAGTAGTAGCAGACTTCAGCAATTGGGTATTTCTTTTACTTACACGAAAGGCTTCTCCCCTCTCCACTTGGCCTTTTTGCTTTCTCCACTTGGATGGATTTTAAGCATGTATCATCTCCTATATATATGTAGCATAAAGCCATACGTTCTACCTTTCTAATTCCAACGAGAGCTCCAAACCCTTTTCCTCTCCTATTTCCTTTTCTCTTCTTCTATTTCAGCCGATAGAACCTTTATTCCCTCTTCTTTCCCACCTCATTTTCTCTCTTTTACCCAAAAGCCTTTCCAGTTCCAGCCGAAGAGAGCATCTCCAGCCCACTGCTGTGGCAGTTCCAGTAGCCAAAGCTGCAGGAGCCCCTCTTCCTCCTCTTGGAAGACATCCAATTGCAGTTCTCTTTTACATGCAGGCTGTTAATCAGATTTATTTTGGGATTTAAGGTACCATCCTAATTTCCTCTACTTGCTGCCATACATGAATATTCAAATCCTCAATCTTGTTGGTCTTCTTCCCAAATAGAAGTTACATGCATATGTAATATTGTAAATTGGAGGTCAATATACAACATTATATTGTTTTTGTTGCATGACATGGAATTGAAAAGATCACAATTTGTACAGTCCCTCTCCTTCCTCTTTGCTGCCCTACACGTATAACTTACATTCTTTGTTATTGTTGCAATTCATGTAACTATAACTATTTTAAATCCAATGTTGGGTTCTTGTTCCACACCAATTCTGACCAAAGTTAGATTTGTACGGTTAGGCACTATTGCATGGGAGCCCTATCTATAGCTAAAAAAAAAAAGAGTAGCACTTGAGGATGTGTGAGATGATACAGGAAGCCTCTTTAGAAATGCAGTAGAGGGCCACTGGGTTGGATAGGTGACAAGAGGCTTAATGGACATATTTATATATGGTGATGCTCCAATACTAATCTGCTATTCAAACTAAACTAAAAATTGAGATAGATATGAAGAAAAATAAAATTTAGCTTATGGGAATTTAGATATTACATGGAGGGACAAAATTATAAAAGGGGTGGATTGCTTATAATAAAAACAAAATAATAATAATATAAACTAGAGATTGTGATAATCATATTTTTCTCACAGCATAGCCCTTTCTAGGAATTTTCTAGTACCTCCGACTTATGTTGTCTACGAATATCGGAAATTGAATGAATAAACTTTTGACAGAACAATGTTTTAGCACTTCAAGAGGATTAATACTACTTGGTATAGAATAGAAATAGTTACAAATAGTATGCTTGGAGTATTACATGGGAAGATTAAATTGCAGGTACATGCATCAGACTTCTCTCCTCTTTTGCCAGACATTTCCATTCAAATATTATGATCAATAAAATTATGTTAGCATGATATTTTGTTATAAAAATGAGAATAATTATAATCTAAGTATTATGAAGGGCGGTCTGTAACTTTGAAAATCATTGTTCCATATTATTATTATTATTTTTATATAATAAATTTCCAGCATAAATTTTTCCCAAACCAATAAGCTTTCTTTACATTATCAATTGTCTAAAAATAGAATTTCAGTCAAAATGTGTTACATCTTAAGTTAACATTTAAAGATAAACAAAACATCACACCAAAATCTCTCCGTAAGGAAAACAGTGAAAAGCTTATTCCACTTTCGGATTCCAATAACCAATACTATAAGAACAGGTTACTTCCATCAAAACTTATAAGCATCTCTTCGAATATAACACATTACTTCTTGTTAACAGAAGTTGTGTATGCAATTATACCTCATAACTACATCAAAATTTATGAAGTAGAGATAATGACATACCAACTCCATCCACATTTCCATCTATGTAGAGATTGTTGCGAGAAATCGTTAAATCCCTATTACGGATATCCAACTCATGAACACAAGACAGGCTAAGTATTTTAGAAATTACATATGGATTTTGACAATCAGTGATTATGTTGATACAATTCACCTTAGTAGCTAGTTCAAGGGAAGGTAACTCATAAAAATATATATATATATATATACATATATAATATATGAATATCATAAATGATTATATGCATATTTATAGTTATCATGAATAACTAATAGTGCCGGTCATGATGACTTCTACACATGACCGTGCGAGGGCGCGGTGACCCTCAACTGGGCGGAGGAAAGGAAGCCCAGTTAGGGCAGCGGCCGCTAAATGCGCGGGTCTAGGATCCCAGTCTTTTTACGGTTCTTACGCGAGCTCGCAGTGTTTTTACGCCTCATTGGGATCCTGACTTTAGACCAGTTCCGCTGACCCTGTCTATTAGGATACCCAGGCGGGGGATCCTTGGTTTTCAGTTTTACGTACGAGCTCGTCCGCCCGTACTAGTCGGGCTGTTTTTCTAGAGCGACTTTTCTAGGGAGTCTCTCTCACCCGTCTCAGTGGCGTAGTTGGGGAGTAGACCTATCCCTCTATTGGACCGGCCTTCCAACTAGAGGGCGAGACGGAAGAGCCATTTGCAGGCTTCTTCACCGCTTGAGTTACTTCGCCAAACAGACTTGGCGATTCTATATCTAGATCATCCATATCTACATCTACAACATCTGGAGTTATATCTGAAACATTGAAGATTGAGGAATTGAGAAGTTAAGATCAAAAGACCATTCTCTCTACCCAAGAATTTAAATAAATTAATAGATCTCTACAATCTCAACTTTTCCATTCTTTCACTAACCAACATGATCTCCAAGGAAAATGATATATGCATTCCCCCTCACACACTCATGATTACGCAACTGCTATCGAAATGATGTTACATATGGGAAATGCCGGGTTCAGGGGAAAGTCATTAGAAACGCATTATGAACATTTGAGATGCTTACAAGTAACCTGAAAAACCGTTTTAATTTGCAAGTAGAATTTAATCTTAATTTGAGTTGCTCTCGCCTTTCTGCTTGTTTCTTTTGTAAATAATAAATGCCCGTATTTTATATAAGTTTTTGGGAGGTACCAGCAACCGCTGACGCCTTTTCTTCCTATTGTGTGTGGCAGGCAAACAGCCTGCAGTTTAGTAGCCGCTCAGTATATACATGCTTCCAGGAGATATAGTGTACACCCGACGGTATGATTTATTTTGTCTTAGTTTTTGTACAGATGATGATGTAAATGCTATCTCTTTTGTCACATTTTGGGATATATGTTGTAACATGGAATATGCTTGTACATGTTGTAAATGGATATGAATATTAATGAAAAGAAATTTTGGTGATGTCTGTCTCTTTTACTTGTGGTCATGAGTTGAGAATGAATGTCATAGTCGCGAAAAAATTTTCCCTGTATTTTCACAACTTGTGCGATATAATTGTGAATGATATCTTGCGAATTGCGCGTAAACGGGTACCCGGATCCTGAGGGGTTCACATGAGATGAATTATAGTAGAGATTGAAATCGGCTACAGTTGAGTTGGTTACAATGAAGCTTGATCTCAGTTGAGTTGAGTATAGTTGAACTTGGTTACAATTGAGTTCTGTAGAGACTTATATATGTTACGTTTTATTGTTCCGTAATTTCTATTTATATTTTGTAAGACTCTGTAATTTACCCAAGGGTTTTCTCCCTATATAAGAGACCCGAAGGCTCTATGGAATAACACAACAGAGTATCGATTACTCTAACATGGTATCAGAGCCAAAACCCTAACCCTAGGGTTTCCTCCACCCCCCCCCCCTCTCTTCTCCCGCCGCCGCAGGGCCCCCAGCCCTCCGCCAGTCCTCCAGCCCTCCGCCGAAGGGCTCCCAGCCCTCCACCAGGGCTCCAGCTCTTCGCCGAAGAGCTCCCAGCCCTCCGCCAGGGCTCCCAGCCCTCCGCCAGGGCTCCCAGCCCTCCGCCAGGGCTCCCAACCCTCCGCCAGGGATCCCATCCAGCCAGCCCAGGCGCCGCCAGCCCTCCGTCGAGCATCTCCAGGCCGCCAACAGTGCCCAACCCCACTGCTGGGTACCCCTAGGTGCCGCATATCTCTTCCGCTAAGGCTTCCATAGCCACTACTCGTCCTCGGGGCGGGTCACCTTCGGTCGGTTCCGAATAGATGATGGATTCAAGTGCATAACGTCTACAAGTGCACTTGAATCCTCACATGTCGTGGTAGACACCAGTTTCTTGGTCTATCATCCCTAGTTGTTCTTCTCCGGCAGTATGTCAGATCAAAAGGTCGATATGCCCGCCATCGGTGCCTTCAAAGGTTCGGCACCTATCGTCAAAATGGACGGGACGAACTACGAACTGTGGGCTATGCAGTTCCTCAGTCTCATGAAGTCGTGTGGTAAGAAGCATATTCTTACCGAAGATGAACCGCCGGAGAAGACAGGAATATATGCCTCATGGGAGGCCGATGACGCGTACGCAAAAGTCTGGTTGTCAGGTACGCTCACAACGGAGATAGCAAATGATGTCCTTCATCAACCCACCCCAAGGCGATGTGGGATATTCTGGCCACAACGTACTCCCAGGTACGGAACGAGACCAAGATGCTGCAGTTGCAGCATGATATTTTTACCACGAAGCAAAATGGGAGGCCTCTTCATTCTCTGTATACTTCTCTTCGTGGAATGTTCGAGAAACTTTATAGCACAATTCCACTCACAGCCACGCCGGAACAGCAGAAGACGTTCCGTAACGCTACTATAGTTGGCGTCTTACTTGCTGCCCTTGATCCAGAATATGAGGCCTCTTAGATCCTTGCTGATGCCACCATTCCACCAATGGAAGAAGTCTACAGACGGCTCAGTCGTGTCCCTGTTGCATCGAACACCACGACTACACCTCCCTCGGCAATGGCTGTCTCCAAAGGACGAGGTAGTTTCTCCTCATTTTGTGGCAGAGGAAGTGGTGGACGTGGCCGTGGAGGTCGCATACGTTCTACGTGCTCATTCTGTCGTCGTACTGGTCATTCGAAGGAGACATGCTATTCCAAGCATGGCTTTCCTCCTTCTGCACGTGTCGTTGATCATGTTCAGGGTCCACCAGCATCTACTCCAGATCACAGGTTCGAGGAGCTAGTGGCACGGCTTCGTGATATCATGCCACAGTCATCATCAGAGGGTGCTGATGCGTCTGATGTTGCGGCTTCAACATCAGCAAGTACATCTGCCTCAGCCAGTGCCTCAGGTAGTCCCTCCGGCTCATATCATAACCATGATCTCACAGGATGGATTGTTGATTCTGGAGCCACCCATCATCTCTGTCGTGAGAAAGAGATTCTACAGTCCTATAGAGCTGTCCAGCCTGGTCGTTCTGTACTCATTGTTGATGGCACTCATTCCCCTATCATCGGTCAGGGGGAGACAGCTTTGCTACCATCTATGCACTTACAGAATGTTTTACATGCACCCGAATTCTCGATGAATCTTTTATCCATTAATCAGATTACACGAGATTTGCATTGTCGTGCTATTTTTGACCCATCGTCTGTTATTTTTCAGGACATACTAACGGGCAAGGTGATTGGCTGTGATTCTGAGCACAATGGCCTCTATCGTCTTGTACGGAACTCCTATGTTGGCGTCTCACTACATTCCCAGGGCTCCGTGTCTCCGTATACCTGGCATCTTCGATTCGGTCACTTGCCACTACAGAAAATGCGTCACCTCCTGCCTCAGATTTCTCCGAGTTCATGCTTTCGTTGTGAAGCTTGTCAGTTAGGGAAGCATCATCGGTCCAGCTTCCCCAGTCGTCAGAGTCGGAGCAGTCGCTCCCCATTTGAGTTATTTCACATAGATATATGGGGTCCCAGTCATGTCCCAGATCATCAGGGGCACAGGTTCTATTTAGTTGTAGTCGATGATTTTTCTAGAGTGTCCTGGACTTTTCTTCTCAAAAATAAATCCGAAGCAGGAAGCGTTATTCAAAACCTTATCAATGAAGTTCAAAATGTTTTTTCGTCTACTGTTAAGTATGTGCGTACTGACAATGCATTGGAGTTCTACACTCGTTCCCTTGCTAGTTTTCTTTCTTCTAAAGGCATTATCCACTAAACAACATGTGCATACACATCTCAACAAAATGGGGTTGCAGAACGGAAACATCGCCATTTCCTTGATATTGCTCGCACATTACTTATTCAGAGTTGTGCCCCATTATCTTTTTGGGGGGATGCTATTCTTACAGCATGCTATCTGGTCAACCGCATGCCTACAACTATTCTTGGGGAAAAATCTCCTATCTCTGTTCTCTTTCCTGACAGAGATTTGTTTACTCTTACACCTCGGGTCTTTGGCACTGTTGCTTTTGTCCACCGCTTGTCTCCAGGACTTGATAAGCTTTCTCCTAGGGCTATCAAGTGTGTTTTTGTGGGCTACTCCAGGACACAAAAAGGATATCGTTGCTATGACCCCGTTCATGACAAGTACTATGTGAGTGCTGATGTTACATTTTTCGAACCCGTCATGTACTTTTCTCCTACAGGTGACAGATTGGTCTCCTCCACGTCCACAGATTCTAGTGTCTATGTACCTCCACCTCCAAGCCTGGATCAATCCTCTACTCTACCACCACCACCACCACCTCCTCCAATTGAACCTTTTCCTAAGTTCTATACAAGGCGTACAGGACCAGCTCAAGCTACATGTCAACCATCCAATACGCCTCAGGTATGTTCTGATGTTATCACTAATGATGGGTTAGAAAATGCACCAGTGCAGGAGCCTCTACAGCAGGACGAGGATCATCCGGTCGACACAATGATAGATGATCTGGATCGGCCCATTGCTCACATGAAGCAGCGAAGACAATGTGCTTCATATCCTCTTGCCTCTCAAGTCTCATTTCATCGTCTCAATAGGGACTTCCAGAAGTTTGTAGTTGTTGTCTCGTCTGTTGAGATTCCACGGACCTATCAAGATGCCATGAAGATTGATTGCTGGCGTCTAGCCATGGAAGAGGAGATGTGTGCTCTGCAGTCTCGAGGGACTTGGTCTCTTGTTCCCATTCCTCCAGGTGCCTCCGTGATGAGTTGCAAGTGGATCTTTACGGTGAAATATCATGCGGATGGACGTCTTGATAGATACAAGGCAAGACTTGTAGCACGGGGATTTACCCAGACATATGGGGTCGATTATTTGGATACTTTTTCACCAGTGGCTAGACACTCCACTCTTCGCATCCTCCTATCTGTTGTTGTGGTACGTAACTAGACCATTTTTCAGCTTGACGTCAAGAATGCTTTCTTGTATGGCGACCTGCAGGAGGAAGTCTACATGCAGCAGCCATCAGGATTTGCTGCTGAGGGGGAGACTCAGATGGTGTGTAGACTTCATAAGGCTATCTATGGCCTCAAACAAAGTCCCCGAGCATGGTTCCTGAAGCTTTCTCATCTAATTGAACAACAGGGGTTCAGGAGATCAAATGCGGACCATTCGTTGTTCATCCAGAAGACCCCTAGAGGTACAGTAGTTGTTATGATATATGTTGATGACATCTTGGTCACTAGAGATGATGCTCAGGGGATTGAGATAACCAAGTCCCTGTTGGGAAACCAGTTCATTACGAAGGATATGGGCACGATACGATATTTTCTGGGGATAGAGTTTGCACGAAATGCACAAGGAATAGTGATGACTCAAAGAAAATATGTCATGGACATGCTAGCAGAAGCAGGAATGACTGGATGCAGACCTTCAAGTACACCTATGGACCCAAGCATGAAGTTGTACGATGATGATACCGAGGAGGTGGACAAAAGAAGGTACAGAGAGATGGTGGGTAAGCTCTTATATATTACTATAACTCGACCGGATATTGCCTTTGCAGTAAACCGGGTGAGTCAATTTGTGGAGCAGCCAAGGCAAGTTCATATGGATGCCTTGTATATGATATTGAGATATCTGAAGTCTTCCCCAGGCACAGGGTTGCTATTTAGGAAAGATACGGATCTGTCTATCTCAGCTTGTGCAGATGCAGATTATGCAGGATGTCCAAGGGATCGTAAATCCACTTCTGGATTTGCTATCTTCATAGGAAGCTCTTTAGTTTCTTGGAAAAGCAAGAAACAGACTGTTGTGGCGAGGTCCAGTGCGGAATCCGAGTACAGAGCCATGGCACAAGCAACTGCAGAAATGATGTGGGTTAGAGCAGTCTTAGAAGATTTGACTGTAGATGTCCCCGTGCCTATGAATCTCCAATGTGACAATCAGGCAGCATTGTTTATTGCCAATAATCCGGCTTTTCACGAGAGAACAAAGCACATCGAGGTGGATTGTCATTTTACTAGAGACATGATTCAGAAGGGCTTCATTTCCACCTCTCATGTCAGTTCAGAGGATCAGACTGCTGACATATTCACCAAGCCAGTGCTCAGAGGACCTTTCCAGAGATGTTCTTCCAAGCTGAGCATGATAGACATCTATGCTCCATCTTGAGGGGGAGTGTAGAGACTTATATATGTTACGTTTTATTGTTCCGTAATTTCTATTTATATTTTGTAAGACTCTGTAATTTACCCAAGGGTTTTCTCCCTATATAAGAGACCCGAGGGCTCTATGGAATAACACATCAGAGTATCGATTACTCTAACAAGTTCCATTTCAGTAGAGTTGCAGAGGCCCTATATCCTCCTTACCACATCCATGGGCCAGGTGGCTAGTTGTTCATCATTTCACTGAAAGTCAAAGACGTACTGTCTGTTACTACAGCTCGATGAGTTTGACTTGATTTTGGGCATGGATTGGTTATCAGTTAATCATGCTCTTGTTGATTGTTTTAGGAAGACAATTTGTCTTCAGGATTCCAGACTTGCCTGAGTTCACTTTTGAGGGTACATTACATGACTCCAAAATGGAGTACATCTCAGTGTTAGCGCCCAGAGACTAGTTGATCAAGGGTGTGATTCATATTTAGCATTTGTTCGAGAGACAAGCCGATGACACATGACATCAGAGTAGTATCATACATCCAGATGTATTTCCTGATGAGTCACCGGGGTTATTGCAGTCTCTCCCCATTCCCGAGTGGAAGAGGAAGAGTATCTCTATGGATTTCATTAATGGATTGTCGAGGACATCAGGTGGACATGATGCTATTTGGGTTGTCATTGACGGGTTGACCAAGTCATCCCATTTCATACTTGTCAGCATTACCTACACTCCATCTAGATTGGCCAAGTTACATGTGCAGAACATTATCAGGCTTCATGGTATACCACGTGAGGTAGTGTCTAACAGAGACTCAAGGTTTACATCTCAATATTGGCATCGGTTCATGTCAGCACTACAGGTAGAGCTGAAGATGAGTTCCGCATACCATCCACAGATTGATGGACAGAGCGAGCGTACCATTCAAACATTGATGGATTTTCTATGCACGTGCACTATTGAGTGGAAAGGGTCCTGTAAGGACTATATGTCATTTGGTAGAATTCACGTAAAATAGCAACCATCGTTCCAGTATCGGCATGGCACCATTCGAAGCCCTATACGTGCAGAGATGCCTCATAACTCTCAGTTGGTGTGAGGTAGGTGATCATGCTCTTTATTGTTGATCTTGTGAGGCGGAAGCTTCTGACGGCACAAAGTTGGCAGAAGAGTTATGTAGACCGTTGGAGAAGAGACTTTGAGTTTCAGGTAATTCAATCATTTTCTCTTAATCCATTCAAATATGACTTATCAATATTCAACTTAATCTTATATATTGATGAAATTCTTGTAAATACATGTAGAAGATTGGGTATTCCTATGAGTATCTCCCATGAAGGGAGTACAGAGACTCGGTGTTTGTGGCAAGCTAGCGCCACGATATGTTCGATTGTTTGAGATTATTTCTCATGCTGTGAAGGTGGCATACCGAGTAGCCCTTCCTCCATACATTTCTGCAATACACGATATCTTTCACGTATCCAACCAGAGGAAGTACGTGCATGACCCTCGACACGTCATCAGCTATGAGAATCTTAACGTGGAGCCCGGCATGACATACAAGGAGAGGCTAGTGCAGATACTTGATAGTGCTATGAAGAAGCTTCATAACAAAGAGATTCCTCAGGCCTCTATCAGGCTTCTATCTCCCCCGCCTCCGTCGAGCAGGGAGGAGTTCAATTGCGGCGTTTCATCTTCCTCTCTGGAAGTCGAAGGGTCGGCGGCGCCTGTGGGAGACCTCGGGCCTGCTTTTGGAGTAGAATCGAAGCGTCGGGAATATCCTGAGGCACCCGTTATAACTTTTCGCGCCTCTTCCGTTTTTGGTGGGGCCCCATCTATCCTCGCGGGAGTCGGCGAGTAGAATCGTTTCCCTTCTTTTGTTGCGCCGCGGGTTTCGAGTTGCTGGATCCTTGGAGCGGATCTGCTGGTCCTCTCGCGGGAGTGCTCTGCTTCTATGGTTTCTCGGATATCGCTGGAGGGTTCTTTTGAACCACGTAAAGATATGATTCGCTCGATTGATGGGTTGCGCCAGAATGCACCCTTCCCTAGCGCTTTGCTATTTGGTGCGAAGGCCCCCTTAGGTGCTAGGGGATCGTCGATGTTTGTTGTCCTGGGTGGCTCTGTTGGGAGGGAGCCCTCCCACATTGTTGGCATTACCCTTGATTTATCTTCGTGTGCTGAGTGCCCTGCCCTGGGTCTGCGGGCCCAGCTATGCCTACTGAGATGCTTTGTGAGGAGGGATCTACGGACTGCGCTGAAGATGCTTTGGCGGCTGGACAAGGGGCAAACAGAAAGTCTGAGAAGAGATACAGAAGGAGGCATCGTGCTAAAATGCAGCAGGCGAAACCATTGCCTGTCTTCGAGCGGAAAGCAAAGATCGCAGAGCTAGCGGGAGTAGTACGGATCGGGAGTTCTTCGATTGGTTCTAAATGAAGATTCTCTCATAGAACGTGCGGGGTCTGGGTGACCTGGAGAAGAGACGTATCTTGGGCTCGAGATTCACAGAGTGGGGATGTGATGTGGTCATCCTTCATGAGACTAAACTCGACGCTTTCTCGGAGGCGAATTGGTGCTCCTTTGCTGCGGGGCAGCTCTCCGACTTCCGCTCGGTGAACCTGGTGCTTCGGGCCGAGCTTAAGAAGATCCATGTTCTCACGATGCTCTTAGAGTGCATTGGGTCGGGTTACCTTCTTGCTCTCTCTTGTGTTTATGGGTCGTGCCAGCTGACGGCACGTCAACAGCTATGGGCGGATTTGCGGGACACTAGGGCGGCTTTCCCTAGTTGCCCTTGGCTCGTCGGTGGGGACTTCATTGTTACTTTGCTTTCCTCGGATAGACCGAGGCTTCAGAGAGGGCAGGACCTGTGCTCTATGGAATTTGTGGGGGTGGTGGACTCTCTTGAGTTGGAGGTATTCGATGCGGCGGGCACTACATACACCTGGAGAAGCTTGGGCTTGCGTTCCCGTATCGACCGTTTTTTGGCGTCGACGGTGCTCGTGGAGTTTTTTCCTCTCTCCTTTGCGGCTATGAAGCCTCCGACGAGATCAAACCATACTCCGATCCTTTGGGACTCGGGTCAGGTTGAGCACCCGTAGAGATTTTTCAGATACGAGAAGTCATGGCTGCTGGAAGGCTCGTTCAGAGACGTGGTGACTTCCCATTGGTCCTCGGTTCCAGCTACCGGCTTCGTGACCTCGAGATTTGTCCAGAAGCTGGCCTTTCTTCGGAAGTGGATGTGTGCTTTTAAGAGAGAGTCGAGGGAGGCTCGTTGCGTGGCCAGAGCTGCGGTTGAGGATGTAGTTTGTAGGCTTGACGCTCTGGAGGATGACAGGGCTCTGTCTGAGGAGGAGCTGCTTAGACGGGGGGATGCTCAAAGCAAGATTGTGGAGGAAGACAGGAAGAGAGTGGTTGAGTGGAGGCAGAGATCCAGGCATGTCTGGCTTAAGGAGGGAGATGCGAACACGTCCTTCTTTCACAGAGTGGCCAGTGGGAGGCGCGATAATAATACCATGAGGTCGATGATTATTTGCGGGGTTAGAGTGGACGGCGACAGGGAGCTTGGTAGGGCCATTGCGAGCCACTTCATAGACTGGATTAGGTGCGAGGCAGCTGTCGGATGCGCATGCCTCTAGCCTGGTTCAGTCGGTGACCTTGGAGGAGATGCGGGCTGCTGTTTGGAGTCTTAACAGGGATGGCGTGCCGGGCCCTGATGAGTTCCCGGTCTCTTTTTACAAGAACTTATGGGATCTACTGGCCTCAGAGGTGCTTGACGTTGTCTTAGAGTAATGTCGCTGCAATGCTGACTTTGATCGTATTAATCAAGCGCTGATTGTCCTTCTCTCAAGGGAGGAGGGTGCTGACATAATCGAGAAATTTAGGCCAATTGCGCTATCCAACGCCTTGTACTTGATTGTGGCAAAGGTTTTCGCTATTAGACCGGGTAGGGTGCTCGAACACATTATCTCCCCTTTCCAGTCGGCCTTCGTCCCCGAGAGACAGATCGTTGACTGCATGGTCATGGCGTCTGAGATTATAGCAGACTGGAAGCGGCAGGGGAAGAAGGCTTTGCTATGGAAGGTTGATTTTGTTAAGGCCTACGATACGCTTGATTGGAATTTTCTTTAGGTGGCGCTGCATAAAAGGGGATTCTCGGAGCTCTGGATTTTTTGGATGAAGTGGTGCATGACTACAACGTCGATGTCGGTCCTCGTCAACGGTCGCCCTGAGGGCAGTTTCTTTCAGCCGCAGCGGGGTGTTAGGCAAGGGTGCCCTCTCGCCCCACTACTCTTCATCATTGCTTCAGATGTGCTCTCCTGTATGGTTACTCGGATCTAGGAGAGTGGGATCACCTGTGGGTACTCCAGGAATGGCTTACAGATCCATCTTCTCCAGTATGCAGATGATACCATTTTCTTCATCGAAGGAGGCAATAGCGAGGCCAGCGGCTTGGCGACCGTGCTCGAACTTTTTGGTGAGATGTCTGGGCTAGCCCTCAACACTAGCAAGTCTAGAGTGGTCCCGTTTGGCCTATCTGACGAGGAGTCGGCTCCTTGTAGTGACGTGCTGAGTACGGCTTGTGCTCATCTCCCCATCCACTACTTGGGGATCCCTTTTCCCACTGGTAGGTCGAAGCTGGCGGACTGGCTACCTCTCGTGGAGAAGCTTGAGGGGAGACTTGCTTGGTGGAAGTCCCCGATCCTGTCTAAGGGAGGACGTTTGGTTCTCCTGAAGGCGGTGCTTTCCGCCATTCTAATCTACTTTATGTCTATGAGACTCATGCCGACTGGGATGAGAAAGAGATTGGAGGGGATGATGCATCACTTCCTTTGGGCCAAGTGCGGTCAGGACACTCATGCCATCCACCTGGTCGATTAGGCGACCATCACCCTACCGAAGAGTGAGGGGGGTCTCGAGGTGAGACGCCTCGACGTGTTGAATGAAGCTCTCTTGCTGAAGTGGGTGGGCCAGATTTGGGGGTGCACGGAGGACCTGTGAACTTTGCTTATTCGTCAGATTTACAATGTTTCTACGTCGGAGCCGGAAAGCAATGGCAGGGGGCTACTGTCTTCGCCTTTTTGGAGGAGGATCCTGTCGGTCCTCCCTGGTCTCCTGGCTTCGTTCAGACCGGTTCTGGGGAGTGGGGAGGCCTTTGCTTTCTTGAAGGACGACTGGACTGGTGGTGGATTCTGTGCGACTATTTCCCTCGCTTGTTTTCTTTGGCCGAGGATCAGGAGGTGCGCGTGGCTTCCTGCTAGTTTGATGGTAATTGGATACCTCTCTTCCGTTCCAACTTCTCGGATCAACGTTTGGAGGAATTCTCCTCCTCCTTGACTCTTTGCGGGCTTTTGGTCGGCCCTTTAGGGAGCGGGACCACTGGGTGTGGCGGGGGAATGGCTTCTCTGTCAGAAAGGCTTATGGTGCGATTTGTCGGCCTCCTCCTTCACATTCGGCAGAGCTTGTGCGGGACTGCAGTTTCTTCTGGGGCCTTCGCCTCCCTGAGAGAGTTGGCTTCTTCCTGTGGTTGTTTAGGAGAATGCGATTGATGACGCGTGACCGCTGTGCTAGATTGCTTGGTACAATTTCTGACAAGTGCATTCTGTGTGGGACCAACATTATGTCCGTGGAACATCTCTTCTTCTCGTGCCAGGTTTCGGCTTCTATCTGGGCTGACTCGGATCTGGACTAGGTCAATACTGAGAGCCTCTCTTCTTTTTGCGAGTCGTTGATATCGGTGAGGCATCGTCTAAGGCACATCTTGCTATGCCCTGTGTCCATCGTATGGGTCATCTGCTTAGCCAGGAATGCGCTGATGTTCTCTAAACAAAGGTTCTACAAGGAAAATATCTATATCCATGTGTCGGGTTTGTTAGACTCGTAGCTCTCTTAGCTACCTTGTTGTATTTTTATTTTGAGATTTTAATACATTCTTGGGGCGGACACAACTGAGTGTTTCCCCCTTGCCTTGATTTCAAAATAAACAAAGAGATTCCTTTTATCTAAGTATTGCGGCACCAACATGGTTTCGAAGAGGTAACATGAGAGATTGAAGCAAACATACATGCACGATAACCGCCTCTCTTCTCAGGTAATCATCGAAACAAGCTCATTTAATTATATAAATTGAAAGAATATGGCTTGTTTTTTCCTTTGAGGTTTATGGGTTCAAAACCCTTTAAGCTTTTTATGGCCAGATGAAATGCAAACAAGACATATAACAACCTTGACTCGAGTCTCGAGAATGAGATTCCCTCTGAGGATTTTATATTTGTGACATCTGGATCTGAATAAATCGAATCTGACCCGATTAAGAGTCCGAAAGTTTATCTAATATTCAATTAATATTGAATAACTTTAGTTCGATATGTAGCATGGTCTCAAATTTCAGTGAAAATCGGTCGAATTTCCGTCAAATATCGATATCCTGTTATAATCGAAATTAGATTGAAATGGCTGAAAGGATCGAAATATGGGGACCCTAGTAAAAAATGACTGAAATGATCGAAATTTCGGACGAATTTCGACCAAAATTCGACCGAAATTCTGTTTCGATCGATCACCGAAATGGTGACCGAAACCGACATTTAGGGCCTTGATATGTAGATTGCAGATCGGATCTCCTTCAGACGCAATTGATCAAAATTCAAATGCATCGTAATGTGTGTCATCGTAAAATCCGCAACACAAAATTGTAAACTGCAAAACAAATCGAAACCATTAGAAAAATCATTTTGACAAAATAAGACCACTTAAATTGACCGTTCGTTGATCGGAGGTCGTTTGATATATTAAAATCTCAAAATTTGATAAAAAAATCAAGAGCATATTTTGTCGATTTCTGTATCCATCTTGGACCACAAAAGTATGAAATTTATATCGTTTAATCATCATGCAAAGACGATCGAAACAAGCCATTGTACATATGAATCGGATACTCGAGGAGTGAATACGATCGACTTTGATTTTTCAAATAAAAGAGAGGAAATGGAAAAAAATAAAATTTAGTTTCTCTACAACAACCACTTGGCTTCTATTTTTTCCTACTTGTTAAGACTTGAGATTTCCATTCCCTTATTTATATCTTCCATGCCTCTTTCTTTTTCATCTACTCTCTCTCTCTCCCTCTCCCAATCCCCAACCATAGGAGTTGTTGCCGCCATCAGCCTTTCCCCATTGCAGCAAACTGCAGCTTGTAGAGATATATCTATGTTCTCTGTACTTTTTCTTTATTTTTTTCTTTATATACATCTTATGTAATTTACCCGTAGGTCTCTCCTCTATATAAGAGAGCCTAGGGTTCACATGAGCAAACAACTCATTGATTTTTTCCAATATGATATCAAAGTCGCGGTCCTAGACCGAAGCTCCATACCCTAATCATAACCCTAACCCACACCCACCACCCCTCTCTCTCTCTCTCTTTTTCAGGCACTGCCACCGCCGCTTCCCCTTCTACTATCGGTAAGCGTCCACCACTGTCTTTCCGTTCGCATCGCCAAGCTGAGCAACCGATGTTGTCGGCCCGATCGAACTGTCGCCGCTGTTGCTCGCGACTGCCGACCCCATAGCCGCTAGTCCCATTGTCATTTTCGTCGCCGAACCGCACCCACCGCCCGGGCCAACCTCCCTTCTCTCAATCCTCGGCTTCCTGTTGCCTTTGGCCCAGGACCCTGTCTTCTTATATTGAGGTCCATTTGGGTTGATGGATTTGAGTGCATAAGTCTGCATATGCATTCAAATCCATACATGTCTCTGTAGACATTCATTCTTTGGTTTGGCAGCACAAAGATGTATCGTGATCTGCGCTAACATTTCTGGTGGGACGAAATGAAGCGCGATGCGACCCGACATATTAGCAAATGCATGACCTGCCAGATGGTAAAGGCTGAGTACAAGAGACTATCAAAATTATTACAGTCTCTCCCCATTCCCGAGTGGAAATGGGAGAGTATTTCTATGGATTTTGTCATAGGATTACCGAAGACATCATCCAATCATGATGCTATTTGGGTCGTTGTTGACAGGTTGACCAAGTCAACCAATTTGATGCATGTCAGCATGACATACACTCCATCCAGATTGGCCAGGCTATATGTGCAGAACATTATCAAACTCCATGGTATACTACATGAGGAGGTGTCTGATAGAGACTCGAGGTTTACATCTTACTATTGGTATCAGTTCACGCCAACACTACAAACAGAACTGAAGATGAGTTCTGCATACCATCCACAAACCGACGGACAGAGCGAGCGCACCATTCAAATGCTTGAGGATTTGCTACGTGCATGCATTTTGGAGTGGAAAGGGTCTTGGAAGGACCATTTACCATTGGTAGAATTCGCGTACAACAACTATCATTCCAGTATCGGCATGGCACCATTCGAAGCCCTATATGAGCGGAGATACCTCACACCTCTTAGTTGGAGTGAGGTAGGTGACCACGCTCTTTATTCCGTAGATCTTTTGGAGGAGGCTGCGAAGGATGTCGATCTTGTGAGGCGAAGGCTTCTGACAGCACAAAGTCGTCAGAAGGGCTATGCGGATCGTAGAAGAGATCTGGAGTTTCAGGTAACCCAATCCGTTTCTCTTAATCCATTACCATTATGACCTATTAACATTTAACTTAATATATGATACTAATAAAACTCCTGTAAATACATGTAGAAGATTGGGTATTCCTACGAGTATCTCCCCTGAAGATTGGGTATTCCTACGAGTATCTCCCATTCAGAGATTCGGTGTTCATGGTAAGCTAGCATCACGATATTTTGGACCGTTTGAGATTCTTGCTCGAATGAGGAAGGTGGCTTACCGAGTAGCCCTTTCAGTGTTTGACGCTCTGGATCGGGTTGATGGCTCGCGGGTTTCAGCCTCGGGGGAGGACCTTCTTGGGAGGAGGGGTTCGACGAGAACAGAAGCGGGTGCGCTAGACGATAATCCCTCAATGGGGAGTAGCGGGGGTCAACTGCGGTTAGAGGAGAGGCAGGCCTTGCTAGAGTGCTTGGGTGTGTGCCACCTACAAGAATTACCCTGGTTGATCTAGGAAGATCCTCTCATGGAATGTGAGAGGTGCGGGGAGGGTGGAGAAGAGAATGACGATCTAGTTTGTGTAGAGATGATGGCGAACGTGATGTTACTGCAAGAAATGAAAATTTCTCAAGGTTTTGGCGAGATATGTGGCTCGATGGGAGGTTCTCGCCTGACAAAATGGAGTTCGTTGGACGCTTCAGGGACCTCAGGAGGCATGGCGGTGGGCTGGAGCGGGGACAGTTTTGATCTCCTGGAGGAAGTGAGTAGGAGGAGGCACTCTCTCTTGGTCCTCTTACAGTGGAAGGCGGACAGAGTCTGACTGATGGTAACAAATGTGTGCGTCGCAAACTGACCAAGCAATGTTCAAGCTAACTGATGACTTGGGTATGCTTCGTGGACTGGGAGGTACCTAGATGGGGTCTGAATTATTGGGGGGGATTTGAACGTGACAATGCACCCGGAGGATTGGCCTTGTCTGCGCGGGGGGTGTAGATGAGGTTTTGGTAGAGTTGATGCGGTTCATTAATGAGGCGAGCTTGCAGATTTTTGATGCTGGTGAGTATTGTTACACTTGGAGAAATGCTAGGTCGAGATCGCAGATTGATCAGTTCTTGGTTTTCTAGTAAATGACGGGGTTGTTCCCTCTGGCGGATGCATGGGCCCTGCGTAGGGCTCACTTCGATCACATCCAATCCTGTGGTCCTCCGGCGAGGATGTGAGACTGAGGTCTTTCTTCAGATTTGAGTATTTTTGGTTGCTGGAGGAGGGCTTCCGAGACATGGTGGTGGAGTTTTGGAGGAACACACGGATGGAGGGGTTGGCTTCGACGGTTCTGGCTCAAAAGTTGGTCTTAATGCGGAAGCGTTTAATTGAGTTCAAGAGGTGCACCTATGAGCAGAGGCAGAGTGTGAGGGGGGCGACGCAGGAGGTCATCTCTTGCCTGGATTTGGTGGAGGACACGAGGGAGTTGATGGCTCATGAGGTTGAAGAAAGGTACGCTTGTTTGATCCAGGAGCGGTTAGAAGACAAGGAGGTTGAGTGGAGGCAAAAGTAGACACATGAATAACTAAGGGAGGGGGATAATAATACGTGCTTCTTCCATTCCATGGGTAGTGGCAGAAGGCCTCACAATTTCATTAGGAGCATTGAGGTGGGAGGGGTGCATGCGACGAGTGCTGTGGAGATTGGTCGGCAGCTCAGATCACATTTCATCTTTTTCTCTGGGAGAGCTAGAGGGGCGGGCTGGGGGTGGAATGGGCAAGGTAAGGGGTGTATATCCACCCAGGAGGCTGAAGACTTGGTGGTGCCTATCATAGAGGAAGAAGCCAAGCGGGCTCTATGGCAGTTGGATGCTAATGGGCCACGAGTCCCGATGGTTTCTCGATATTTTTCTTCAGGGAGTTCTGGGACTGTGTGAAGGAGGAGGTGGTTGCAGTCCTACAGAAGTTCGAGGAGGGCAACCAGGGCTTTGAGCGTCTGAACATGGCGCTTCTGTTTCTGCTACCCAAGAGGAAGAGGGCTTTTCGTGTGGAGGATTTAGGTCTATCGTGTTGTCCAATGCGATATACCTGCTCGTTGCAAAGATCCTGGTGAATTGTTTGCAAGGGGTCCTAGGGGGCATCATCTCATTTGAGCAGACAATTTTTGTGCCCAGCAGGCAGATGGCAAACTCTTGGGTGCTAACATTGGAATTGGTGTTGGATTGGAAGAGGGAGAAATAGAAGGGGGTCATTTGGAATGTGGATTTCTCTAAGGCCTATGACTGTGTTGACTGGCGCTTCTTTTAATGCCCGCTGGAAAAAAGGTTTCCCTTATAGATGGATTGGTTGTGTGAAGAGGTGCATCAAAAAGACGTTGTATTCGATGCTTGTGAATGGTAGACCAGAGGAGGGTTTTTTCCAACCACATCGGGGGGTGCGGCAGGAGTGTCCGCTAGCACCGCTACTCTTTGTGATTGTGGCGGATGCATTGGCAATTATGATGAGGCTGGCTATGATAGACAGTTGTTGTGCTGGGTACATGAGAGGCGGCATTTCCATCCCCCTTTTCAGTATGCAGACGAAGCGATTCTGTCCATTATGGGGACATGGAGCATGTTTGCGAGACATGCCTCACGCATTATGGATATATTTGGGGAGGTCTCGGGCTTGAAGTTGAACAGAAACAAGTCCAAGATCATCCCGTTTAGCATCACGGAGGAAGAGGCTCAGGTTCTTTGTCGTGTATTGCATTGTCTGTAGGGATCTCTTCCGACCATGTACCTGGGGCTCTCTTTGGTTGCTGGGAGGTTGTGGGTGGCGGATTGGAAGGACGTAGTTGACAAGATGGAGAGTAAGGTGGTGGGTTGGAAGGCAAGAACGCTCTCCAAGAGGGAGAGCTAGTCCTTTTCAAGCACACTCTATCCGCTATCCTGATTTTCTTCTTCCCCATGTAGTTGATGCTGGTGGGGGTGCAACAGAGTCTGGAGGGGATAATGAAGTATTTTTTTATCAGACGGAAGGCAGGAGGGTGTGGGATAGTACCTTTTGGGCTGGGATACGGTGACGTTGACGAAGAGGGAGGGAGGCCTGGGGGTCTACAGGTTGGAACTCATGAATACAGCCATGTTGACGAAGTGGACCCTTAGAATCTGGAGGAATTCTGATGACCTAGTTTGCAAGGTAATGTGGAGCATCTATGGGATTAATAGCTTATGGAGAGCAGAGGCGTGCAGGCAACCGTCGTCGCTTTGGAGGGGGATGTCTATTGTATTTCCGGAGCAAGGCGGTCTCATGAGACCGGTGCTAGGCGATGGGTAAATCTTTGGCTTCTGAAAGGATGGTTGGATGTAGTTGGATCCTCTTAGTGAGAAGTACCCGCGTCTCTTCGCCATTGCGGGGGACAAGACTGCTTTATGCATCAGAATTTGACGGCAGTGTCTTGGTGCCCAACCTTCGCTACTGCTTTGTCGGACCAGAGGTGCGATGAGTTCGTGGCCTTCTTGGGGGAATTTTTCTTGGAAGGAGGTGTATGGTCCCGGCGGTGCAGGAACCATTTTTCTTGGAAGGAGAGGAATTTTTTAATAAAGAAGGCATATCGGTCTTTCGACAGGACACGTGGGCCGCTGCAAGAGGAGGCCATTTGGGGCACAAAATTATTTGGGCTAGCAATGTTCCTTTGTATATGAAGGTCTTCATGTGGTTGGTGAGATGCGGACAATTGCTTTCACAAGCACGTAGGGCAAGGCTGCTGGGTACCAGAGAGATCCTTTGCGATATATACGACCTTGAGCAGGAGGATTCCGAGCATCTCTTTTTTGGTTGTTGTACCTCGATTGTGGTATGGGAGCAAGCGGTTGTGTCTTGGCTTTACTCTATGGACAACGAGTCATACTGGAGTTCAGTGAGAGCAGCTTGTGGTAGCTCTCAGGAGGACATAGCTGGTCTGTTTGCCCTACTCTGGGCCATTTGGTGTGCTAGAAATGAAAATATCTTTCGTGGCCGTCCTTTCCTCTATGAAAGGGTGTTGGGGTTTTACAAGGCACCGATGTCTTTGTGGCTTAACATGTAACTCTGTTTTTTTGGTAGTTTCTATTGTAACATATTTGCATTTGTTTTCTGTTTTGGTTGAATAAATTTGTGGTGGGTTCCAATCTTGGGACTATACCCTCGTTCTTCTTAAAAAAGAGAGAAGAGGAGCCAAAGATGGCACACCAGTATAAATCCTTGGTTATTTGACCAACATGTAATACATTCATTGAAAAATAAGGAGCATGAAGAACATTCTGCAGATGCATGGATTGTGTCAGACTAATCCTTCCCTATCTTGTAATGGGGGAATTCATTCCATTGGCAGTAACAATTGTTCTGCCAAGCTGAACTATATTGTAGGAAGTGAACTAAGTTTTGCCCCCGCGTAGGTGATGAATAGCATATGAATCCATGATCCACTCCGATAGATCTGCCAAATGACTAATAAGGCACTTGGCAATACCTAAAGAACTAATAGATGTTGAGGCAGCAAAGTCGGATGAATCTGATGGAGTACTAGAAGATCAAAAAATGGGAGGGTTGATCTCTCAGACGGGAGATAAACTCATCGAACCTATGATCAAGAGTAGTGGTAGGAGATGCAGGAGTTTCAACCTACTCACTAGTGCATGCAGATATCGGAAAGCCGTGCATAGAATAACATGTGTCCTTAGAGTGACTGGATCAGTGACAATATGAGCATGGTTGGCGTGAACGATCGGGTCTTCTGAGTGGATGCCGATGAAAGAACATTGATCATGTTGAGTCTGTGGTATGCTTCCTCCATGGGAGATATGGTGGCATCCGCAAGTAATTGGGACCGTGCATTATCACACTCGGAATCAAAAGCTGCTAAAAACACCAACCATGGTGACATGAGCGGTGCCGATGATGAGGTTTGGTGGGAAGCTCACGGCATTCTCTTATATAGAAAGGAGAAACCTTGTTGGTCTAATTACATAATAGAGACAGAAAAAAAATATATAAAGCAAGACAAGATAAAGTAACTCTCAACAACCTCCATCAGGAGTTTTGTGTGTGTTTTACAAGCTAACACATGTCATACTATGGAATTCATTTCGATGCCATTGAACTAGCCAATGAAGAGCCTATCCAAAGCTGCAATACCAAGCCATTTCTTCCATAATAATAAAAGCATCCAACTAGATAATGATCAATCAAAAAGGTGGCAAATGCCCTGAGTTTGATCACGTTGATCTAAATGATCAGTCATCCTAAAAATAATAGATTCTTATAGTCACCCTAAAAATAATAGATTCGTATAATCGTTCGTTTTGATCTGTTTAATAAATCAAGAAACTGGCAACATACAGAAGATCTATAACCCCATGTTGATCTCTCAACCTCAGGGAGGTGATCAATCATGACCACTTCCATAAAAAAGGAGCGTTGGTGATCGATCATCTTGGTGCAGGTGATCGATCACCAAGTCGAAACAATAAAGAATTAATATGCACGGCAAGTCAATATGTAGCCATCACCTAATCGATCACAAAATTGGATAATGGACTGCAAAGATTCACTGAGTACTCAAGCGAGGACCTTTATTGAGACTCTTCATGCACCTCTCTATCAATCTTGTGTAGTAAGTTCGGACACATGGACGGATATCTAGTACCACACACAACCAATTGTCAAATGCACTCAAGTGTTACAAGAAGACAACGAGTTTCCATGAAGAATGTCGAGTGGTTTAATGGGTAAATGGATCTTGGGATGAGGGACCATTTACCCATCGTTTATATATTGTACTCATCCCCCCTTATTGAAAGATAACATAGTGAAGAGAGATCCCTAAATCATAGTGAGGGAGATAAGGGTTTGTGTGTTCCCCGTGGTTTTTCCCTCATCGTAGGATTTTCCACATAAATCTTGGTGTCGATTTCCTTGTCCTTTGATTCTTGTCTTCAACATGGTATCAGATCCTAATTGAGTGACGTTTTTTGTCGTTCATAGATCCTCCTTGGGAGGTGATCCTCGTGGTGCGTGCAAGCCTTAGCGTACGCCCGCTCACGATGCACCTGCAACCAGCCCTAGTGATCCACCCACTCGCGTGCCGCCTCCGGCACGGTCCCTCATCCTTGGTCCTGCCCTTGCGCAAAGGACCCCTTGGTTTGCGTATGAGCTCTTGTCGCCATTGCCCCTTGCGCGCAAACCCCTGCCTACGCAAGGTGTCCCTGTGCGAGACCCATAGTGCGATCCTCTGAGCGTGCTTCCCTTTGGCACTTGCGTGCTTGTACGCCTTTGGCCCCTTCTACGCACCTGTGTGGTACGTCTGTGTGCCTTCTGCGTGCATTCCAACCCCTTTCTGATAACCTTGAAAAATGGAAAAGACGACACAATCGAACTGATCAATCACCACGACCACACAAGAACTCACAAACTAGCGATGACGGAAGCAGTTGCAACTCAACTTAGAAGAAAGGAAGGCTTGCTGGAGGTTTTGGCTCCACCTCAACGAACCAAATGGGAAGACAGGGGCCATGGTGCACAGAGGCTGGAGACGGACTGCGCAGGAGGCGCACAGGTGGGCAGGGAGGGCTGGAAGGTTCGAGTTGAGAAGGATTGTTTGATGACATTGAAACGATGGCATGAACGTCTTGGTCATATCAATTTTTCTTCTTTGTGAGAGTTGATGCCTGATATTTTTCCAAGGTTATCTGAAGATGATTTGCAATGTGTTGTATGCCAATTTGCAAAACACACTCGCAACACTTATCCCATTTCTACCAGTAAATCTAATTAAGCCTTTGAGCTTGTTCATTCTGATGTGTGGGGACCATCAAATATAAGGAGTGTTGAAGGCATTCTCTATTATATCACTTTTGTTGATGATTTCTCATTGGGTACCTTTGTATACCTCTTGAAAAATAGGAGTGAAGTCTCTAAAGAAATCAAAAGTTTCACTAATATGGTTGACACTTAATATGGAGCCAGAATTAAGAATTAAGAACGAATAATACGAGGGAATACTTAGAAGGATCTCTAACTACTTTTCTTGATGAGAGGGGCATCATTCATGAAACCTCGTGCAATTATACACCACAACAGAATGGAATAGCTGTAAGAAAAAACCGTCACTTGTTGAATGTTAACAGAGCACTCTTACTTCAGCGAAATGTGCCAAAGATGTTTTAGGGAGAGGTTGTCTTAACTGCAACCTATGTGGTAAACAGGTCCCTACTCTATTATTCATCCCGATAACTCTCCTTTCAGTTGGGACCCTCGGTTCTTTGGAGTGTCCGCTTTCTCCATAACTTTAGACCTGGTGTGCGAAAGTTAGATCTACAAGCTACGAAATGCATCTTAGTTATTATAGAATACAAAAAGGATACAAATGTTATGATCCAGTGGCATGTCGCCTTTATGTGAGTAAGGATGACACTTTCTTTAAAGATGAACCCTACTTTCATAAGAATTTTTCTCAGAGGAAGTATGTCAATATAGATTTTGAGAAAAATGAGAAGAAAATTTACTTTCTTGGCGATATACAAGAGAATATCCATGTAAGCGATGACAGTGAGTAAGATACAAAAGAAGATAACGAGGATAAAGGTCGATTTGATCAAACTTATAGCAGACAAAAGGAAGTGGATAATGAGGTGGATACTGAATAAGAAATGATACAAAGCCATAATTTCCCTATGGTGGAGACTGGAGAAGAAATCATACAAAGTCATGATTTCAATCTCTCCTCAAATTTAGGACACGAAGACTCTGTAAGTAGTCCTCTCACTCCTGATATTCTCGTTGACAATTTTGAGCCTTTAATGGATGATTGACCCATTGCTGTGAGAAAAGTTGTTAGGAATGTTCGCGCTTCTACTTGTTATCCTATGGAAGAATTTGTTGCATACACCAAGATGAGTCCAAGCTACAGATGATTTATCACCTCTCTAGATGCTTATCATATTCCTAAAAATATTAATGATGCCCAAATGATCAAAAATGAGTCAATACAATGAAAGAAGAAATGGAAGCCTTAGTAAAGAATGATACTTGGGATATTGTTGACATTCCTAAGGGTTCTCACCTTGTTGGGTCTAAATGGGTACATACAATTAAATATGATGTTGATGGGAATGTTGATTGATTCAAGGTTCGTCTTGTGGCTAAAGAATACAGTCAGAAAGATGATGTTGACTACCTTGAGACCTTTTCTCATGTTGCTAAAATGAATACAGTTAGTGTTGTTATTTGCCTAGCAGTTCATTTTTCATGGAAAATGCACCAACTAGATGTGAAAAATGCTTTCTTGAACGATGATCTCAAAGAAGAAGTATATATGAAAATGTCGCATGGGTTTGAGAATGATGGTAAGTGTTGCAAACTAAAAAGATCATTGTATGGACTGAAACAATCTCCAAGAGCATGGTTTGAACATCTACGCGTGGTCATGATTTGGATCAAACAACAAGGAGATCGACACCAAGATTTACGTGGAAAATCCTACGATGAGGGAAAAATCACGAGGGTACACACAAACCCTAATCTCCCTCACTAGAGATTAGAGATCTCTCTTCACTATGTTATCTTTCAATAAGAAGTGATGAGTACAATATATAAAAGGTGGGTAAATGGTCCCTCATCCTGTAAAGAACAATCAATCAAACATGCAAATAAGACAAACAATTTACGTGAAAACTCTCCTCAACTACAGGGAGAACCACATGAATGAAAATCGAGCAGACTCTTGTGGATGCCTAAGTTTTTCCTTTGTTTTGAAACAAAGGAGTGATGTGTGCAGTTTATACAGAGATGCAAGTTAAATGGATCCACACCCAAGATCTGTTTAACCAAGTATGGTATTTCAACTTCAATGCCTTTCTAACTCAAATCCTCGTGGTATGACATCTAGGTGCACCCTTCTTGCATTCTTCCATTTGCCTTCTTGATGATATGCTTTGAGAAATCTACATCATGATTCTCCCAATAAAATCTTATTGAGTACTTGAACGCTAGATGCAATTTGGAAAAGCCCAAATTCCAGACGCCCAACACAATGTTATCCTACATCCCACAAAATTCCTTTCTGTGTATTAACATAGGTAAAAAAATTCAGTGCTGGGAGCAGCATACAGAAGATCAAATACATGCTAAAGGAACCCTCTGAAACTGATTAAGGGAATGAAAACGTATATTGAACTGCATTTCAGTTAGTTATAAACAAAGGCAATGCATTCAAATGCGATAGCAATTACCTTCAGATTCATGTAGTCACGACTTAAAATGCACATCCCATCAGTTGTGAACTTTATGTCAGAGATGGAACGAATTATCTCTGTGAATAAAGACTGAGATGTATGGGCTTCACAATCTCGCAAGCTAAACATATCAGATTTCATATAAGTATGGATGTGGCTTTACATGGATATGGCAAGCTTACATATGAAATATGATTCGTGGTATAATTTAAAAAGGAAAAAAGATTGTGCACGGATAACTGCTAGACAATGATCTACTGAGTGGAAAGCAAGAGTACTCACATCTTTGCACTCTGATCGCATAAAGCGGATTGTCGCATGTCAACCAGGCGGATAAAACCTCTTGAACTGCTGTACGCCAGGAGATTACAGTACGTTGGATGGAACTCAGCTGACGTAATTACTTCTGGAAGAAAAACATCAACACAATGCTAGTCACCAGAAAGAACGATCCATAATTTTTTTTGCTTTTTTATATTTCAATTTAATACTTTATGGACTAATGCTTAGTATTTGAAAATTTTAATATCGAAGGCAAAATGTAGTACTTGAAAAACGATAAAATAGAGCGTTCCATTAATGCCAAAAGTGGGCAGATAGATTTGGGCATTTAATTATAGGATAGATTTGGGGCATTTAATTATAGGTAGAAAAAGCCATGAAGTCGTAACTTAGATAGACATTTTAATGTACATTAGAGTAAAATAAGAATAAAAAATGTCATAAACATCAAGCATCCTTTTTAACTGCAAGATAAAGTCAAAGGTATAGTATTTTTTCTCAATTCAAGACGATTTGCAGTATTAACCATAAACATCATGAGAAATCCAACCCATTGCTCATCATTTCCTTGATAAAACTGAATCTAATGAACAAAGTACCCATAAGATCTTCCATTTTGGGAGGCTTTATGTCAATAATATTAAAGCACTGATCTCTGATATCCACGTTCCACAAATTTATCCTCAGATCATCTGCGGACAAGAATGTCTCACGATCACTGCATGACAATAATCAATATGAGATACAAATAGATGGGAAAAAATAGGTGCAAAATGATTCTTTTTACAGTTCTGCCCCTACAAACTATTGCAAGAACACTGCTGCACTGTGATCCCTATAAATCTTTAACATTTGCATCTTAATCTCTACCTTTGACTCCATCGGTCAATTCCTAAAATTTGACAGCCTTAAGGAAAGAACTTACGGAAGATATTTTACATTTGCACTCCTGAAAACAAGCCACTATATTTGTGCCCTCGTCGTTTTCATATTTTTGCTGCAATCCCCATATGATTATGGTATTTACACATATTGTTGCAAGCAATGAAATCTAAAAGTAATAGAGATCAACAAGATTTAATTCGACAGTACCACATATTAACATTTACTGTATAATACAAGAACAATCATTGTATAATACAAAAACAGTGTATTTGAACAATTATACGATGCCAAACAGGATCCAGGAAGAGCAATGGAATAAACCAACAACAGAGAAACAAATGGAAACTAGAATGAGATTAGTGATCGCCAAAGCACCAACGGAGAACCATCATTAGAGAGGTTATTGCCCCCATTTTACCAGTGTCTTGGGTCGGGCGATCCGCGCCCAAGATACGACGATGCACATTCGACGCCGGCGCATTCCAATGATGATCGTCCTCAAAAACACCTCACAATAGTACCGATCGAGAGAACAAAATTTCCAGTGGTGGAGAGAGTGCAACTACAAAGAACACATTGAATAAAACCATGTCGCATAAAGGAAGAAATATAAGTTGTGAGAGATTTCTTGGATCCGTAACTGCCAAATAAAGGGTGTTTGTAGGATTTCCAACATTCGAAAAATGGTTGGAATCTAAAGCGCCTACTTGGATTCCCCAAGGTCTGGGTTTCAAATTAGTCAGGAAGATTAAGTTATCCGACATGTTAAAAGCAACAAACAACCAAAGTGTTGAGATCCTAGATCTGAATTAACCCTCTCGAGCTTGACCCTGAGCAGGAACCGAGTGGTGCGCAAGTATGTGTCCCTCTAACCCCTTTCCTACTTTTGTTACAAAATCTTATCAAGGAACTCATATATAAGTTCAGCAAAGTTTCAAACCAAGCAATATGGTACTTACTTTCTGCCCCCTACTCTTCCTTGCTTCAAACTGGGAATTCCAATCACTCAATTAGCACTCCAAATGATGTTGATTAACATCTTTCAATAACCCCTCACGATTTACTATTAAAAAGAAACTTAACGCGGACCAGGAAATATTTTTCAACTACTACACTTTGCCTTCAGTAAAAGTACATTATAGATTGAACCTCTACTTAAGTTACTTTTTTCCCTCAAAAGGAAATAAGTGAACTATGTCTTGAACTTCATAACTTAGTAGTAACGCACACAATAGAAACAACAAAGAGTTATTTTTGGTGCAATTTTAAGGGTGGGTGCTAAAAAAATCATGTATCATTATCTTATTTCATGAGGTGTTCAGGAAAGAAGCTCTTTCTTTAACTTTGGTCCACAATAACACTCGCATAGGTGGCACTCTCCAAGGATTCATTGCCAACATCTAACCCTAAGGCTTGAACCCATCCAGTGTCAACTCTATCCCTTTTCTTGCAGCTTAAAGGCACTCGAGATTCTAGAGATCAGACCTTCATGCATAAGCATGAGAAAAGTAATGCCAACCAGCTACGTAAATATCTTGTTTTACCACATCGAGCCTACTTCATGGGCATCCACTCTAGGATGGGTTGAAACTACGGATGGACTCCCAACGGGTCTTAATTCTATCGTAAGTCTTGACTTTAGGACTAAAATAGATCAAATACCTTAGTCAATACATCAGATGTGTTATTTCTGGATCCAATGAAATCCACGACCATCACACCTCAAGACATTAAAATTCCTTAAGTTTAAATTTGAATTTGAATTTGAATGTGTCTCCTTTTCTTTTGATTGAAATTTTACCTTTTAATCTTGGCAATTGCGGTCATATATCACAATGCATCGAGAATGCAAGAACTAGTTATCTACGATAGGAATTTCACAAAATAATTCCTTCAACATTCAACCTTAATTCCAGTCTTGTCCAAAACACACAGCTCAACCTCAAAAGTAGATTGAGCTGTAATGGTTTGCTTCACAAACTTCCAGGAGACTTTACCGCTCCAAGGATAAATATATTCCCAGTAATATTAACACTCCCACATGCCTCTATTTTCCCTATATAGCTTGCACCATTGTATCCTTCTAATACATGAAGAAGCCTACCTGCAAACTAAGAGAGAGTTCCCTTTAAGTACTGCAATACTCGATCTAGAGCCTCATAGTCATAGTGAGTATGTTCTAAATAGCTTATGTACCTACCCACTTTTGCAATCGAGAATGAAAAGCTTGGCCTCGTATAATTTGTAAGATACATCAATCTTCCTATAATATGCAAGTACCTAAGTTCAGACAAAGTAACTCCCTCTTATCCGCGTAAAGTATTTTGGATGAATCAAAAGAAGTGCTTGTGGCCTTGCTATCTTGATTTTAAATTTCTCAAATATATTCTCAATATAGTGATGATGAATCGTATAATCAGATGTAACAATTTAGTCCCCCTCAGCATGTGGATCAACACAACAAACAATACTAGTAGCATAACCCAATCACAAAATATTCATGCAAAAATAATGAACACACGTATTTTTACGAGGAAACCCAAATCGGGTAAAAACCTTGACCAGAGCCATCCTGACTCAAGATTTTAACCAACCAAATCCTCGACCCTCTCTATTATCAAGATGCTTTAAAATAATGGTAGTTCCTCCTCAGTTACAACAACATTAGAAACCTCTACCATCAAAATTCTCCTACGAACCGGAAGATAGGCATTCACACTTAAGAACCTCGTATAGTATTACACGAAATAAAACCTTCCAACCTCATTATAGTATGTAATGCAAGATGATGCAATCAAAATGATCTTACAAATCAATATTGTGCAAGATCGAATGATTGAAAATGATTGCGTAGAGATTCTTCTTTCCTTACGAAGAATGGAGTTGAGAAAACGCAAGGGGCTCTTCTCTTCAACACCAGAAATATGAAAGTATAGAGTGAATAACTGAATTAAAACAAAGGCCATATGTCCTTTAAATAGCCTTCAAGATTTTTTGTTTCATGAAAAGAGGCATTTCTTTGAAAAACAGCTAGCAACTTCCACTAAGATTCCTCAACTGGAAATCAAAATTGTGGAAGGAAATAAATGACTTGTTTATTCAAAGGACCATTGGTCTCTCTTATACAGAGAGGAGAAATCTTAAAAGGAAAATTACATAAAATAGGCATAAGAAATAGAAAATACATCAACTCTTAAAGTTCCCCCTCAAAATGGAGTATAGATGCCCATCATGCTCAGTTTGGAACAACACCTCTGGAATGACCCTCTGGCTAAGGCCTTGGTGAAAATATATGCTATCTATTCCCTTGAACTGGCGCGGGGAAGTAGAGGTAAAGTTCTTATGTATCATGTCTCGTGTGTAATGGCAATCTTACCTCAATGTGTTTTGTCCTCTCATGGAAAGCTGCATTGTTGACAATAAAAAATTAACCTGGTTGTCGCAAAGAAACTACATAGGAAGAGGCACGTCAATAGCTAAGTCTATAAGAACGGATTTGACATGGGTCATCTCAATGCTGCCATGCGCAATAGCACTACTCTAACTCAACACTAGATCTAGAAACCACTGCATGGTTCTTGCTTATCCATGAGACCAAAGAGATCCCCAAGAAGATTGTAAAACCAGAGGTAGATTTCCTGTCTTTAGGGAATCATGCATAGTCACCATCTGCATAAGCCTGGATAAGACTTCAAACATCTTAGGATCATGTAAATTTCCTCAAAATCATGTGGAAATGGGATAATTCTTGTTGCTCCATAAACTGATGACTTATCCAAGGTAATGTAACTTAACCCACTAAACCTATCTTTCACTCTACGAGCCATCTGGATGCAACATGAGTTTATAGATGCTCTACATGGACGACTCATTGTATCCCCATGTTCTAACCGGTCCTTCAAGATCATGGTTGCACAAACATGACATGGATGAGAGATCCTAGGGACACGTGGGACCTTATAGCATGTCTGCCATGCGTGTTCCATGTTGCATGCAGCTGGCTCTTCACGACCAAACACTCTCCAGATGGCTCCACTGATATATTGAAAGATAGGTTTGTAGTGAAAGGCTTTACTCAGACCTACAATATCGACTTCTTTGAGACCTTCTCTCCTGTAACAAGGACGAGATCTATTTGCACTATTCTATATGTTGCAGCCAACAAGAATTATCCCATTTCCCAACTTGATGCAAAGAAAGCCTTCCTTTGTGGTGATCTCGAGGAGATTTACATGATACAGACACCCTGTTACTCCATCGAGGGCGAGTACGAAAATCTACCATGTATCGCCATCTACGGCCTAAAGCAGAATCCACGAGCATAGTTTGACATACTTAACGTCTGAGATCAACTCTCTGGGTTTCTATAGGACAATATTTGATAATTTGGGATCCTCAGATGGAGGTCCTCATGTTGTGTGATACTTGTTTATGTTGATGACATGGTTATCACTAGTAACGACCAATGGATAGTTAATACATTCTTGAGACCAAGGCCTTGGGGTACTTATTACTAAAGACCTTGGTCGACTTAGATACTCCCTAGGATTTTAGAAGGTACGCATTACACAAGGTTACACCTGTCATAGAGAAAATATTGCTTGGAATTCCTTACAGTGGTTGGCTTACTTGAATGCAAACAATCAGGCATCCCGACAGAGTTACAGAGACACACTAATTCTACAGATCATGTATCTGAAGACACTACACGGTACAGACGCCTAGTGGGTAAGCCATTTTATCTCATTATTACTAGGCCAAACATATCATATGTCGTAAGCAGAGCTAGTTAGTACATGGAGAAGCCTCAGTACAATTACTGGAAGGGTTTTCTTTTAATCCTTCAATACTTAAATGACTCTTCGAGAAAAGACCTCTTCTATGGGGTCAACGATCAGAAACCTTGTTACATTGCAAAGCAAGAAATAGACGGTGTTTCAAGATCAAGTGCGGAAGTGAAATACAGAGCAATTGGCTCAAGCCACATATGATGTTACCTAACTTGTATCCTTTCTTCATGAACTAGAACACCTTGTTACCACTCTTTTTCCTCTCTACTGCAAAAAAAAGCTACTGGTCCCATTTTCTATGATCGGACCAAGCACATTTAAGTGGATTTACACTTTATTTGAAATGTGATACAAGAAGGAAAGATCACCACTTTATACATCTCCGTTGAATTCAAGCTCTTCCAAAGAAATACGTATTGTTGTTGACTTCCAAGTTGGGCATTATCGACACACACACACACACACAGAAAGCCGCCCTCTTTTGTAGAAAACACAAGCACTTTAATAGAATACATATACAATTTGTATCATAACTGTACACAATGAATACAAAACCGCAACAAAATTACACATTATAATACAAACATTAAAACTACACATTATAATACAAATTGTATATGGGGCGGGCGGGGTTCGGAGGGAGTTTGGCGTGCGAAGAGAGAGCTGGTGCCGTTCGGTCGATGGGACGCGAAGGTCTTGGTGGGGGCGACGGGTGGACGGGACGCGAAGACCTTTTCTTGAGCGGTGGGTCTCTGGGAAGCGTTTGGCGTGGAGACCGAAGGTACGGGAAGAAGAGGTTGTTGTGGATAAGGAGCGTAGTCGCTCTTCGCGTACTGATGTGGTGGGTCTAGCGATGGCGTCCGAGGACGACGACGGCGGGTGGACACGGGTCTCCCACGCCAAACCGGGTAAGCGATGCTTCCGGTGTGACTCTCGTGGCCATATTGCTTCCGCCTGCCCTGCCCCCCCTCGTTGCTTTCTCTGTGGCAAGATTGGCCATCGGAAGTCCTCCTGCTGGTCTCCGACGGTCGATTCTGTTTTGCGGCACAACGTTCTTCAGGTGCGAGACATCGCCCCTCGTCTGCATGGGGGTGGCATTGCGCCTCGCATGCATGGGGGTCGCGACTCTCGGTCTTTCGCCCAGGTGGTGGCGGAGAGTGGAAGTTTACCTAGTCTGCATGGGGGCGCGGGAGATGCTCGAGGAACGGGTCCTTCTGAGGATCCTCCCTTACCTGATGGGGCGGACATGCTCGGTCTCAAGGCCGGAAGTTCTTCTGGTGTCGCGGTGGTGTCTGCTGAGCCGGGCTTCTCGAAAGTGCGGGTGACCGCGGATGTGGAGTTGCTGGGAAGGGTGGCGGATTCGAAGGCAGCGGCGATCGCAGCGTCGGGATCGCCTGTTAAGGGTTCGGGGGATTGCTCTACTCGAGCCGGCGCGAGCGTGGAAAATTTTCCTCCCGTCTCGTTGATCGAAGGGGGTGAAGTGGAGCGGGCGGAGGAGGGGAGGGGGCCTGTTCAGGAGGGTCTGTCGCCGGTTCATGTGGGGTTGGGGGGCTCGCGCTTCCGCGCGGGGTCGGCCTCATCGCTTTCCATCGTGGTGGGAGTTCGTCAGAAGCTTGCTGGTGGTTGGGAGTGTATTCGTTCTGCTGCGATGGATTTCTTGGGCGAGAGCTTTGTGGGCGACTTCGTCATCTTGGATGTTGTTCGATGCTGTGTTAGAGGTCTCTCCCCGGAGCAACGGGAGAGACTTCTAAGCTTCCGTGGCGTTGCAGGTGTGCTGTGGCGTAGACTGCGGGTCTCTGATGGCGGCGTCTTCTCGTCGAAAATCTGTGTTGCTGAAGTCAGGGGGTGCCATTCCTCTCCAGATCTGCTCATGCTCTTTCGAAGGCTTTCTCTAGGTGGGGGCAAGTCATCCAGATCCTTGATGATGGTCTTGCTCCGGGTGCTGATTGGCAATGCTGCCGTGTTCTGTTAGAGGCTCCTTCTGCATTCTTTGCTGACATGGCTGGCAAGGTACGCTATGAGCAGATGTCGCTGGGTCGCTGGACCTTCACTCTTGAGCTTTGTTTCCCGCCGTCGACGGCGACGCCGACTCCCCCCTTCCCGGCGGCGGGTTGGCAGGGGTCTTCATCGGCTTTTCCGGCCGCCGGGGATCCTGCGCGAATGGGCAACAGTTCATCTTCTGTGCGCCACGTGGCGCCGTCTGGGGATTCTGCCGAAGCAACGCATTGTATGTCCCTTTTCCTGCGGAGCAGCGAAGAGCCACCTCGTGTTTCGCGCTTGCGCGAGGCAATCCTTGATATGGTGGCGGTTCCTTTTCCCGATAACGTTGCGCCTTCGGATGCGGTTACTCTGGACAACGATTCACCATATTCAGATATATCCCTTCTGTCAGAGGATTTTCTGCATGGGGACCCCTCCACGCACTTGGCTTTTATTCCTTCAGATCCTCTTGCTCATTCTATATGGGCTCCCCGGCTAGATTATTCGGACCAGATGTTCTCGGATCCTTTCTCGGGTTCGTCTCAACCATCTTATCAGCAGCTTTCTTATTGGGGTACCGAGGTGTTGTGCCCTCTCCCTCTCAGCGCGGTGCCCTTCTCTGTTGATATCCACATGGAAAGCCCGCATTCTCCCCCTGTGTGCTTGTCTCGACCGCTGGTATCTTCTTCTGATGATGATCTTACCTCGCCCGTTGTGGGGGACACTGTGATCCTCCATCAGTCCTCGACGGGGAGATCCCCTATTCCGATATACGCTGATCCTATATTCTCTGATGATGGGATGGAAACGACCCCTTTGGCTGATGCTCCTGTGGAGGTGGGACTCTCTCCTTCGGACCGTTATGGTCGAAGCTATTCTCGGAGGCGGCACTTTTGCTCTCAACCTTATGTTATTTCTTCATGCCAAACCTTGCGGGACGCGGTAGCGGAGGCGGCAGGCCTAGATCGCCTTGCTGGCCAGTCCCGCGCTGGTCTTTGATGACCCCAGGTGGTCTTGTTGCGGTTTTTTGGGCTTATCTTTTTGTTCCTTAATGAAGATTTTGTCTTGGAACGTAAGAGGTCTGGGGGACACTGATCGCAGACGGATCTTGGGTTCGCGCATGCTCGAATGGGAATGCGATATTGCGTTTATTCAGGAATCTAAGCTTTCGGTGATGGATGATGATGTCTGGCGATCTTTTGGGGCTGGTCAGCTCAATGCCTTCCGCGCTCTGGATGCAACTGGTGCCAGGGGAGGGGCTATATTTTTTTGGCGTTCTTCGCGCTTTTCCTTCTCGTCTATGAGGTTGGGCCGTCATTCTATTTCGGTGATGTTGATTTGCAGCATATCAAACACTTGTATGGCGTTCTCCTGTGTATACTCCCCAACTTGTCATGTTTCCCGTCGCGAACTTTGGGAGGACTTAAGGGAGGATGCTAATGCTTTTGGTGACGTGCCATGGTTGATTGGTGGCGACTTCAATGTTACGTTGCACTCGCAGGATCGTCCTCGGGGACACGGCGGCCTCGATCCAGGGTCCTCGGATTTTTTGAAATTTATAAATGACTTGGCTCTTGAATCGCTTGTTCCAAATGATATTTCTTTCACGTGGCGAAACAACTCATCGCGATCGCGGATCGATCGATTTTTGGCAAACAATTGTATGATGGAATCCTTTCCTCTATGTGACGTTACTTCGAGACCGCGATCTTTTTCGGACCATACTCCCATCATTTGGTCGTCTGGGGATGATAATCGTCCGCGTGGCATATTTCGTTTTGAGCGTGCTTGGCTTATGGAGCCTGGTTTTCGTGACTTGGTTCGGCACCATTGGTCTCAGCTATCCCCTTCGGGCAATGCCGCTCGCCATTTTGATTTTAAGATTGTGTCGCTCAGAAAGATGCTTGCGTCTTTTAAAAAGGCTAATCGTTCTGCCCGCATTGCCACTCGTTTGGAGGCTGATGAAGTTATTATGCGGCTTGATCAAATGGAGAACGTCAGGGACCTGAATCATGACGAGTTACTCGTGCGTGCGGATGCTATGGATAAGGTGAAGATTGAGGATAGGAAGCGTTTGGTTGAGTGGCGCCAACGCTCTCGGATGCGATGGCTAAAAGAGGGCGACGCCAACACTGCATTTTTTCACCGGATCGCTTCTGGTCGTAGGCGATCCAACTCCATATCCTCTCTGCTTGTTAATGGCTCTCAGGTGCAGGGGGAGCGGGATCTGGGAAGGGCCGTCATGGGATACTTTAAGGAATGGTATGGGCGCAGGACCCCTCGCCGGTGGCGTTGGTCAGGTAGTGGGGCTTCTGTGCTCCCTCAGGCGGATGCTATGCGCCTTATCTGCCCGATATCTTTGGAGGAACTGAAAGAGGCCGTTTGGGCACTTAATATCGACGCGGCGCCGGGTCCCGATGGCTTCCCTGTATATTTCTATCGAGAGTTTTGGGATGTGATTTCTCAGGATGTCTTGGACGTCGCTCGTGAATTTTGTGATGGCAACTACGGGTTTGATAAACTAAACAGGTCGCTTATTGCTCTCATCCCAAAATCTTCGCCTGCTAACCGTATTGAGGACTTCCGGCCGATATCCATTTCAAACACCATCTATCTTATTATTGCCAAGGTTTTTGCTAGAAGGCTGGCTCCGCTTCTTGATTCTCTCATATCGCCCACCCAGGCGGCCTTTATTCGGGGAAGGCAAATAAGTGATTGCTTCGCGGTGGCCTCGGAAATTATTCATGCTTGGCGTCGGAACGACGTAAGGGGGATCCTTTGGAAGATTGATTTTGCGAAGGCATATGACTCCTTGGATTGGCGTTTTCTTTGGTCTGTTCTCAAGCGGCGGGGTTTTCCATCTTTATGGATTTCGTGGGTGCGTCGATGCATCTCGACGGCCTCTCTCTCGTTAATTCTCAATGGCCGTTTGGTGAGGGGCTCCATCCAGCCTCGCAGGGGGATTCGGCAAGGGTGCCCCCTTGCTCCTCTGCTTTTCGTCCTGGCCGCCGACGTCTTGTCTTGCATGATTCATAATGTGGCTGCGGTTGGTTATACCCGTGGCTGCTATCTTGGGCCCTACCATATCCCGATTATCCAGTTTGCAGATGATACAATCTGTTTTATTGAGGGTGATGCCTCGAATGTGGAGGGTATGGCGTCCACGTTGGAGCTCTTCAGTGAGGCGTCGGGTCTTCTTATCAATTACAACAAATCCTCTATGGTGCCTTTCTCCACCCCTCCGGCAGAGGTTGAGGAGTGTATGCGGATTTTGAGCTGCCGGACTGGTTCTCTTCCCTTGGAATACTTAGGGCTCCCCTTGGCGGTTGGGCGTGCGCGCCTAAGCGACTAGCAGGCTGTGGTGGATCGTATGGAAGCTCGCTTGGCTGGCTGGCGTGCCGCCATCCTCTCCCGTGGCGGTCGCTTGATACTTCTAAAATCGGTATTATCTTCTATACCAATTTATTTCTTCTATGTGAAAGGTATGCCTAAAGGGGTTCGGCGCCGTTTGGACTCATGCTTGAGGAGATTTCTTTGGGGGAAAAGGGGCGATGGGAGGAGAGGAGTGCATTTGGTCGCCTGGGATGAGGTCACGCGGCCAAAGGAGGAGGGGGGTCTGGCGGTGAGAAGGCTGGAGGTCGTCAACGAGGCACTTCTTCTCAAATGGGTCGCTCGTCTGTGGGGCAGGGAGGATAATCTTATGATTAATTTCTTGAGGCTGGCCGTGGGGGTCGACCGGCTTTTGGGCTTGGATGCTCGCATGATGGGGTCTTCCTCTCAATTCTCTCGTGATATTGGCAGTGCTTTGTCTCGCAACCGCTCTCTTTTTGG
Organism: Ottelia alismoides; assembly: GCA_037367405.1. Taxonomy (NCBI): domain Eukaryota; kingdom Viridiplantae; phylum Streptophyta; class Magnoliopsida; order Alismatales; family Hydrocharitaceae; genus Ottelia; species Ottelia alismoides. The sequence goes on along the minus strand of JAZKJV010006314.1, from coordinate 224,516 downwards.
CATTACGATGGGGGATGGTTCGCTCATCCGTTTCTGGGGTGATGATTGGACTGGAAGGGGCCCTCTTAAGGATGTTTTTCCTCGCCTTTTCGCGTTGGTGGATGATAAGGACGCTACGGTGGCCTCTTATTGGGATGGTGTCTCATGGGGCCCAAGATTTGTGGCCAATCTTTCTGATCAGCGGCAACTGGAATTCATGGCTTTGCTTGCGGTTCTCGCGGATGCGCCTTCGCCCTCGGTGGGTCGAGACCACCTGTCTTGGAAGGATGGTACCTTCTCCGCCCGTGCGGCGTACCGGGCTACTCTTCCTCCCCTGACGATGGTTGATGCTTCTATGCTCCGGGATTGCCACTTTTTTTTGGGTTTGAGGGTCCCTGAACGAATTGGCGTGTTCTTGTGGCTTTTCCGCCGTGGCCGTCTGATGACTCGTAGCCGATGTGCTGTCATTTTTCCTCATGCCCCGTCTACTTGTGGTCTCTGCGATTTAGAGATCGAGTCTAACGATCATCTTTTCTTCCAATGTGTCAGAACTCATGATATCTGGGCGGATCTGGATTGGCTTGACCTATCGGATTCTTCCTCCTTCTGTGATAGCCTGTTTAGCTCTCGGGACAGGGCTAGGATGGACATTCTTACTGCTATTGCCCGGCTCTGGTGCATTTGGCTTGGTAGAAATGAAGCCCTGTTTACCGGGCAGAGATTCTACTTGGACAACGTCCTCATATCGGCTTCCCGCTTCATTCGTGACTGGTCCGATTCTTAGAGAATATTTGATGTAATGGGGGTATCGGCTTGTGATACCTTCGATTTTTTTCACTAGTTTTTATTCTCGTTTCGCATACCCGCTGTAAGTTTTCTCTTCCTTTTTAATAAATGAGGGGCGAGCACCGCCGAGTGCATCCCCCACTTTTGAGCGTCAAAAAAAATACAAATTGTATATGTATTTTACTAAAGTCATCGTGTTTTTTACAAAAAAAGAGGCGATCTTGCTTAACTCAGGAAGGATTGCATCCTATTGGAAGGAAATATATATATATATATGCTCCAACCAGAGGGGAGATACTGACATTATTAGCTAATGTAGTCATAATATTTTTTTCTATTTTAGTTTGTTTCTTAGTTCTTTGTTTCCCTTTGTAACCCTTCAGGGTCTATTATGCAATTGCTACCTATGGGCTTTATGGTTTCACTCTATATAAGAAACCCTACCCCCATGAATAAAACTCATTCCATGGCATTTTCATCTTTTCTCCATGTCGGAATATAAAAATGCGGAAGCAAATCGATAAACAAAAAAGAATAAAACATTGAACACAAAAGATTTACATGGAACCCTACTTCGTGGAGGGGGATGAAACCATGGGAGAAGGCCTCAAAAATCCGGATTGTCTATTGCAATATCTCAATGAGTACAGAGGGTGTAACAGACAAATTAGAGTCGTATCGCTCATACATGTGAGACTAAACATGACTGGAGATAAATGGATCTCTCCAAGATCCAATTACTTCTTTATTATATAGTCCAACACTCCCCCTCAAGCTAGAGTTGAGAAAGCTGCTATCTTGCAACAAAAGAAAAATATACAACACATCTTTACATGATACATCTGATAGAGACGAGGATAAAGACACCATGCTCGGACGAGGACAGAGACACCTTGTTTAGAGAACTATTGTTGGTAAAAGACCTCGCTCGGTGACAGGTCTGCGACGCTCATCTCACCGGGAAGTACCTTCATCGTGTCTATAGTAGTTATGGTGATACCAGGTCATGCCTACAGAACAATCGTTGTAGAAGAAGATGACCTACAGAACAATCGTTGTAGAAGAAGAAAGTCCACTGCAGAGTACTAGTCGGGGATAGACACCCCGATGAAGTAGTCGATGTTCGGTGAAGACGGTTGAAAGTAGTAATAGTCTGGATTGTCAGTCTCTCAGTCTTGGACATGAAGAAGTTTTGTAGATACATCTCAAGAAGAAGAAATATGCCCTCTCTTACTCCCCCTTTCTCCCATACTTATAAAATAAGAGCATGGATCATCACGTTGGGAGAAAATAACATAAAACAAGAATTCTTCTTTCTTTCTTTATTTTGTGCTTTGGTTTTCTTTCATAAATTATTCTCTTTTCTTGTAGGCATTTCTTTTTTCCGGCTATTCTCTTCTCTCCTTTTTTAACATATGGCTTTTTTTTGTTGTACAATAGTCTTTTTCAAACAAAAAAATCTTTTTTGTAGCCATCTAATTTTTTTGGCTATTCTTTTTTTTTTAATCGAGATCTCCCTTTTTTTCAAATCAATCTCCTTTTTTTGCAAAACGTGCTCTCTTTTTTTCTCTTGCACAGGCCCCTTCTCTTTTTTTCCGAGCCTCTTTTTCTTTATTTTGGCCCAATTGGGCCCATAATAGGCACACTCTCTTCCTTTCTCTTTTTTCAATGCAATAGGGACCCATTTGGGTCCAAAATAGGAGCATGGACCCCACTTAATAAGGGGTACCAAGGTTCCCCTAAAATCCATGACATTCGGGTTCTCCCAAGAGTGGGAGAACCCATCTTGTCGCTGCCACCATGACATAGAGGGTGAGGGAAGAGGCAGGTGAGCAACCTTGTCGTCGTCCCTGATATGTGGTAATTGACCCCTCATTAAGCAGCTTTTCCAGTGAGAGGAAGAAGATGAAGTGGAGCAAGTAAGCGAAGGGCGTGGACGGAGTACCAGATTCGCAGGGGGGAACATGAATTGACCTTCTAACGATGTTGTGATTGTTCTTGATGAGTGTTGTACAGAGATTGCTCATGTAGATCAGAAGCGTGGTACCGCCTTCGTCGTCCTCGTGCGATCAAAGTGAAAGACCGGGGGGGTTGTCACCTCTAGATCTGGGAGAAGGGCGATGAAGGTCCTGGAGGGGCTTCGCTGATGGGGCTTTTGTCGCTGGAGGGGCCTTTGATGGCGTTGGAGGGTAGTTGCGTGAACGTTCGACCTGGGCCTTGCACCTTTACACATGTGAGGGGATAAACCCCACTTCTTCTCACGGTTGTGGTTGGGGTCACGACCAAAAGGTGGCACCGCCTGAGTGTTAGCCCTTGGCGTTGTTGCGTGCAGATTTCTTCTTCCTCTTTTTCAAGGATTAGTGCAGGAAGGATGTGTGCACAGAAGATCACGATGATCTGTGCATGCTTTGGATCCTAATATTGTGCGTACTTGGAGTGCTCTGGATCATGTTCTCTTGAAAAATTAGGATTCCATCAGGAACCCTAGAATCTTCACGAACATAAACCGCTAATCGAAAATGAACATAATACAATCTCCAAAATGAACCTTAAAATCGGACAACATAATTGAACTGCTCTAATACCATGTTGGAATCTGGAAATATGGAAGCAAATCGATAAACAAAAAATAAAACATTGAACACCAAAGATTTATGTGGAATCCTACTCCATGAGGGAGTGGGATGAAACCACAGGAGAACGCCTCAAAGGGTCGGATCGTCTATTACAATTTCTCAATGAATACATGGGGGACTTCTTATATAGCTCCACAGACATACCGGAGTCCCATCGCTCATCGATGTGGGACTAAACATGAGTGGGGTAATTGGATCTATCCAAGATCCAATTACTCATTTATTACATACTCCAACAGTCCACAATGTGATTATGAGATATTCACAATGCAGAAAATATAAAGCATAATGGACATAAATGTTCGATTGCGACAATTGTAAATTAGCGAAGAAATTTAGGAAAAGTTTTCCTACCTGGAGAACTTACAAGGAAAATAATTCTCACTCTCACCGAAGTAAGAACACAAAATGATTGCTACTGAAAAGTCAACAAACTTCAACATGACATTATTTGAGGATCTCATAGGAAGCCTTCTATCCTATAAAATCATAAAATCAAGTTGTACAACAGATAAAAGGAAGATCGCCAAAAATGAAGGACCTTGTTTCTCTGTCAGCCAAAATGTATGGGAAAATCTAATTAAGACAACGATGAGGAAATATTTCTCATCGTAAAGTTTAAGACTTTCCACGAGTGGTTGAGGAAGTAAAAAGGCGAAGTAATAAGCTTCCATTGCAACAAGACATGGCATTTGAAGAATCGCCCGATACTAATGAAGAAGTTCAAAAAAATCGTAAAGAAGGCACTCCGAGCTACTTGGGATGACACTAGCAACTCAAACAAAAACGATGAAGATGAAGAAGAGTATGGGACTCGTCGGGATAACAATTGAATCTAACTCAACCGACTTAGACGACAAGGTTAGTAAACATGCAGTTGTCCAGGTCATTCTGAGGACCTGGACGAGGAGGAGGATGTTAGCGTGGAACATGCATATACTGCCACCGTCCAGGTCATTCTAAGGAGACATGCTATCTGAAGCATGGGTATCCTGCGTCTGCCCGCAGACTACTCTGTCTCCCTTTCATATGCAAGGCTCGACGATATTGTCTTTCCATTGAGAGAGATGATGACCACACCGCCCACACCAGCTACATGACCTTCAGATGTTGCAACCGTTGTCAGAGCATCTACGAGTTCGTCAGGTATAGCTTATGCACTTACTAGTTGTAACAGCTCAGATTTGACTGATTGGATCATAGACTCCGACGTGTTTCATCATATGTGCGGAGATCGAGCACAGTGTAGTTCTTACAGTTCTATACCTCCTGATCAATGGTGATTGCAAATGGGTTTCATTTACCCATTGTTGGTCGGAGAGATTGTCCTAGCACCATCGATGCGCCTGAGAATGTCTTACATGCTCCAACATTTCATATGAATCTTTTGTCTGTTAGTCAGATTACAAAAGATTTACATTGTCATGCCATATTTGACCCATCTTCTCTTGTATTTTAGGACATACTCACGGGAAAGGTGATTGGATGTGGTCGTGAGCAGAGAGGGCTTTACAGACTGGTCCAACCTCCTATTATCGGTACTGCTACTATTCCTACTATGTCAGTCTCTCCGTTCACGTGGCAACTTCGCTTTGGACATCTTCCTCTGCAGAAGCTACGCCATGTCCTTCCTCAGATATCTACTCATACTACCCTAGAATGTGAGGCATGCCATCTTGGAAAGCATCATCGTTCCTCCTTTCCGAGTAGCCAGAGTCACCATCGTAGTCAATCATTTGAGTTAGTCGTGTTCCCAATCATTAGGGGCAATGATTCTATTTCTATCTAGTCGTTGTAGATGATTTTTTCAGACTTTATCGGGTTTTCTTGTTAAATAATAAGTCTGAAGATGGTTCTACATTAAATCATTTCTCATTGAAATGAAGAATATTTTTCTGCTCATGTGAAGTTTATTCGCACTAACACCACATTACAACTATCTGACTTCATCTGCGTACACATAGCAGCAGAAAGGTGTTGCTGAACGCAAACATCGTCATCTCCTTGATGTCACGAGGACTCTTTTGATTCAGAGTCGAGCTCCTCATTCGTTCTGGGGTGATGCGGTCCTCACTGCATGTTACTTAATGAACCGCATGCCTTCCACGATCCTTGGAGAAAAGGTTCCTCCCTCGATTGCGTTTCTTGAGAAGGACTTCTTCTCCCTTATTCCCAGGGCCTTTGGGTCTGTGGCTTTTGTCCACAATTTTACTCTTGGTTATGATAATCTCTCTCCAAGAGCTGTCAAATGTTTGGCTATTCTCGTACCCAAAAAGGGTATTAGATGTTTGATCCTATAATGAGAAAGTATTATGTGAATGTTGATGTCATATTTTTTAGCCTATTATGTATTTCTCTCCTACATGTGATAGGTGGTCTAACTCTGACTCTGGTGAAGATGTTTTTGTTCCATCACCTCCTTTACTTCCACCACCACCTCCTCAGGTTGAGTTACGGTCACCTCCTTTATCGCCACCTCCTCCACTACCTCCACCACCGTCTACCCTAACACAGTTTCCATCACAGTTTTACATGCACAGGCCCTTTACTCGTTCCTATGTTCATGCACCTTCCCCGTCATCAAGCACGCCTCAGGTATGTACTGAACACATTGTTTCTACTGATAGCGCTAGTGACATGCTTGTACCATATGGCACTGTACAGGAGGAGCTGAGATCAAAGAACAGAGAAGCTGATAATCTTGATGTGCCTATTGCCTTAAGGAAGTCACGTCGTACATGTGCCACTTATCCCTTAGTTGTTCATGTTTCGTTGGATCATCCTTCATAAGAGTACAAGATGTTTATAGTGGGACTCTCTGCTATCACTACCCCACGAACATATCAGGAGCCAGTACAGGACAGTAGTCGACGACTTGCCATGGAAGAAGAGATGGCACCTTTGCAGTTTCGTGGTACTTGGAGTATTATTTCTGCTCCATCTGGTGCCTCTGTTGTGGGGTGCAAATGGATCTTTACGGTGAAGCAACGGGAAGATGGCAATATAGATCGCTACAAGGCAAAGCTTGTAGTGTGAGGGTTCACCCAAACATATGGGCTGGACTACCAGGATACCATCTCACCAGTGGCTAGATATTCGACATTGTGCATTCTTTTATCAGTTGTTATGACTCGAGACTGGCCTCTTTACCAACTTGATGTAAAGAATGTGTTTCTATATGGAGATCTACAAAAGAAGGTATACATTTAGCAGCCACCAGATTTTGCTGCTGAGGGGGAGTCTCAGAAGGTGTGCATGCTCCACAAGGTGATTTATGGCCTGAAGCAGAGTCCGAGATCTTGGTACCATAAGCTCTCAAAGTTGATAGAACACCAGGGTTTGTGCGGTCCACTGCGGATCATTCATTTTTATTCAGAGGACACATAGAGATACAATTGTCATTCTAGTTTACGTTGACGATATTATTGTCAAGGATAATGATGACCAGGGTATTCAGGCTGCTAAGGAGTTCCTAGGTTAGCAGTTTGTGACTAAGGATCTTGGCAGTCTACGTTAAATTCTTGGATTAGAGTTCGTCAGGAACCAGCGTGGTCTCGTGATGACCCAGAGGAAGTTTATGATCGATCTTCTACTAGAGACAGGTATGATAGGGTGCAAGCCTGCTACTACCCCTATGGATCCAAGCATGAGATTATATGATGATAACACTGAGGAGATAGATAAGAGGATATACATGGAGCTTGGTGGGAAGCTCATCTATGCTAGTATCACCAGGCCAGACATATCCTTTGATGTGAGTAAGGTGAGCCAGTTCATGGAGCAACCCATGAAGGTAGATATGGATGTTGTCTATATGATTTTAAGATATTGAAAACTTCACCAGGTACTGCCCTTGTATTCATTAGAGGTACATCTCTTGAGGTGACAACTTGTTCATATGCAGATTATGCAAGATGTCCTAGAGACAAAAAGTCTACATCTGGCTTTGCTATTTTTGTTGGGAGCTCACTCGTGCCATGGAAAAGCAAGAAGTATATAATGGATGCTAGGTCCAGTGCATAATCTGAATATAGGGAGTATGGAGATGATGTGGGTTAGATCGGTCTTGACTGATGTTGTACTTGATGTCCTCTACCCATGCAGTTTCTATGCGACAATCAATCATCTCTTTTTATTGCCAATAATCCTCTATTCCATAAACAGACCAAGCATATAGAGGTGGATTGCCACAATACCAGAGACATGATCCAGAAGGGACTCATATCCACCTCCCATGTCGCTACTAGAGATCAGACTGCCAATATATTCACCAAAGCACTTGCTAGAGGTCCATTTCAGATGTGTTGTTCCAAGCTGAGCCCTATAAACATATATACTCCAGCTTGAGGGGGAGTGTTGAGATATTTGTATCTCGTTATATATGTTTCTTATTTCTATATCTTTCATATACCTCATGTAATTTACCCAGGGATTTTCTCCTATATAAGAGATCCCTAGGGTCTCTATGTTAGACATGCAATTCCATTATTTCCACCATATGAATTGTCGTACCATTTTAAACCCATCTTCTCTTGAGTTTCAGGATATACTCACTAGTGGAGTGATTGGATGCAGCCATGGGCAAGGAAGTCATTGCAAATTGGTCCAGACTCCTTATGCATGCAGTTCATCTATTCCTACTTGATCGGTTTCTCCTTACATGTGACACCTTCGGTTCAGTCATCTTCGTTTGCAAATTATGTGGAGAGGTTTCCTACAGATCTCATCTCAGTCCACTTCCCAGAAGAATCTTTTCATTGATACCTTAAGTCTCCCTCTAAAGGCACGTATAAAGGAAAAAGATGGGGATAGCATATAGAACGCCTTCATAAGCACCAGCCTACTAGCCAGCTTCCACTCTACCTTCTCCACCATGAGCAGTTAATCATCCTGCTTCAACTTGCCCCAAACTAGTAGCAAATAAAGGTAACCAATCGAGAGTGTGCCCATCTTCACGTCAAAAAGGGAAGCCATACAACCCACCACCATATCTTCATTCATTTTGAAAGTTTTTAAATCATGGTTGATCTGCATCCAAGACATCACCCCGCGCACGTGCGTGCGTGCATGAGTGTGTGTGTGTGTGTGTGTTCGATTTAATTCAAGATTGTAGTATCAACTTAGTTTTCCCCAATTTATATATCTATGTGATGTATGCATACCATGATTTTGTAATTTGGTATCACAATATTGCATTAAAAGGTTTATAACCATTTTAGGAAATTTTGTCTATGAAAAAAATAAACTCTATCGCACCCTATTCAAAAATCATAGGTTCACCATTAGCAGTGGCTTTTTTAAGTCCTGATCTTTAGGCTTTCTATATTAAAATTATGATTTGTTTGCCTTAAACATATTTTTTGTAGCTTTAATTTGGGCACCAATACCATTGTCTTGATACACGTACTTGGATATGTGTGCATCCGGAATTCGTTTGTATTGGGAGTGTTATATAAACTCCCTAGGTTAGAGTTCTCAGTATCCTCTGTATTTTCTTCTCTGCAAATAATGAAATTGATCCCCGCCACTCAATGACATAGCCCAGTTACGAGTGAACCTTGTATCGTGTGTTTGTGCGTTTGATCATGTTTGTGTGTGTTTACTTACGCTACTCGTAACATCTTTATATTTGGAGTTTTGACTACCCTTAATGTAAAATCCCTAAAAGGGGGCATCATGTAGTCCTTCCTTTTATGGAAATAAAGGGGTTACCCAAAACCCATAAACAACGGAGTTATTAGTAAACAAGATCAGTGTACCTATGAAAAAGGTAGGGGTGCAAATAGCTTGTAGAGGCACAAATATAAAAATACCAAAACATTATAAAATTGTATTTCCCGGCTAAGGCACAACCTCAGATCAAGAAAAAAAACTTACATGTCAATAGATAAACCTTGTAAATCCGTGTGTTTGCGTGCCTGCATGTTTGTGTGTATTTGCTTCCGCTACTCGCAACATCTTTGTATTAGGAGTTTTGACTATTGTTAATGTAAAATCCCTAGAAGGGCGCAACATCCAATTCTTCATTTTTTATGGAAATAAAGTGGTTACCAAAAACCCATAAACAACAGACTTATTAGTAGAAAAGATCATAGTGTAATAATGAAATAGGCATGGATGCAAATAGCCTGTAGAGGCACAAACATAAAAAATACCAAAACATTACAAATATGACTTTCCCAGTTAAGGCACAACCTCAGATCAAGAAGGGAAAGCTTACCTGTTGACAGATATAGAATTAATGTTGTACTCGTGAGCATGGGCATACACTTTACGACACCTTGACGTCCCTTCCTCAGTGTCTGTCATCTGATGGCAGTGACATTTTGAACATAGTATGTCATTTTTCCGAAGATTCTCATTTTTATGGAAGAGTAAACAATGTTGAAATATTTTCATCCTCGAATTGTATCTTCAATACAGAAAACTAGGTTGTAGAATAAGAGATGGATGTATTATTTCAAATACTTTCTGGACATAAATATAAACAAATCGAAGGGATGAAGGTTATATTTCTGGACCATACCTCACATTGATTTATAACTTTGAAATAATGCAATCGATATCCAAGACAATCAAGATAAAATCTATATAAGAAAATCGCTTATTTAACTCTTAGAAATCCTCTGTGGAAGCGATGATCAGCCTATCAATACACCATGCACGTACCAAAAATTGATCACGAGATGCTGTAGACATGTGTTTTGGCTTCTTGTTTCTCCACTCAAGCCTGTAGTTGCTGGGTGCTACTTGTTCAACCAGTCCATTTACAAAGCTTTTTTCAGCCAAAATCGCATTTTCTGCACATATATGTGGATTCGGATTTATTTCCTTGACTTTCTTAATTTTTCTACCTGTCACCTGCTTTTGGAAATAGAACGACGATACATCAAGTGACAAAAGTAGACTATGGATCACAATAGGATGGGGACTGTGAAAATGAGCAGACAGTGTATCCCAGCTGGCTTCAAGAAATGGAACATCAAATGGACAGGGAGAAAGATACCTTCCATAATTTAATTGTCTTGGGATTAGTTGTGAGTATAAATGATGAGTTCTGGAGACTGGTTAACCATCTTAATTGGTTGATCTTTTCCTCAATCTCCAGGCTATTCAAATAATCAAACTGTATAAATGGAGCGTTATAAATATGACGTAAAAGAGTTAACTGTAAGAAGCTAAGAAATAAGACCAAAATAAAACCTCTGGCCCATGACTAAGGAACTCAGTCTTGTAAGCATATATTGGGTGCATTGCAGCAGGACCGTCCAACTTCTCCGATTCTTTATTGGAAGACTGACATAAGATACCGAAATAAATATGCAATAAATATATGAGCATCATCCGAAAGATAAACAGAAAAGATTATTTATATATCTATATATTCATAAAAGAAATCATATCAGGTTGAAATTAACAGAGGAAAAATCTACAGACTTGCACGCCTTCCCTGTTGGTCCTTTCAAAAATAATCAAACGCCCACCATGATCTCCAACTGCAAGGTAGTTACCGCTCTTATCAAACTCAACTGCTGATATGACATCAACTGCAATTAGACAATATGATCATAAATTCATATATAAGGTCACCATGACACTTTCTCATGATAATGAAGATTGAGATAAAACTGCTAGTAAGTCCAACAAAAGAAGACTGAGAATCACCCCAAGCAAGTACAGTTAGCAAAATAAAGTGTCAGAACAATTTCGTTCATGATGTCAATAGTGCCGGGATATATACCATCAATATTGGAAAAATGGAGCAAGATAAATAAGAGTTAAATATAGCATGTCCCTGATGTTGTAACAATCACAATAATTGTGGCAAATTTTTCTCCAACATCAACCTTGTGGTCTGCCAAACAGGAGGTGGATGGTCATTTTGACGCACGCACGCATACACACAGCTTTTCTAGGAATACGTTGTCATTTCTTACAGATTCAAGCTCAAAGATTTTTAGAGTCCCAAATACAACCTCTCAATATGGTAGACTATTGCGTATAAACAGAGATACCATAGACCAAATGCATCCTTTCAAATCTCATTGGCTGTCATTACAGCATATGTTTGGTTGATACTTCAGGACTACTGTGGTTTTCCCTCCCTCTCCAAATGTTCTGGATGTAACTTCCACAAATTTAAGTGTATGAATGGGTATTAATTATTTGATTGCATGTCCGACAACATCAAACTTCAGAATGATCCATATGTTCAAGGTAGAAACTAGGAAAACTAATTCAGAACTGACAAGAGACCATAGAACTTCAAGATAATTTACATTGAACCCAGAGCCTGCAGTTATATTCAAGGAGAAAATATTTTTTTTAAATCAAAATAGTTTTATAGGAATGGGAAATTTCATATATTCATTGTTCATATTTCTAAAAGAGTCTTGTGGATCACACCTTATTCATGGACATTTCCTGAACTACACATGTTATTTCATTGTGTATGTGAAGAAAATTTTCAAAACATAACCATGCCAAACAAAATTTACAACGCTCAGTCTGGGTTAACCTATTGCAACGAGCATGAATGTTGTGCATGCATATGCCCCCTTTCTTCGAACTAACATTCTATTGAAGTTTTATTCACATACCAATTGAAGGAAGGCGATGAGGTTTCCATGTGTTGGGGCACCTGGTAGAGGGGTTTTCCCCTTGTGTATGCAAGGTTGTTTATGGGCATTTCTTCTTCTCCATATCGTGCACCCCTCATTTTTATAACAATTTATCGCTCTCACATTCATATCTTTGGATTTATAAGTTGTATATCCTAATCAATGCATTTTATTCAATGTTCATGATGCTGAAGACTTGTAACCAGTACAATGTTGATCATAAACATCGATATCTCCAACAGAATCAACTATAATAAAATTCATAGCACATCATGTTGATCCAAAAACTCAAATTAGTTTATAAACTTGATTGTTCTAGACTCTCCCCCACCCCACAACACACACATTACTGTGTTGCTGAATATGCCTTGAAACATAATCGTATTGCATTGTTCACACACTCTATGGAAAAATGAATGGATCTTACCACTAAATGAAAATTGGATAAGATTTGATTACTGATAGCCCGCCCACACCCTTAATTAATTCGAGCAAATTAATGTCCAAATTAATGTTAATCGTTCGTTGCAGTCGGATACGAGAGGCTAGTCAAAAACCACTTTAATTAGTTTCGAGTTAATTTCAAGCGGCAAAATTTTTTTACTTGGTGAAGTCCAAGGTCGAACTCAGGGAGGCAACTATCTCCTTAGGTCAAATTTTAGCAAAATCCAAGTGTGAGACTTTCAGGGAAAATATTTTTGGTCTTTTTCTATTTTCTATGCAGACACATGCAACCCGCAGGCCAATAGAACAATTAATTCAATTAAGATATCAAATGAAGTCCAAAAATTCTAAAAATTGGCCAGATTATTGATTATGATGAAAATGGTCTACCCTAATTTTTTTGGAATTTTTAGACACTAAATGAATTTACTGTGAATTAAATATGCAGACAAGGTGATTTTCACTATTTTATTTTTGATAAATATCAAATCACAATTTCTTCAAGAGATAAAATTATCCTAGATATCACTCATGATGAGGACTCCAGGAAAATTGACAGATCTTAATTCCAATGTGAAATGAATTTACTAAAATTAAAATGCGAAAACCACTCAACAATTTATTTAGGCCTCGATATGTGTGAAAATGACATGAAATTTTTATGGCATGTTAAGAATACTGTCCTTAAGCTACTGTGAATTTTTGAGGATTTTTGGAACCACAGAGAATTAACTAGAAATTAAAAGGTTTCACTGGGCAAAATATTCCAAAAATGTACCAATTAATTCATTAATAATTCTACTGAAATTACAAAAATGTGACACATGGCTCAATAGACAGAGGACAAGTTTCTCAACATGCAATTTTTGGAATTTAAAAATGATGTAGTATGCAACCTAGGGATGCGTGCAAACACAGGGGTGTAAATGCAATTCAGGAAAATAAAATTACATAAAGTAAATATGCTGACAGGGACTAACATGCAATTACCTATAATGCTGGGGACTCGAGTGCAACTTTTCCAACAAGCACGTGCTCCTCACGTGGGCTCAGCTTCACAGGGACCTTTTTGCAAATATAGAAAGTCCCGGGGGCCTCTGTGTAAATTACCCAGGTCGCACATGCTCCTCACGTGGGCGGCCTAGGCTCGGATGGCTGCGGAAGCTCGGAGAAGCTTCGGGTTGTCCGAGCCTAGGTTCGGGAAGAGGCTCGGACTCTTTCTGCGTGGCTCGCTGAGGACCGTTGGATCAAGCTTGATCCAACGGCGATCTGGGCGTCGATGAAGATGGCGACGTGGCTCGCTGAGGGCCTTGGATCAAGATTGATCCAAGGGGTGTCGGTGCTGACGCGTGGCTCGATCAAAGAATCGTCAGATCTTACGTTAATCTGACGGCTCCTGGCTGCTCCAGATGTCGATGACGTGGAGGGCTAAGTGCCGTTAGATCAGGAAGGATCCAACGGTACTGGTGAAGCGCGGCTGAGTGCGACGTGGGACGAAGTCTACCCGTTCGATCAAGGTTATCGAACGGCAGCTGGAGCTTCTCCTTCAACGGGCCTCCGCCGCCTGCGGAGGAGATGGCTGGGCTCCGACGAGGTGGCGTGAGCTTCGCCCGTTCCTCCAGATGCCGATGAAGCTCTCCGAAGTGTCGGAGATATCCCAGTAGGAGCGTGGTGATGCGGAGAAGGCGCTGATGGTCCCAGGAGCTGGAGAGGGCCGTCGGAGGTGCTGACGACGAAGCTCGAAGTCGTCTCCAGCAAAGTTCCGATCAGTGACAAAAGAAGTACCTGCAAGGGTCAGAAGACTAGCCGAAGCTCGGGCTTGCACTTGTGGAGGTGGGAGGATGGTTGGCGAGGCCTAAGGCGGAGGGAGGTGATCGGGCGACGGTGCTCCGGCCAAGTGGCGGAGCTGGAGATCGATAGATGGTGAGGTGCGTCGTCGGCGGGGTAAAAGTTGACAGCGAAGATGAGAGCTCCGACGCGGAGCTCGACGGAGTGAAGGCGAAGCGCGAAGATGATCGTGGACGTGTAATTAAATCGGTGAAGATAAAGAGAAATTAAGAAAAAGATCTGAGGGGGAATGGAGGGGGTTCACCTGGGGATTGGACTTCCCTCTTGGGGTCCAGGTCGTCGCTCGAGGGACCGGTGGTGTCCCGAGCTCGTGCAGCGTCGCGGAGGAGCGGCTGCGACACGGCAGAGGCGCCGTGGATCTCGCCGGAGAAGAAGCCCTTCTTCGCTCGAAGAATCGTCAAATTGTTGTCACCATTTGGAGGATCTGAGCTCAGGGAAGCTCTTGGGAGTGGCGGATAGCCATGACGGTGGCTGGTGATGGTGTATTTATAGGATGGAGGTGGCAGCAGTGTTGGCGACGAGGCGAGGTTCATGGGCGTCATGGAGCGACTCTGGTGGTCGTAGTGGGGAGTGAGGTAGCTGGCGAGGATGAGGGACGAGTGGGTGACATCGTGGAGGTGGTGGTGCTCGTCTGCGGTGGTCGAGGAGCTGCCAAGAATAGGAAGGGGGCGCCCCTCCGCAAGGCAGAGAACGTGGGAGAGAGGGGCACCCGAGATAGGAGACGAAGTCTCCACCGTTGGATCTTCTGATCCAACGGTGGTGATCGAAGTGGAATGGGACGTGTGTGATTAGATCGGGGCGCGGTGATGATGGGTCGTGATCGCGCCACGTGGAGGGAGCTGGGCGAAGCGCGGGCGAGCGGCTTGGATGAGGAGATGGAGATGATCGAAGGGACGAGGAGCGCCAACGGAAGAGCGGCTGTGATGGAGGGATCAGGGGCTTGATTAGATGGTTCATATGCCGCCACGTGGCGAGCTCTGGAAGAGGCGCGGACGGGCGGATCAGATGAGGCCCTGAGATGATCTGACGGCGTGGATTTAAGGCGCACGTGGAAGCAGCTAGGTCGTTGGATCTATAGCGTAATCAACGGTTGTGGCTGCGGGCGACTGGGGCAAGGGGAGCGGGCCGCGTGGCGCAACCAGAGGGCGCACGTGGCCTGCTGTGAATGGTTGGAAGAAAATGAATGTGTAGAGAGAAGAGGGGGCCGAATTTGGAAAAACTCAAAACATGAAAGTGTAGATCTCGATGAGATCTACAAGTTTCATGTTGACCAAAGACGGAGATGAGGTCAAATATGATACATAAATACAAGGATACAAATATACATATATGTAGTGTACCAAGTGGCCCAAAATCCCAACTTTCTCATACGAGCTCCAAATTGGATGAAATTAGTCTCATATTAAAGGTCTTTTAATGTGTAGTATTCTAAGAGTAAGTAGACCTAGTTCGGAGTTTGTATGAGGGATTTATGTGCATTTTAGTGTACAGGGGTTCTAGGGCTTTATTGACTAATTTACAAGGGGGATTTTTGGCATTCTTCCCTATATTATTAACTAAGGAGTACATATTATAAGGAAGAGGTTATTTTAGTAAGTGGATATTTTACAAGGGATTTTGGCTTCTTATTTGAATGCAAATGGACTGCTAAAATGAATGTATTATGTATGTATGCATGAGTGCTATTTATGCATTATAAAGGGAAATATGCCTCTATTTACTCGGGAACAAGGCTCTATTTTTGACTTTTGAAGTGATGAATCACAGATTCAACAATTACCCAATATCAGAGTATCCATTTAAACTCTTTCGAAGTTGGAAACTTGTACTTGGCATGCACGAGTAACACGGTGTAATTGATGGGTACCATGCCCCCTAATTTCGGCAAATATTGATAGACATTTGTGTTAGATTTTGGGGGAAATTGTCTCCTCTGGAATGGCTTTTCCCCGCTATTAAGAAGAGTTTTCCACATAAAATATGCCTCAGGGCGATTGCTTCTTTAGTTTGCCCATTAAGGAGATAACTATCATTGCAATAGCCAAAGCAATGAACAAATGTGTTGCGTTTTGCATCATAAATCCATCCTTCGAAGAAAAAAAACCTGCTTTCATGGAAAACAGTGAGATGTACGTGGGTATGTTCGATCTCGATTCTTGGGTGCACTGTACACTGTAAAAACATCCTCCAATTTTTATTTTGGATAAATTTAAAAAAGAGCCCCAACTATGCCTATATGGGCTGCATATTATGAAATGTTAACAAATAACAACAAGGGTATTAAAACTTCATTTTTAGGGTTTAATGTAGACATAAAAGGCCGTGGAAGATCACGGAAGTCTATATTCGAGACAAAAATAAGATGGAATCTCTCTTTGCTGCATTTCAAAATGAGGTCCGTAATTTAGAATCGATGCATAGTTGAATATAGTCTGTGATTGTCTCAACACGTTATCAGAATGCGGTTGCAATGATGTGTTGGTGTTGGAAAAAAAGTGCGAGATAAAAAAAAGTTTCAGATTGTTTACAAAACTTTTTACACACCAACCCATGTCATATTTAACCAAAACATGCCTTGAGTAATGCTGGCAATTAAGCGAAACCACCCTCCGTGATCGTTGTACCCAACCAAGTAATAAAGGAAAACAGAATAAAACAGGGGAACTTTTCGTTCCCGAGAAAAAAGAAGAGGAAGAGTGAGACTAACCATCGTTAATTGGTTCCCCGGGAGCCCTCTCGCCAAACACCTGCGAGAACTTCAACTCCAGCGGTTCCCCCCGGCCGACCACCATCGCCAATTCAGCCTTTTCTTGCTTAAGCCAATTGGGTCACTTCGCTTGATCTTGGACGGAGGATCAGGGGAGGTTGGTCGCCGCTAATTCTCCCCATGATTCCTCTTGTTAGACTGACGCGTGGATCTCCTTTTTTTCCAGGACTGTTCTGAGGTGTAAGACGAGACAGCGCGAGGGGGCAACCGTCTGCTGGCAACAGAGTCTACGACAGCTCTCTCCATTTTGGATAATTGCCATAAAATAAGAGAGCTTTTTAGTAGTACGTTGCATATTTAGTTAGGTTAGGAGTACTTTTCTAACATTACTATCCATTTCCAAATATCTCGTGGCTATTTTCAACGATGCCCTTCAATGACTATGTTACTTGAAGTACGATAGGCGACAATATCCATTCTAAATAAGAATATTTACACCCATAACTCTGAGTGAGTAATTATGTAATTACATTTATAATCCTATGTAATCACGAATTGCATCCAAGATCCTGAATAATGTTTAACTCTTACACCTATAACCTCGCGTTAATTTCCATCCAATTTTCCATTAACTATAACGGTATTCATCAAATATTTTATATTTCATACCCTTTAAATTCATATTATTTACAAATGACCACTCCCATCCCTCCTCCAATTAGTCCATCGGCCTCCTCCTCTAGCTAGGCAACTCCTACCCCTTGTCGACCTCCTCCGCCAACCTCCCCTTCATCCCCTCGCCGACCACCTCCTCCTCCCCCACCAACCACCTCCTCCACCACCGACCATCTCCCCCTTCCCTCCGGCAGCCGCCTCCACCATCATCGAGGCCCCGCCGCCAGCAAGGACCCACCCTCGCACGCCCCTCTCAAGCCAACCCCCTCCCCCTATGGGAGTGACCCCCGCTGCCAGCCTCCACCATGAAGCCAACCCCCCTCCTCCCGGTCAGTCTCCAGTACGACTTCCACTTGCAATAATCCAACCCCCACCGCCCTCCCTACCAGCCTCCACGCCTCCCTGCCAGCTTCCACCACCACCAGCAAGAACCCAAGCCCCCCCCCCCCCCACATGA
The DNA here is from genome assembly GCA_037367405.1 of Ottelia alismoides. Classification (NCBI taxonomy): domain Eukaryota; kingdom Viridiplantae; phylum Streptophyta; class Magnoliopsida; order Alismatales; family Hydrocharitaceae; genus Ottelia; species Ottelia alismoides. The sequence continues at coordinate 206,363 of JAZKJV010006314.1, read as the reverse complement.
AAGTCCGACCCCCACTACCAGCCTCCACGTAATGGAACCCCCTTCCCCCTGTCGCCAGCCTCCATCACAATGCCTGCCACCAGCACGAACCCAAACCCAACCCCCGAAGCCCCCCACCCCACCCCATAGCCAACAAGAACCCCCACCGCCGCCACATCTCGCTATCAAGAATCCCCACCGCCACTTAATCTTCCAACAAGAACTCTTACCGACGTCGTTGCCTACAAGCCCACCTCTACCTTACAAGAATTCTTTTCCTTTTCTTTTTAAATTTTTTGCTAATCCTAGCTGTTATATAGTAGATTAGTTAGATTAACTCACTCGTATGATTGAGTTAATGTATTAAACTAACAGAGGGTTATGAGCGTGAGATGGAGTGACTATCTGGAGTGTCTCGTGTAATTCACGATTACGCAGAATTATGATTGTAATTACGAAATTACTCACAATTATGGGTGTAAATATCCCTTCTAAATTTTCATATCATACAACCATGCATTGACAGAAGGCAAATTCTAACTAATTAAGTACATAAACGAAACTCATACATAAACAGAACTTCTATTTGAAAAGCAACCCAAACCTCCCAACAAAGACATTCCAACAACATAGATGACACAACTACCAATAGTAATTCTCGAGGATGTCAAAAAAATATCATGGAAAATCCAACATGGACAGTCTAACCCAAGAATGCAAAAGTGAAGCTAAAGGTCTGCTTGATAATGGGGTTGTGTTGGGTTGGTTATTAAGTTGGGTTGGATTGGAGTAATCTCACGTGAATAGTAGTTGTTTGGACGGTCTAAGAGGGTTGAAACGATAAATGTGATGTGATATCATATTGATTGTGTGCTATATTAATTTTTTATGATTATCATATATGTTTATGTTAACTTTTTATTTGAACATAATTAAAAAAATCTTATAGCAAAGAAATTGTGGGGTCCATACAACTAATTCCAACCCAAGAATGCACGAGTAGAGTTAGGGATAAGCCAAATTATACCGAGGTAATATGTTAACCAAACAAACCCTAAGGCTACCTAGAATTAAAAAATAGAGTACAAGACATGTAGCTAATCTACCCCGATTTGGTTGTCAATTCCATATCGCTAAGAGATAAAGATAACAGTGCTACTTGGGAACCTACACCAAACTAACACTCTTTGAGTATCATAGCTGGTCCTAGAATCAATAGAATAGTTTGCTCAAGATATGATAGTTTTAATGACCATATGTCCACTGTTTCGGGGATGGCAGTTAGTGACGTAATTAAGATGATAATTAATGTTTTAAAGCGCCTGGAAATGCATGCTAATCGCATGATTTTTGTTTTAAAACAAATTATCAAACTCTGCAAATTGATTTTGCTTAATTTCGATTTAAAATGAAAGAGATGTGCTAATTTTGGTTGGTGATGGTCACTGCTGAAAATTACATACTCAATCATGAACCTTGTGATTGTCATTTAAGAATCTTGTAAAATTAATGGTTAATTTTCTGGAATGTTTATGGATAATATTTGGGAAATATTAGAACAATAATTGTTACCTTAAATGACATTGTTTCAATCAATGAATGATTAGATTAGATCTAGATCACCGATTGGTTACTTGATACACTTTCATCAAACTTGTCACTTGAATAGGTTTTGGAAATTTATCTAGCAAATTTTCTTATAATCAAAATGGTTTTGATTATTACTATATGGTATAATTTCGGTTGAAAAATCGATGATCATCTCAAGTACAAAGTGATTAGCTCGGCATTATTTTTTTCCGAGGCGGATACGGTGCTTAGTCGGGGAGCGTTGGGGTAGCAGGTTGTACCATTTGTGGTCTGTCCCACTCCATCGGTACTGGCCATGACAGCGGGTAGGGAACGAATGATGCTTGAGAGATCATGATGTATTTTCTAATTATTAAAATTCGAATAATACGTACTTTAAGATAATACCACTATTTTAAGTAATAATCAAGTTTGATGATTGAATTGGATTGATATTGATTTAATGAGATTAAATTAATTATATCCAATTAATATACTCTATTATGATAGATGTGTATTTTTCTTGGAAGAATTAATTATATGAATGTGATTCGAGATAATTAATTAAACTTGAATATGAGGTAGAGGATCACATAAGTGACATCCATGATCTCCCGTCAAGGAGAAGGGTTCCATCGCCAGGGATTGTGTGTGGGAGATGCATGTCCGAAGTAACAGCTCCTGCATGCAAGCGCATCTGGATCGGGCTCTTTGCTTCTCGAAAGAGTAAGGTTGTATGTGTAGTGACCCTAGTATTGGTTCCTCATATTATTGGAGCGATACTGGATTGTGCATAGCGAGTTCCATTCCTGTTGACGGTTGGTATAAACAATGGATCAACATCATCTTAGGGGTGGTAGGCTCGGGTGTTAAAGACCGAATTGGGAAATGCAAGTTGGACTTGTAAGGCGGAATGAGTTCCCGCTTCTTTTTATCTGAGTTGTAGTTTCTCATATTATTGGGATGCAATAAAGATGGGAAAGGAGATCCCAGATCTTGCTAGAGATATAACGGCAAGAATATCTCTTACATTGAAAGTGATTAAGGGAATGAACTTTCAATGTTGATAAGGCAAGACAACTTTGATGTAAAAATCCTAAATCAGAGTAAAATATGTATCTATGTATGTGAATATATATTATATATTATGAAAATTTCTTATTTTAGATAATCCTCATTAACCCTACTCAAAGCTATACTCAACAACAACCAGTGTAATATCATGAATTGAATTCATGATCAAGATATTATCCTTGCAATTGGACACATAATGTATGTGGTTGCAATATGCAAGTTTCCTCATCAAAATGAAGAGTGACAAATAAATAAGACAATAAGATATTACCTCAGGGTTTGTATGTCTATATAGTCTTAATCTCTTGTCAAGTGTACTTTGAAAGTGACATGTCAATGATAATTGTCAAATTAATCCTTATAAAATCAAAGAAGATGCTTTGGCATACATATGTTCTCTCAACATTAATCGTGAATGACATGGTTCACTGCATTATGCAGAACGGTAGCTCTACAAAGAGATGATGTATTCAAAATATTTGAATATATGCTTGGATCAACGTATTTAAGAGTTTATATGGATGTAGATATGATGAATGTCATTATTCTACCGTCTATACTCAAGTCATTCATGAATCTTCATAATATTCATATTGTATGAATTAAATGAAGCATGTATAAATGTTGAAATACTCTTACATTGAGTTCAGCGTAAGAGAACCTTCGTCTTAAGAATGGTTGTTTATAGATAATGGGAGCGCAATGGAAGCATGGGTATGACCCAAGTAAGGAGAGTCAAAGAGTTGACTAAACTTTTGTGACTTCCATATGACATCCAAAGAGTTGGATGAATACCAATACTGCAATAAATCGATGTATTGATAGTATGACTATCTGGACTATCTAGGATCCTTAGAGAAGGACTCGGATAGTGCATCGAAGTAATCTACATTTAATCATTGAAATTGACTTTCTTATAAGATAAGATTAAAGTCTAATAATTATATCTCATTCTTCTAATGACACTTGCAATTGTTGAATATGGTGTAGAAGATTAGTAAATTTGATCTTAAGGACTAATAGTCATCTACATGGAAATTGATACAATTGTCGCAACAATCTCTATAGGATAGATAGACTTCATATTTTCAATGGGAGAGCCCTTGGTCTTAGAGAATGTCTCTATGATCTAGATATTAGAATACATTCATTGTTGGAGATGAACATGTATTCCTGAATAGACCTATCATAAAGAGTTATGATAGTGGACTCTACTAAATTAGATTATTAATGAAAGATTCATTAACATTTCTAATACTAAAAATTAAACCTTAATAGATCAATAGGAGGATGAAGATCATTTGACAACGATCTAGCATCGAGTCTTGGACATATGTCTATGGATATGATCGATAGACTAGTGAGATATTGAACTTTAGATTGTCTAAAGGTTCAAATCTTACATACTTGTGAATGTTATATTCAAAGTAAATATGTCCAATACACTCTTCTCTGAGAATTGTGTAAGATGCCAAGGTATTCAATATCTTATGCATATTGATGTATGTGGATCATATGTATCATAATAAACATTGATGATATGTGATATCATTTGGTGATTATTTGTGATATGAGATTCCTTCCTTTCACCTTAGAAATCTTTGAAATGTTCAAAGATTTCACAATTTTGGTTTAGAACCAAAGTTTGAAGGAAAATGAAATGAATTTGATCTAACCTAGGTAGCAAGTACCTATTAGATGAATTCAAGAAATACCTTATGGAGATAGGAATATCATTCCTATCCCACTTCTCCTAATACACCTAAACTCAATGAAGTTGTAGGGAAATACAATTAGATCATGTGTGATATGATTTGATAAATGATTAATCTTAGCATAGTTATCTCTTAGTTTCCAAGGTGTATATGTAGTAGAGACTACAATATATATCATTAATAAGGTTCCATGCAAGTAAGCTGGAATATACCACCAAAGAATGCTAATTCATTAGGAAAATAAAGAATGGTATTGGATGCCTACTTTATAACCTTGAGATTCTTAAAGAATTTTAACTCTAAGAATATGATTCTAAGATGATGACTTTCTTGAGAATAAAGATGAAAATGAAGTGAAGGAACTCAATGAATCTTGAGAATATAATGAGGCTCCTTATGTCAGAAAGTAAAAGGACAACTAAAGATGAAACACTAATACCTCTTCAAATGAGTTTGAAGATGCATTCCATGTGCCAGGTAAGTTTGACAATGATCTGACTTCATATGATGAATCTTCTGAAGATCATGACATGGAGAGATGGATGTTAGCAGTAAATTCTAAATGTAGACTTTATATACAAGTGTTGTACATGGACCCTCGAGGATCCACCTATAAGGGCAAGACTCGTTAAGATGTAAATGGATCTTCAAGATAAAGAGGGAACCTGATGAGAAGGTAAAGACCTTCAAAGCATGTCTCGTATCCACAAGATACACACGAAGAGAAGACATCGCTTGCGATGAGACTTCTTCTTCAGTGACCATGCTTAAACCATCATAATATTGCTAACTATAGCTGCACAACTTGACTTTGACATCTTCGAGATGGAAGTCAAGATTACATTCCTCTATGAATACCTCTCTGAGGATATTCATAAGCAGTATCCCCAGGGCTTCATGGTTGAGGAAAGAAAGGTGTGCAAGCTGAATTACTCCATCTATGGACTCAAATAAGCTTCTCGTAGATTTGATGAAATTATAAATGTTATGATCTGAAATAGAATCTTGATGAACCATGTGAAGCTTACTAGGAGTACCAATGTATTCATCGTGCTAAATGTAAATAATATCCTAATCATTTAGAATGATATAAGGATGTTGGACATGTGAGCCCACGGCGAGCCATTATGCAATAAATGTTATTGCGAATATCATTCCCTGATCTGAAATAAAGAATAAATAATTTGCATAATAAGTCCCTCTGTACAATTAGGGTTATGTACCATGGCTGTCTTAATGATCAAACAGCTGTTGATTCAATAATTGAATCATAGAGGCTGGTGCTTGGATGAATATCTAAAGAGTTAGATTGAGGACTCATCAAGCACCATCAAATGATTGTTAAGATGTGATCTCCAGCCTGAGTAGGAGATGGCAATCCTTTCTCACATAGGCTGATATCTGACCGACCTCTTGATGCAGGTCCTCTGCATAGGAATAGAGATTCGGAGGTGTCAGATTAGTTAGGTCAAAAAGTTGACTTAACGAGATCGAGATAACCTAAGTCCTATGTTGAATGCTGTCACAGCATAGGCACGCATCCTCTGACCGGAGACAGATGTGTTACTATATGTCTGAGTGTGTACATTTGGCAGACCAATAGGTTGATGACCTAACCAAGGTCTATACACCGTCGCACTGGTGTGCATGTAAGGGCATATGAGTAATACGATCTCTTAAAGGGATCATACAGGTTCACTACTGAACCGGAAGACATGAGCTCACTCATGAGATATTGGGAAGAATCAAATTCCGTGCATGGTCGTCTCGCTTTGGAAGCTTGACTGAATTTGTAGGTTTGATATATACTTTTGGAAAGTATATGATCAAGACCTAGGTATGATATATGCTTTTGGAAAGTATATGATCGATACCAAATCCCAATGATCAACTGAGAAACTTGGTGATCAAACCCTGAAGAAGACAGTGAAAAATAGATATTGATCTTCGGGTTGACCATGGGTCTTCCAGTATGCAGGATGTACAGGTATTGGGAATACCTGAGGGTGATGTGATCATAAACGATTGTATATCCATGACGCTTCCATTCCGAGGGAGTGATGAAACAGGTCTGGATTTTAGTGACTCCTTCCAGTAGAGAAGCAATCTGATCTTAGTCCAAGTGTTGGACATTGATCTGAATGAGATTCAGATTTAATGAGAATATTGGATTTGCGGTCTTGATTTAATCAAGCATCTGTGGGAGGTTCGTACGATCTGGATTTGAGACAAGATCTCAACATCCAAGTCACTATACGTGGAATAATACAATCGCCCTGTCCTTATCTCCAAGTATCTGCGGAGAAAGCACATTATTCTTGAAAGGGTTCAAGAATAATTCGTTTGATGAAATGTATATCCAAGCAAGGACTTGATGATTAAATGAGATTTAATTATCAAGCATAATATGAATATGATTCATATTATTATCCAAGATAATTAAATGAGATTTAATTATCAGGGATTAGAGAATGTGGATAATACTGTCCATGATATATGTGTATTATAAATGTGATTTATAATATGTATATATAAGAGAGAGAATTTATGCAAATAGCATTTGTTAATTAATAGTGTGAATTGGATTCACATTTGTTAATTAATTGGAAATGCAATTTACAAATTAGTTTGGGTTGTAAATATGATTCACATAATGTTCAATGGCATGATTGAAATATTCACAAATTAATTTGGAATTAATTTGGTGGATATTTTTGCAATAATTGAGAGATAAAATAATATAATAAAAGGAGAAATAAAGCCACCAAATTTAGAGGTGGCGTCACCCATGAAAGAGTCATGGGTGACGCCCCTTAATTTTAGGAGGCTATATTGACTCCATTTTATTATGATGATTAATCTCTCAACTAATTTATTTATGTTGAATTAAAAATGTGTCGATAATGTTGCAACATATATTTAATTTAATCATAAATAAATGTTGTTGGTTTTAACCAACAACAATCATAGCCATTGATTTAGCATGGACCAAGCATAGCCCTTGGATCCATGTGTCCCATGGATTGAGATCCAATGGATCCTAAACTAATATAAATAGAGGGCTAGGGTAGCCATCCATGGTACATCATTAAGAGTTGTACAAGGTGACAACTCTCTCTCTCTCATTCTCGCCCTCTCTCTCTTTCTCTTCTCCATTAAGTGGTTGTCCACTTTGTGTTGAGAAAGGAGAGACTCTCGGCTTCTTCTTCGACGACTCGTAGATCTCCATCTTCTTTGGAGTCTCTTACTCTAAAGAAAGACGACGGATTTCGTTTGACGAAATCGGAGGGAGCCATCGCTTGGATCTTCATCGAGGATTGCGGGAAGGAACGCGACTCATCATCGCGCCCGCAAGTGCGTTCTTCGTGGATCGGACTTAAGATAGGAGGATCTCTACTTTGGGATCTCGCGATCACAACCACGCTTCAAGAGGTATTCCTAATACTTTGTGGTTTGATGAAACGATCCGAGAAATGTTCTCGTGATCATGTGGTTTCATCTTTAAAGTTAAAAATTTTAATTTCCGCTGCATCTAGCATCTAGTACGACTAGTTGCTCCGATTGCATATGATGCGATCAACACGCTTCCGTGATGCGCTTGAGGATACCCCAATATCCTTCAAAGGATGCTAATAAGTGTTTTATGATCTGGCTATTTTACACCTTGAGATATGATCTCAAAGATACCTTTTAGATCTTAGTTCTAAAGTTGTTCAAAAGCAAACAGAAGAGAGAGAATTGTAAATGTCACATTATTGGTACATCCTGGATATATTCTATCCAAGGAAGGCTCCTTTCCCTTAAGATTTGGTACTGACCAATCTGAAGGGATAACATATCAAGTGTTGATGATGCTAAAACTGCTTGTCCTTATGCATCAGTTGCTAGAAGCCCAGTATGTGCTAGATAAGTACGAAAAGCCAGATGTCTGCCATGCAGTGGGAGTAGTAGACTGTTGCTAATCCTACTGTGGAGGTAAAACACTTAGTTGCAATAATAAAACAATATCTTCAAATATGACAATACTTAGAGATAATGATCTCAAAGTCTCATCATCAAGAACCTAAGACTTTATAGATAATAATCTAAAAGGTCTTAAATGGAGATACCTTAAGAGATAGAGATAACTTGAAATAAGGGCATTCTAATAAGGATAATTGAAATTACACACTGGTTATAATGATTGTTGAGTTGTAGTGTCAAAGACAGTATGACTGCCTCAATATTGAGTATTGGTTGCATAAGATGCAACATTCGCATTAGATGCAAGCACTGTTATTGAAGGATATGCAAGTGTCATAAAAGGACTTGCATAGTCTCTCAGGAACAAAATGACTGATCAGCTTACCTGACTATATTAAATAGCCTATGATTGTCACATGAATGTGGGTTTAAATGATTAGCCCATTAATGGCTCTTTGGGCTAGTGGCAGATTGTTGGACATGCGAGCCTGCGGCGAGCCATTATGCAATAAATGTTATTGCAATTCACTCTTCAATCTGAAATGAAGAATAACTAATTTGCATAATAGGTCCCTTAGTACAATTAGGGTTATGTACCATGGCCATCTTAATGATCATACATCTGTTGATTTAATTATTGAATTATAAAGGATGGTGCTTGGATAAATATCTAAAGAGTTAGACTGAGGACTCATCAAGCACCGTCAAATGATTATTAAGATGTGATCTCCAGCCTGAGTAGGAGATGTCAATCCTTATCTCTAAAGGTTGATATATGACTGACCTCTTGATGCAAGTCCTCTGCATAGGAATAGAGATTCAGAGGTGCCAAATTAGTTAGGTCAAAGCGCCGACTTAATGAGATTGAGATAACCAAAGACCTATGTCGTATGGTATTATGGTATAGGCATGCATCCTCTGACCAGAGACAGATGTGTTACTATATATATCTGAGTATGTACATTTGGTAGATCGATAGGTTGATGGCCTAGTCAAGGTCTATATACCGGCGAGCTGGTATGCATATAAGGGCGTATGAGTAATACGATCTCTCAAAGGGATCATATAGTTTTATTTACTGAACCAGAAGACATGAGCCCACTAATGAGATATTAGGAAGAATCAAATTCCGTGCACGATCGTCTCGCTTTGGAAGCTTGACTGAATTTGAAGGCTTGATATATGCTTCTGGAAAGTATATGATCAACATATAGGTATGATATGTGCTTTTGGAAAGTACATGATCAGTACTAACTCCCAATGATCGAATGAGAAACGTAATGATAAAATCTTGAAGGAGACAATTTAAAAGAGATCTAAAACTTTAGGTTTAATCATAGGTCTTCCAATATGCATGATGTACATGTATTGGAAATACCTAAGGGTGATGTGATCATAAACGATAGTATAACCATGACGCTTCCATTCCTAGAGAGTGATGAAATGGGTCTGGATTTTAGTGACTCCTCTCAGTAGATAAGTGATCTGATATTGGTCCAAATGTTGGACAATGATCTGAATGTGATTCAGATGAAATGAGAAGATTAGATTTGTGGTCTTGATTTAATCAAGCATCTATGGGAGGTCCGCAAGATAGGATTTACAATGTGATCTTAATATCCAAGTCACTATGCGTGGAACAATACAATCTCCATGTCCTTATCTCCAAGTATCCACGGAGAAAGCACTTTATCCTTGAAAGAGTTCAAGAATGATTCCATTGTTGATTTATATATATCCAAGCATTGAGATATGGATGATTAAATGTGATTTAATCGTAAAATATAATATGAATTTGATTCGTATTATTTATCTATATAAGAAGAGCTAAGATAATTAAATGTGATTTAATTATCAAAGATGTGAATAATGTGAATGCGATTCATATTATTTGGGCACATGAGAATAGATATTCAAGATGATTAAATATGATTTAATTATCATGGATATGAATAACGTGGATAATACTATCCATATTAATCAGATCACATAATATATCATTGATGAATCTCGGATTCATCACTCTAAATCTCATTTATTAAGTTAATTTCCTCAAAATCAACAGCATATCTGCATCTATTCTGCATAATTAGCATTCATACATGTTTTCATAAGAATGGCATTTTATCTATAATTTCTGCATAAAATAAGAAACCAAAAATCAAGCCAAAAATGACCTGTAAATAGCCTAGCTTCCCAGATTTATAACTCCTTCATGCTAACATCGCATAACCCAAAACTACTTCCACTGTGTATATATCACTCACAAGAATAAATGAAAAATACAAAAAAAATCATTAACCCAAATAAGTGGACCAAAAACCCAAACCCTAGTTTCGGGATTTTCAGACTAAAAGCCATATATCTTCCCCATCCAGTGTCCGATTTGATCCTACTCACTTTTGAACTAATGTACATTAAATTACCTTCAAAACAAGACCAAGTTTAAGTGAATCGGAGCTCATATGTGAAAGTTGGATTTTGGGCCTCTTTTGTATATTGTATATTTTAGCAATTTTTGACCTGTATTTTATGTACATACTTTAATTAATAAAAATCCAAAAAATAGATTTAGATGTCTTTTATTTATCTTTGATTTCTCCTTATTTTTTCAGATTTTTATCTGATTTAAAAATGACAAAAAAATAGAAAACCCAAAAATCAAGGTATTCTATGTACATGGGACACCCCAAAAATTTATTTTTTACATTTGACCGATTTTGGCTTTAATGTCTTCATGAAAGTTGTAGATCTCGTCGATACGAGCATTTTTTGTGAAGGAACTTTTTCGATCCGAGGTCATTTGATATTTATTTCTGATTTTACAAAATCTTTTCTACGGAATTTTCTGGTGCTGACATGTGGCAGCACCTGGTGCCGCCACGTGGCAGCGGTTTTGGGGGGTTTTTTTATTCGTTTTTATAAAAAAAAATATTAAGGGACGAACGTGCGTCGCACGTGCCCCTCACCCTCTCTCCTCCTGTGCCACGTGGCATCTCGACGGCCGTTCGATCTCGGCCGATCGGACGGCCGCTGATCATCCTCAACCTCTAGCGCCGCACCCTCCGACTTCTCCGCCTTCTCTCCGCAACTGTCGCCCCCGCTTTCTTCGCTCGCCAACCACTGGCCTTTGACCGCACCACCAACGACCGTCGCGTCCCTCGCTCCGCAACGTCCTCCGCTATCCTCGTAAGCTCCCTCCAGCGCCAGCCCTATTTAAGAGAAATCGCCACCCCTGACTCCAGGATCTGCCGCCGGGTGCTTCATCGAAGTTGACAGCTCCGCCGAAGCCTCCGGCGAGATCCGAGGGTGCCCACCGCCCCTCATCGTAGACGCGACCCTCATCGCACTTCTGCTCCTGCTCTGGCCGTCTTCAATTGCCGTCGAGTCCGCGAGAACGTTACCGCCTCCGCCTTGGTCAACCTCCGACGTCATCGACACCACCACTTCATCGGCAACGCTACGCCACCTCCTCGACTCCAGACCGCTTCTCCGCCGCTCTACCGCACCACCGGAGCCCCATCTCGATTCCAGCTTCATCACCCACCGGATCTCGGCCCTCTTCCAGACGCTCGACCGCCTCCTCCGCATCTCTTTCGTCAAAGCTTCGACACAGAGCAGCCCCCCCTCCCCCGCCGCGTCACCGGAGCCACGCCACCACTTCCAACGCAGAGCTCCACCCCGACAACACCGCAGGCCGGGCTTGAGGCCCGAGGTCCCCCGCACGGGCTCCGCACGTGCGTGGGGAAACTTCATCACCACTCAACCCCAAGTCACGTGCACTGCACGTGACGTTCGGTAAATTGCAATCAGCCCCTTGGAGTTCGTCATATTTGCAGATCAACTCGCCAGCCAGAGGTCACATGCATAGCACGTGACCCTCTGGACATTTTGCAGATTTCACCCCCAAGTTTTGGTAATTGCACTTAGGCCCTCCTCTGCATTTTATTTATTTATTTAAATTGCATTTGTACCCCTGTGTTCCTCCATAACTTTGGACCTTTTTATTACATTATTTTATTAATCCAAAAATTACATGATGTTTATTACTTCATTCTCTACATTTTGACATATCGCGGATATTTTTGTGGCCAATGCTTAATTAATAATTATTTGTTTCGTGGAAAATTACAAACTTTTCCCATGTTATGTTTTTCAATTTTTATTTAATTAACCGTTGCTCTAAAAATCCTCGAAAAATCATAAGTTGTAGAGATAATTGTGTTTGACATTGTGCCCAAAAAGATTTGCATTTATATGCATAGTTTGCTCTGTAAAAATCATTTTGCATATTTCACTATTTAATTTTTAATAGGTGTTACACCACACATTTTCAAGGTTTAGGATTTTTCTGAGATCAATAACCTAGTGATAGATCTTAAATAATTTTGATCCTCGAAAAAAGTAGGTTTAATATTTATCATAATTAAATATTGAAAATCATTCTATTTGTATTTAAAAATTCATAAAAAAAATCCATATTGCATCCAAAAATTCCAAAAAAATTATAGTACATTCATTTTGTCATACTTATCATTTCGACCAAGTTTCATATTTTTCGTACATCGTTTGATTGAAGTTTACATTTTAGTCCTTAAAATGGGCCGAAATTGCATCTCGCATCCCTTATTTGCATTAAAAGATTCAAAAAATAGACCGCCTCGAAAACTGTGCACGAAACTTGATAAACACAACTCTAGGTTGTTCCTTTATCTCCTTGTGATCGACCTTGGGACTTTCCCAAGTAAAATAGACAAAAACCACTTGATTACATTTGAATATTATTTGTGGTTATTTCTTAACTGATTCCGATCGCCGCCTACAACGAACAAGCCATATTATTTTTGACACGAACAAAGATAAAAACCAATTCTTAAAGCCGTGTTATCGGACCCGTCAGATGGCGTCGTTGCCGGGGAGGCAAACGGCTTAATTTTGTGTTTGGAAGTTTTTTTCGATTTTCCGCATTCGGGTAGTCTGTCCCCCGAATTTTTCATTGTAAATCCCATTTTATTTCTTGCATTTATTTTCAACATTTATTTCTTTTACTTTATTTTTTATTATTTTCTGAGTCACTCTCTGACCCCCTCTCTCTCTCTCTCTCTTATTTTTCTTGCGAGGTACCCGACGTACGTGGAGCGATTTTTCAAGAAATCGAAGCATCTTCACCGACATCCGAGAAAGCCACAAATAATTTAAGATCGAGTCGAGTCGTGAGAGAGCGTAGAGTTTAGATTTTTAATTTCTGCAATTTTATTTACTTGCTCATTTACAGCGGTGTCCGTTTGGACTCTCGCGTATGTAAAAAGACTCTGAACTTTTCTGTGGTGTGTCGTGGCCTGTTTCACTTTCCGGTGAGGGTGGGGCCTGACTTGAGTGGCGATTAGGATAAACCTGCACGTACGGCTCTTAGAGCACTTATATTTTTGCTTGTGCTCGTAGGATCTAAAGCCACACAGCACTTTAACTGAGATGCACATAGATCGTTCAACTTAGCCAAAAATTTAAATCAATTCTTGCCCGCTAATAGAACTTTCTGCTTAGGTGCGGTTTCCATCGGCTTGCATTCAATTAGAATAATTTCAATTCTGTATTGCATCCCACATGGAGATTGCGAGGAGACATTGTAAGTCTTTTAACTGAGCATTCATCATAGTTTTCCGCGTGCATCGACTTTTTCCGAATTTCTCCCTCTTGTTTTATCACATAATTCTAAAGAAAATTGGGACTGGAGGTAGTCGTGTATTTGTGCTCATTTAAGTTCTTTAGTGATCACCTAATAAAAAAATTGAGACTGATAAATAGCCGATTTCAAAATAACCTATAAAATCAAGAATTTATGCGGGAGAGCAACCCCGACCTTGGATGTTTCTATTTTTCTGAGTGAGCGAGAGACGACACTTAAGGCTAGAGCCCAAATCCGAATTTTCATATTGACTACTGATTTTTCAGGCCAGTCATTACGAACATTTCGGCACCTAACAGCTCGCTAAATTTTTGTCAAGATTGATTTATCACCAACTAAAATTGAAAAGATAATAGCCGAACTCTTAAAGCTTCATTGTGTGCGTTGGTGAACCCGGGGTTTGAATTGTGTTTGCATTGGTGTGCGTGAACCGATTTCAAGATCAATAGCCGCACATTTGATAAAATTTCTCTTGACTATCCCGTGAAATCATCTCTCTCCTCTCTTGATTTAAAATTCACCATGGAATTCTTGTCCAATAACTCTTGCAGACCCAACCCCTCATTCCTTTCAACTCTTTCAAAAATGGTCGAACGTTTATCCGAGAATCCATCAGAGCTATGCTATGAAAATGAATTCGTATCGGTTAGACCCAAAACACCTCCTCCTCAACCACCAATAAATCCATCTCCCTCTGCTAATCCGATCTGTTTCGTGAATGACAACCCTTTGTATTCAGAGAAGACAAACCAACAAATGATTGGGGTCTCTACTTCTTCATTTATCAGTCCTCTTTACGATGATCATACAATTCATCCTTCATATTCGGTAATTGTCAATCCATCATTCATGGGAGATGATAACCACATGATCGAATTGAACACTTCTTCACCTCTTCCATCGACCCTCCCCCTGAACACCAATGAACAATCATTATCTTGGATTGAACATAGCAACCCCCTCTTCACTCATACAGAGAATTGGGCCAACCACATAGGAACACATCAACCCTGCATGTTGACTCCACAATATCAAGGTCCGACCACTTAAAGGATTGAACTCTCCTCGGACCAACACCACATACCTAGACCATATGAGCACCCACCTTCCATGATTATTGAGGAGATACTTTCAGAAAACGATGATCGTATATCGGATATTTCAAGAGACTCCTCTCCTAGTACATATAGAAAAATGGAAGAGGACATTCAATTACAAAAACATACCCCAACTGCTCCCATGCTTGGTCATGAAGAGATTTTGGAGAATATTTTGAGGTTGAATAAGAAATTTGATTTAATGGAGGATAGATTTCAAGAACTTGCCGATCGACTAATCTCTGGTAGCTCGGATATAAAAATGAATGAGGAAATGATTGGATCTAAGATTAAAAATTTTGATGATATTCAAGGATCTAGGGACGATTCTGACAGTATCACTTCTGCAGATTATTCCCTAGAAATGATTATACCTCTGACCCTCACTCTGAACATCAGAAGCTATGCTCATCTGAGGAACAAACCACACCCCCACACCACACAGAAAATACCAAAAAATGGAAATATTCGAAAACCACAAAAAATTGAAAATCCAGAAAATTTTATAAAAATTGAGACTGAAGACGATCTGAGGAATTTGGATCCGACTATACGGGAAGCACTGGAAAAAAGATTGATGTTTGAACTTCCCTTCATACAGGTCATTGAACACTTTCCCAACCTTAAAAGATTTTTAATGGACAAATTGATGAATAAGAAGTCGGGTAGAATACGAACAAAGACTGGAAGACATATCTTGTCAATGACCTCCTCCTTGGTGTTGAGAAGAAAAACCAAGAACCGCGTAGTGAAGCGGTTACCCAGATTTGACTGTGAAATCAAAGACACAATCTTCATCCATGCTCGGATTAATGATGATGCACCGATCAATATCCTCCCGACCTCTGTATTTCACGAACTCAAACTCGGACCGATTCAGAAGATACGAGAGATTATTCAATTGGTAGATCGATCGATAAAGCGGTCGAGAGGAATCATTTCTGTCATCATGAAATTCTAAGGTGCTCCGCTCAAAGTAGAATTCACGATCATGGATATTAAGCATCAAGGAGAATTTACCCAGTCTCCAATCATTCTCGGAAAGCCGTTCTTAGCATTGGCTAAGGCAACTATTGATTGTGAGACTCGAGAAATCGATTTTAAAGCATTGGAAGCACTTAGATCGGACCATGTCTTTGAGGAACCACGATCTTCTGAGGAAACCCATGAAGTCCTCGACAGCCACATCCATGAAGAGGTAGAAGAGCCCTACCCCAGTGCAACACCTGAGATAGCGGTTGTTGATGAGACTATTGGTTTAGAGACTCTCCCCCCTATTTCAATTCCCGAGGATCTCAAAATAAACAAATCATTCTTCTATGATCCTGAGACTTATGCATGGTCGCACCCTGTAGCAACATTCTCTGAATACCTGGACCAAATCATCCCAAATCGAGAAGGCACCAACATTCGGGAGACTAAGAACAAGCACACATGCCAAAAACCGTATTCTGCATCCCTTATTTGCATTGAAAATTCCAAAAAAAGACCGCCTCGAAAACCGTGTACGAACCTTGATAAACACAACTCTAGGTTGTTCCTTTGCCTCCTTGTGATCGATCTTAGGACTTGCCCAAGTAAAATAAACAAAAAAACCACTTAATAAAAATTAAATAATATTTGTGGTTATTTCTTGACTGATTCCGATCGCCGCCTACAACGAACGGCACTTTAATCTTTTAGCACGAACAAAGATAAAAACCAACTCTTAAAGCCGTGTTATCGGACTCGTCAGATGGCATCATCCCAAATCGAGAGTGCACCAACATTCGGGAGACTAAGAACAAGCACACAGGCCAAACAATGACGAAGGAAAATTCCAATGGCTATTTATCTCGATACTCAAGTGAACCGACACCTTCACGAAGAAATAAAAAGAGAGTCACCTTTGACCTTTCGGAAGAGGAATCAGCTGACGATCCCTCATCAGGTCCGGAAAAGGTAGTCTATATGTGTGAAGTCTGTTCGGCATCTCTAAAACCATATCTTCGCAAGGATCCAAAATTCAATTCTCATTGGACAACTCCTGTTCCTAACTACTACTCATCCAAAGCTGATGCTCCTGCCCTCTTCAAGTACACTGGAATTCTTTCATATGAGCTGACCGAGACCGGTGCTTTCGAGTATTCATCTGAGGACAAACCACTTGATCCCAAGAAGGAGCGAATTCTGAGAAAACAATTGAAGAAACAAAAAGACCAGAATATTTGGAGTATGCCCACTTTCGAATACTACTCCTCTGAGGATAATTCTGATGATGGATATCTTTCATCTGACTCAAATACTTCATCCATTATCCATCATGATTTTTCTGAGGATAACCGTGATAATAGTTGGGAATCATATGCCTCATCTCCATCTCATCACTACGATCTTCCACCGCAGGCTCACAAGAAGATCAGCCGAAAACCGCCTTAATCATCGGCTACCCACCCTCCCTCCCAACTACATCGGTCTCCTTGTACAGCTTCTTACTCTACTTAGGCCAAGGCCTAAGTATAGGAGGGGACCGATGCCATCTGTATATATCATTCTTCTCCTAACTCCCGATCCCTCCATTTCCACCCTTCTTCCATACTTAGGCTGACCAAAGCCTAAGTATAGGGGGAACCGACATCCACCTGTATAAACTCTCCTCATATCCCGACGCTTTTCTTTTCATTTTTTCCGCTCCCTTACGCTTAGCCCGAGCTATGTCTTCTTTCCGCTTCTTGTGCTCTGAGGACACAACACTCGCTAAGTATAGGGGGGTCTGTGTATATACTTCGTATATATTTTACCCATATCTCGTACTTTCGCGTAAGTCTATATGTATTTACGAGGTGGGTAACTAACTTGAAAAAAAATTGCTACTAACACTAACCTTGCCCAAAAATTTGAAAAAAATGGCTTCTTATTTTATTTTTGCATCACATACAAAAAAACAAAAAAAAGTCCCTTACATAAAAATTCATTGTGTCTGCATTTCACACACATGCACTTCAGCAAGCATCGCATTCATTTGCATATGTGAAAAGTCATTGGGTTTTGAACCGAGTTATGAGCCGAAACCGAGAGTGGTCTAGACTTGACTTTAATCCACCTAATTTTCAGAGGAACTTCACCGAGAAATAGGATTTTAAGAGCTTCAGGTCTTTGACTTAATTCTTTAAGTTCCACATGACATTGTGCAGCGTTTGACTCTTAGTGTCTAACCTGGTCTCTTCATTCTGGGTACAACTCTAGAATAGGGAATTAATTTGTACTCTCGCACTTTGCACTTAGCTCAACTCAGACGGGATGTTGGAAGACTGTGTGAGTCTTTCTGGTAGCGTGGAAATCTAAAGACTGGAGTACGGGTTGAAATAAAGCTTCGGAAAAGGGATGGACGGCCGGGCACAATTTTTTCTAAGACCCCAAAAAATGTACGGAATAAAAAGATTCTATATCCGTAGGGGCACAACAAGATCCTAGCAGAATCACCAAAAATTCCAAATACAAAGAAGCAACTACCAAATAAAATCCGACTAAAAAGGTCCAAGCTTCAAGAAAACCTGCAGATCTTGGTGGGGACTCGGCTACACTGGACATCTTCGTAAAGAGAGGTGACTACACTGGCCACCCTCCAGTTCTTTTCCCCTTCTTCTAACCTATCCCCCATTTCGATTGTGAACACAACACAACAGACCTTAGAAGGAAATACCTGACTCCTCGAGGGCGAGTTACTGGAGAGGAGAGGAGCATGGTAGTCCGACATTTTGGATGGGAAGAGCTAAAACCTTTCACACACATGAGTCAGTTGTTCTATGTTCATAAGGTATACTTTGGGAAGAGGATTGATCTAAGATGACTTCTGAGCCGAAACTGTGATAATGATGTCTAGAACTTGTGGGCTGTTGATTTTAAAAATCCAAGTCTCATAGAAGTTCCGATAATCTAAAGATCGAGTTTAGTTTCACTCTCACCTTCAGTTCATGGTCTTGGTATGGAACCCAATCTCATTTCTCCTCGTGGCATGTCTTTTTGATGCTCAGGGACGAGCATGGTTTAAGTATAGGGGGATGATGAATCTCGAATTCATCACTCTAAATCTCATTTATTAAGCTCACTTCCCTCAAAATCAACAGCATATCTGCATCTATTCTACATAATTAGCATTCATGCATGTTTTCATAAGAATGGCATTTTATCCATAATTTCTGCATAAAATAAGAAGCCAAAAATCAAGCCAAAAATGACTTGTAAATAGTCTAACTTCCCAGATTTTTAACTCCTTCATGCTAACACCGCATAACCAAAAACCACTTCCATTGTGTATATATCACTCACAAGAATAAAATGAAAAATACAAAAAAAATCATTAACCCAAATAAGTGGACCAAAAACCCAAACCCTAGTTTCAGAATTTTCAGACTAAAAGCCATATATCTTCCCCATCCAGTGTCCGATTTGATCCTACTCACTTTTGAAGTAATGTACATTCAAATAACATTCAAAACAAGACCAAGTTCAAGTGAATCGGGTCTCATGTGTGAAAGTTAGGTTTTGGGCCTCTTTTGTATATTATATATTTTAGCGGTTTTTGACCTGTATTTTATGTAGATACTTTCTTAATTAATAAAAATCCAAAAAAATAGATTTAGATGTCTTTTATTTATCTTTGATTTCTCCTTATTTTTTCGGATTTTTATCGGCTTTAAAAATGACAACAAAATAGAAAACCCAAAAATCGAGGTATTCTATGTACATGGGATTCCCCAAAAATTTACTTTTTACATTTGACCGATTTTGGCTTTAATGTCTTCATGAAAGTGGTATATCTCATCGAAACGAGCATTTTTTGTGAAGGAACGTTTTCGATCCGAGGTCATTTGATATTTATTTCTGATTTTACAAAATCTTTTTCTACGGAATTTTCTGGTGCTGACACGTGGCAGCACCTGGTGCCGCTACGTGTCAGCGGTTTTTGGGGTTTGTTTTATTCGTTTTTTATAAAAAATATTAAGGGACGCACGTGCGTCGTACGTGCCCCTCACCCTCTCTCCTCCTGTGCCACGTGGCATCTCGACGGCCGTTCGATCTCGGTCTATCGAACGACCGCTGATCATCCTCAACCTCTGGCGCCGCCCCCTCTGACTTCTCCACCTTCTCTCCGCAACCGCCGCCCCCGCTTTCTTCGCTCGCCAACCACCGGCCTTTGACCGCACCACCAACGACCGCCGCGTCCCTCGCTCCGCAACGTCCTCCGCTATCCTCGCAAGCTCCCTCCAGCGCCAGCCCTATTAAAGAGCAATCGCCACCCCCGACTCCAAGATCCGCCGCTGGGTGCTTCATCGAAGGTGACAGCTCCGCCGAAGCCTCGCCGGCGAGATCTGAGGGTGCCCATCGCCCCTCGTCGCAGACGCGACCCTCGCCGCACTTCTGCTCCTGCTCCGGCCGTCTTCAATCACCGTCGAGCCCACGAGAACGTTACCGCCTCCGCCTTGGTCCACCTCCGACGTCATCGACACCACCGCTTCATCGACAACGCTACGCCACCGCCTCGACTCCAGACTGCTTCTCCGCCGCTCCACCGCACCACCGGAGCCCCATCTCGATTCCAGCTTCATCACCCACCGGAGCTCGGCCCTCTTTCGGACGCTCGGCCGCCTCCTCCGCGTCCCTTCCGCCAAAGCTTCAACACAGAGCAGCGCTCCCCCCCCCCCCCCCCCCGCCGCATTAACGGAGCCACGCCACCACCTCCAGCACAGAGCTCCGCCCCGACACCACCGCAGGCCGGGATCGAGGCCCGAGGTCCCTCGAAAACTTCATCACCACTCAACCCCAAGTCATATGCACTGCACGTGACGTTAGGTAAATTGCAATCAGCCCCTTGGAGTTCGTCATATTTGCATATCAACTCGCCAGCCAGAGGCCACGTGCGTAGCACGTGACCCTCTGGACATTTTGCAGATTTCGCCCCCCAGGTTTTGGTAATTGCACTTAGGTCCCCCTCTGCATTTTATTTATTTATTTAAATTGCATTTGTACCCCTGTGTTCCTCCGTAACTTTGGACCTCTTTATTACATTATTTTATTAATCCAAAAATTGCATGATGTTTATCACTTCATTCTCTACATTTTGACATATTGTGGATATTTTTGTGGCCAGTGGTTAACTAATAATTATTTGTTTTGTGGAAAATTGAAAACTTTGCCCATGTTATGTTCTTCAATTTTTATTTAATTAACTGTTGCTCTAAAAATCCTCGAAAAATCAAAAGTTGTAGAAATAATTGTGCTTGACATTGTGCCCAAAAAGATTTCCATTTACACGCATAGTTTGCTCTATAAAAATTATTTTGCACATTTCACTATTTAATTTTTAATAGGTGTTAAACCCCACATTTTCAACGTTTAGGATTTTTTCGAGATCAATCACCTAGTTATAGATCTTAGATATGTTTAGTCCTTGAAAATAAGTAGGTTTAATATTTATCATAATTAAATATTGAAATCATTCTATTTGCATTTAAAAATTCATAAAAAAATCCATATTGCATCCAAAAATTCCAAAAAAATTACAGTACATTCATTTTGTCATATTTATCATCTCGACCAAGTTTCATATTTTTCGGACATCGTTTGATCGAAGTTTCCATTTTAGTCCCTAAAATAGGCCGAAATTGCATCTCGCGTCCCTTATTTGCATTAAAAAATTCAAAAATAGACCGCCTCGAAAACCGTGCACAAAACTTGATAAACACAACTCTAGGTTGTTCCTTTGCCTCCTTGTCATCGACCTTGGGACTTGCTCAAGTAAAATAAACAAAAACCACTTGATTGCATTTGAATATTATTTGTGGTTATTTCTTAATTGATGTTGATCGCCGCCTACAACGAACAAGCCATATTATTTTTGACACGAACAAAAATAAAAACCAATTCTTAAAGCCGTGTTATCGAACCCGTCAACCATAGAGAGAGCATATTGTGATTTATATTTGTTAATTAATTATTGATGTGAATTGGATTCACATTGGATTATTAATTGAAAATATAATTTACATTTTGTTTTGGGGTGTGAATGTGATTCACATTTTTCTAATGGCATGATTGCAATATTTCACAAGATAATTATGAATTATTTTTGTGAAATAATTTACAACAATTGTTGTAAATCCCAGAGATGTCATGAGATAATGGTATCTCATGAGATAATGAGATCTCATGAGATAATGATATCTCATGAGATGTTGGTAGTCGTCCCCCTTTTTAGGGGATATAGTTTATATCCTCATTATTTTCAAGGATAGCTAATTGATTTAATTTGAAGTTAAATATATTGATTTATCGATATATATATTAAATTAAATTAATTATTGTTGTGTTTCACAACAAAATCATGACCATTGAATGAAACAGAAATCAATCTCATCCATTGATTTTATGTTGTCCACGGATTGAGATCCTTGGATCCTAAAACACTATTTAAGAAGAGGCACCCCTTGCTCTTCATGTTACATAATTAATCCATAAGCTCTCTCTCTAGATGCCAAAGTGTTTTCCCTCTCTCCCATTGTAGCTATCCACCATGGATCCCAAGAGAGAGTCATCATCGCCGCAACATCATCGCTATGTTGCCGGATCATCTACTCATGGATCTCCATTTCCTTCGGTGCGCCTTGCTCATGAAGAAGATGTTGAATCTCGTGTAACAAGATCAGGAGATCCGCTGCTTGGATCAACAACATGGATTGCGACAGTACGCATCTCATCAACATGCTCGCAAGCGTCTTATTTGTTGGATCGGACTTGAGACAGGAGGTCTCTTGGTTTAGAGACTCTCGATCCCAACCACGCTTCAAGAGGTAAACCTTATACCTATTTTGGTTTAGATGAAACGATCCGAGAAAGGTTCTTGGATCACGTGGTTTCATCACATTTAGAATTTTTAAATTCCACTACATCAAGCAACTAGTGCGACTAGTCGCTCCCGATCGCATTTGATGCGATGCACACGCTTCCGTGATGTGCTTGAGGATCTCCCCACATCCTTCAAGCACAAACTCTCGAGTCGGAGCAAGAGTTTGGGCGAAAAGGATATCGGATCGGGTCTGGAGAAAATGGAGAAATCCGGGCAAAACCCGACTCGACGAGGAAGGGGGTCCGAGGGGACCAGTTGACCGTGGTCAACAATGTCATGTGGCCCAATCAGAAGGGGCAGAGAATAAGGACAAAATACACTATAGGACAAAACAGAGGAGAAAAATAAATATAATTATATTAAAAATATTAAATGAATTTAAATGAAAAATGGATAAATGAAAATTTTTTATTATTTTTCAAGGATTTTTTTGTGATTTTTAGTTATTTTTATGAAAAGTAAATTAGTGCATATACAATATGTAGTATGATATACATGTATAATATACATATGTATTACGTACAATTTTTTTATTTTATTATTTTTACACAAATATCCCTATTTTATATGTTATTTATTTTTAGCATAATTTTAGAAGTATAGAATAATTTTTTATTTTATTTTTACAAATTATTTACAGTTATAGAGTAAATAGTGAATATGATGTGTATACAAGGGTATTGTACAATGAAAGGGGAATTTTATTCTTGTTTTTTACTTGATTTTTCTGATTCTCATTTTTCTTTTTATCTTATTATTAGAAATATAAACAAGGAGATAAAAATAATTAACTTTAATTTTGTCAAAAATAGTTATTTATACATATAGGTAGTATGTACAATACAAAGTAGGCCTTATCTCTCTCTACTTATTTTATTTGGCAATGTGGTCAAGGCTTGACCGTCTCTTGGGGTTCGGATCACTCTGTATTTATTTTAAATACCTCCTTTCTTTTTCTCTTCCTTTGTTCTTTTATTTTTGCACAAATACATGCTAATTATGCAATGTTAACATATGCATGTGGAATGTTATGTTATTATATTAACACCTATTTACATACTGTTTTGCCAAGATAAATGGCTAAAATAAAAGAATAAAGAGTGAGAATCAGGGATTCATCATATACTAAATGATATTCTCTCGTGAACTTTATACCTTCTAACCTTACATAAAACTTAAGGATTATTATTCATCCTACACATAATAAATTTCAGAAAAATACAACATTAAAATATTAAGACTTCAAAAAAGTTGTCATCATCTAATGACATAGAAAAGCTAACAATATCTTTTCATTTCAGTGTCGAACTATTTTCTTTGACTTCCCGCATGTTATATATTGCTCACTCATTAATATATATTCTAACCTTATATAAGAACGTAAGGAATATATATCATCAACCACATGTGCTAATTAAGAAAATATTATTTTCCACGATTAAGACTTTAAAAAAATATTATCACCATCTAACGACACGATAGAGGTAACAATTTATTCTTGTATCAGAGACGTTCAATTTCTTTCGAATCTACATGTACTATATTTTGCCACCTCATAAACCATTAAATCTTCTAACCTTAGATAAGAAACTAAAGATTACACATCATCCTCCACTTGAGGAATCTCAAAAAATGTTATATTTCACTATTAAATTTTCAAAATAAAGAGGTTACCATTGTCTAAGAAGTAGCATAGATAATAATTTATTATTTTCAGAGATGGTACGATATACAATATATACCGTTTATTGATTGATATTTGTATTGCTACATTTAAAATTTTATTGCTCACTCTTTAATATATATTCTAACCTTCTATAAGAACGTGTGGATTATCTATCATCATCCACATGAGCTAATTAAGAAAATATTATTTTCCACGATTAAGACTTTAAAAAAATATTATCACCATCTAACAACACGACAGAGGTAACTACGTATTCTATTTTCGGAGTCATTTAGTTTCTTTCGAATTCACGTATACTATATTTTACTCCCTTGTAAATCATTAAATATTCTAACCTTAGATAAGAAGTTAAAGATTTCACATCATCCTCCACTTGAAGAATCTCCGAAAATGTTATATGTTTCATTGTTAAAATTTTCAAAAAAAGGGCTACCATCGTCTAAGACATAGCATAGATAATAATTTATTCTTTTTCGGAGCTGGTATGATATACAATATATACTATTGGTTGATTGATATTTATATTGTTGCATTTAAAATTTATCATGCAATCTCAGTACATATGGTACATGTAGCAACATGCATATTAAAGTTCAATTGAATGAGAATATTTTTTAAAGAGTAATGGCAAACTTTGTATAATCATTTACAAAATATCAGATATCATACTTGTACATGGATGACATTGTGGATTTTAAATTCCTAATGGCCAGATATAATTTATGAGAGTGTGATGTTCTATATTCTCTCGATATCTCCAATGTATTATAGTTACATTCAAGATGAGACGAAATATGTGATTGCAAGATCTTTGAAACTGCATATTACTGATTTTTGTAGATTTTGAAATATTATGGTAGATGTTGATCCCTCATTAACCCATATATCTTCTAACCTCTATAAGAACTTCGGGTTATTTATAATCCTCTGCCTTGGGAAACTCATGAAATATTCTATCGTTAATACTTTAAAAAATATTACCATCGTCTAACGATGCAGTAGAGGTAACAACTTCTTCTTGTTTCAGAGTCGGCATGTTTCTTTCGGCTTCCCGCATTCTATATGTTGTTCTTCCATGAAATAATAAATCTTCTAACCGTATATAAGACTTAAGTATTATTTATCATCCTCCACGTGAGGATTCTTAAGAAACATTATGTTTCATAGTTCATAATTTTAAAATATTGACATCTTGAATAATGTAGCAGAAGTAACAACTTTTCGTATTTTGGAACCGGTTTATTTCTTTAGGCTTCCGCTAAATGTTGTTATCTTATTAACTTTAGGGATTTTATCACTTGTGCCCCTCCGAGATATCGCAATATCAGTTATGCCCCTATCTTTTTGGTAATATCAGTTGTGCCCCTCACTTCTTGCTATTTTATCACTTGTGCCCCTCGAGTTAGTAACCGTCCATCCACAGTGCAAACGGACGTTAACTTTAAGGACATAAACGGAATTAATTTAAAAAAAAAGGTTATGCGGTACCCTCTTCCTCATCCTCTTCTTCTTCCTCCTCTTCCCCGTCCTCTTCCTCCTCCTCCAACCTCCTCCTCCTCCCTCTCCGCCCCCGCCCCTGCCTCGTGCCGTCCAGCTCCGCCCGGAGCTCCCCTCCCCTCCCCGGCACCGCCCCTTGCTGCCCTCCGCCCAGCCTCTAGGCCGGGCGCCGCCCCCTGCCGCCCCAGCCTCCAGGCCGTGCGCCGCCCCCTACCGCCCTCCGCCCTAGCCTCCAGGTCGGGCGCCTCCCCCTCCGCCCCAGCCTCCAGGTCGGGTGCCTCCCCCTCCGCCCCAAGGTCATCTCCCCGCCCGAGCACCTCTCCCTCTGCCCTGCGCCGCCCAACCCCGCACCCCCCTCCCAGCCCGACCTCCCCCACCCCCTGCTGCCCCGACCTCCCCCACCCCTGTCGCCCCTCCACCCTGACCTCCCCCACCCCTACCGCCCCTCCGCCTCAACCTCCCCCACTCACTGTCGCCCCTCTGCCCGACCTCCCGCACCCCCCTCCCAACCCGACCTCCCCCACCCTCTGAGGTGCACGGTGCGGGGCTGACCAACATGGTGTTCCTGGTGTTCCGGCCGGAGGGGGCGGTGGTGGTGCAGGTGGTGCCCTTGGGGCGGATGTTGCAGTGGACGAGGGAGTGCTACGGCAGGCCGGCAGTGCAGATGGGACTCCACTACGTGGACTACGAGATCGAAGCGGAGGAGAGCACGTTGGTCGATCTTTACCCGATCAATCACACCGTGATTGCGGATCCGACTGAAATCGGCAGGAGGGGGAAGTTCGTGTACAGAGATCAGTATATGGTGAAGCAGAATGTGAGGATCAACGTGACGAGGTTTCACGGTGTTCTGTCAAGCGTGTTGGATTTTCTGCGAAAATGAACTCTTCAGTTTACTTAATAGTGAGAGAAATTATGAAGAGAAAGAAGAAGAGCAAATGGAGGAGGAAGAAGATGAAGAAGATGTATGGACCATAATACCCTTCTTAACCACACCATGGTTTGAATAAACCATGGTTATTTTAATTTTTTGACGGTCAATCTGACGGAAGGGCACAACTGATGATGGAGCAAGAAGTGAGGGGCACAACTGATATTACCAAAAAGATAGGGGCATAACTGATATTGCGATATCTCGGAGGGGCACAAGTGATAAAGTCCCTTAACTTTATACCTTCTAACCTTACATAGAACTTAAGGATTATTTTTCATCATATACTTTAGACATTTCAAGAAAAGTACTATGTTAAATTATTAAGACTTCAAAAAAATTACCATCATCTAACGACCTAAAAGGCTAACAATATCTTCTCATTTCGGTGCCATACTATTTTCTTCGACTTCTCACATATTATATACTACTCATTAATATATATTCTAACCTTCTATAAGAATGTAATGATTATCTAATCAACCTCCACATGATGTAATTAAGAAAATATTATGTTCCATGATTAAGACATTAAAAAAATATTATCATTGTCTAACGACGCGGTAGAGGTAACAATTTATTCTTGTTTAGGAACCGGTTGGTTTCTTTCAGCTTCACACTACTCCTTCATAAAATCCTTATATCTTCTGAATTTATATAAGAAACTAAGAATTATTTATCATCTTTCACTTGAAGAATCTCAGAAAATGTTATATTTTACTGTTGAGATTTTTTAAAAAATGTTATCATCATCTAAGATGTAGCATAGATAATAATTTCTTCTTGTTTCAGAGCTGGGATGATATACAATATGTATTATTTGTTGATGGATGTACGCATTACTACATTTAAAAGTCTACCATGCAATCTCGGTACATATGTTACATGCACCAACATATAGATTAAAGTTAAAATTGAAGGAGAATATCTCTTGAAAGAGTAATGACAAACTTTATAAACTCATTTGCAAAATGTTAGACATGATACTGAATTATATAGTGGAACTTCAAACCTTAGTGGCTATATATAATTTACGAGAGTGTGATGTTCACTATGTATCTCGATATCTCCATTGTACTGTAGTCACATTCAAGATGAGACGGAATGTGTGATTGCAAGATCTTTGAAGATGTACTAATATTATTTTTGTGTAGATTTTGAAACATTACGTTGGATGTTGCTCTCTCATTAACCCTTATGTCTTCTAACATCTATAAGAACGTAGGGATTATTTATAATCCTACACCTTAGGAAACTCAGGAAACATTATATTCTATTGTTAATATTT
Organism: Ottelia alismoides; assembly: GCA_037367405.1. Taxonomy (NCBI): domain Eukaryota; kingdom Viridiplantae; phylum Streptophyta; class Magnoliopsida; order Alismatales; family Hydrocharitaceae; genus Ottelia; species Ottelia alismoides. The sequence continues at coordinate 177,992 of JAZKJV010006314.1, read as the reverse complement.
TAAAAAATGTTACCATCATCTAACGATGTAGTAGAAGTAATAACTTCTTGTTTCAGAGCTGGTATATTTCTTTCGGCTCCCTGCATTCTATATATTGCTATCTCATGAAATCATAAATATTTTAACCTTCATAAGAATCCAAGTATTATTTAATAGGGATAATTACACCCATAACCCTGAGTAATTCCTCAATCTCAATCATAACCCTGCATAATCGCGAATTACATGAGAAACCCTATATAGTCACTCCGTCTCACACATGTATCCCTCCATTAATTTAAGATAACCCAACCATATGAATGAGTTAATCTAACTCATCATCGATCAATGGTCAGGATTCTATCTATTTGCTTTTAAAAAATGAAAAAAAACTAGCAGGAGGGGTGACGAGAGGAAGGGCGGGGCTTCGCAGGGGCTTCTGGCGTGCGGGAGGGGTGATGGCGACGGCGAGCCGCAGTGCGGGGTGGGGGCTTCCAGGGAGGCGGTGGGGCGGGACTTCCAGACACGTAAGGGCGCTCTGTCTGGACCCTTGGTGTTTCAGCCGTGGGAGGGGGGTTGCAGGCACACACACGGACGACGCATGGAGAGGAGGGACAAGCAGGAAGTGCGGAGGCGCAGGGGGGAGGGGGCGAGCTTGCAGCTGCGGGCGTGCGAGGGATGGGGCGGGCTTGCAGCTGTGGGGGCACGCTTGCCGGTGCGGGGAGCTGGGGGCGGGCTTGCAGGTGCCGGGGGGTGTCAAAGAGGGTGTGGCGTGAGGTTGGAAGGGGAGGACACGATGGAGCTCATGGCGGACTCAAAATGGGAGTTTTGCTCCGTGTTTGGTCCCAGTTGACGTGCAGGAGCCCTGGGTGCTGCAGATGGTGGTCGGAGATGGAGAGCGTGGAGCCCATTTCTGACATGGCGAGGAAGTGGTCGACAGGGAGGACGAAAGGGGGAAGAAGGTTGGGGCTCAGGCGGGCGGGAGGAGGGTCGGGGCTCCGGCGGGCGGGGGGTTGGAGCTCCGACGGGTGTGGGCCTTCCAGGGGCAACGACGGGAGGGCTTCCAAGTCACAGGCCGCAGGAGGAGGATGGCGGAGGAAGCAGTCGGGGGAGGGCTTCGTGCAATGGGAGAAGGGGGCATCAATTTATAAATATAAAAAGTCCCGAGGGGCAAAATTGTCCATATTTAACCTTTTCCATCTGAGTTAACAGAAATTCGAAACGGAAGTTGACACAGGGCTATGTCGTGTAAAGGTTAAGCATTACTCAGGGTTTCTCATGTAATTCGTGATTATGCAGGGTTATGATTGAGATTGAGGAATTACTCAGGGTTATGGGTGTAATTATCCCTATTTAATAATATTCACATGAGGATTCTCAAGAAACTTCATCTTTAAGAAATTTAAAAAATATTGCCATATTGAATGAGATGGCGTAGCAGAAGTAATGACTTTTCATATTTTAGAGCCGATTTATTTCTTTCGGCTTCCCGCATGTTAAATGTTATTTCCTCGTGAACTTTATACCTTCTAACATTAAATAAAAAAAAGGATTATTTATCATCCTATACTTGAGAAATTATGAGAAATAACACTATGTTACAATATTAAGACTTCAAAAAAATTCCATCATCTAACGATGTAAAAAAGCTAACAATATCTTCTCATTTCGGTGCTGGACTATTTCCTTCGATTTCCTGCATGTTATATGTTACTCACTCATTAATATATATTTTAACATTCAATAAGAACGTAAGGATTATCTATCATCCTCCACCCGAGGTAATTAAGGAAATATTATATTCCACGATTAAGACTTTAAAAAATGTTATCATCGTCCAATGATGCAGTAGATGTAACAATTTATTCTTGTTTCGGAGACGATCGGTTTCTTTCGTCTTCACGCATGCTAGATTTTGCTCCCTCATAAATATTTATGTCTTCTAACCTTGCATAAGAAAATAGGGATTATCTATCGTCCTCCACATGAGGAATCTCAGAAAATATTATGTCTCATTGTTAAGATTTTTTTAAAAAAATATTACCATCATCTAGACGTAGCATAGATAATAATTTCTTCTTGTTTCGGAGCTGGTATGATATACAGTACATATTATTTGTGATTGATATATGTATTACTGCATTTAAAATTCTATCGTGCAATCTCGGTACATATAGTACATGTACCAACATATAGATCAAAGTTAAAATTGAAGGGGAAAGAGTATGGCAAATTTTGTAAACTCGTTTGCGAAATATTAGACACGATACTTATATTTGAATTACACGGTGGAATTTCAAACCTTAGTCGCTAGGTATAATTTAGGAGAGTGTGATGTTCAATATGTCTCTCGATATCTCCAATCTATTATAGTCAAATTCAAGATGAGATGAAATGTGTGATTGCGAGATCTTTGAAGATGCATAGTGCTGATTTTTTTATAGATTTTGAAACATTATGGTAGATGTTGCTATCTCATTAACCTTATGTCTTCTAAGCTCTATAAGAACCTAGGGATTATTCATAATGCTCCATCTTAGGAAACTCAGAAAATATTATATTCTATCGTTACTTCAAAAAAATGTTACCATCGTCTAATGACGTAGTAGAGATAACAACTTCTTATTTCGTAGCCGATATGTTTCTTTCGACTTCCCACATTCTATATGTTGTTCTCCCATGAAATCATAAATCTTCTAACCTTTCATAAGAACCTATGTATTATCATTATCCTCTACCTAATGAATATCAAGAAATGTTATATTCCGCTATCAGGAATTCAAAAAATGTTATCTATCATCCAAGGATCGATGCAACGGAGGTAACAACTTTTTCTTGTTTCTGAGCCAGTCTGCTTCTTTTGGTCTCCCACATTCTAAATGTGTTTGTCTTATAAACTCCTATATTTTCTAATCTTTCATGGAAATGTAAGAAATATCTATCATTATTCACTTGAAAGACTTCATGAAACACCATGTTCCATCGTTAAGACTTAAAAAAAATGCTTGCATCGTCTAATAACACAGGAGATGTAGTAACTTCATTTTATTTCAGAACTTGTTTGTTTCTTTCGATTTCTCACATTCTCGATATTGCTCTCTCATTGCCCATATATCTTTTAATCTTTCATATGGACTTAAGGATTATTTATCTTCCTCCCGAGAAATCTCAAAAATATTACATTTCATCGTTAAGAATTTTAAAAATAAATATTGCCATCTAAGATGACGCAGTAGAAATCACAATTCGTATTTCGGAGACGATCTATTTCTTTTGACTTCCCGCATGCTAGATGTTATTCCCTAATGAACTCCTATGTCTTCTTACCTTCCATATAACTTAAGGGTTATTTATCAACTTATAGCTGAGAAATTTTGAAAAATACCATGTTACATCATTAAGACAAAAAACTGCCATCATCTAACGACGTACTAGAGCTAACAATATCTTCTCATTTTGGTGCCGAACTGTTTCCTACTTTACACATGTTAGATGTTGCACTACATCAGGGTGCTTGCATAGTTGGGAAGGTGACCATTAATTAGTTTCCGATGAGGTTTGAATGACAATTTATCGTCAGTGTCTCATGTTCTCTCTCGTGCGATGTTCGGACCTTTATGTTCCTTTTTTTATTTTCATGTTCTCACTATATCTTAAATTTGTTTTAAATCTCAATGTCAAGGGAAGAAGTAGTGCAATGTATCCATGAGAGCTTTATGATAATCTTAACAACTTTTAGTATCTTTTCGATTTATGATTAAAATCTAATGCAAAGATATATTAGCATTGACGATGATGGAATATCAAGTAATTCCGTATTTTTTACAAAACTTAGAAATTAGAAACGTAAAAAGTAATTTGGCTGCATGATTGGATTGTGTGGAATTTTATATGAAGTTGCTTGTGTTATTTCAGATAAAAAGGCACAAAATATGATCTTGACCCTCTTTACTGTAATACAAGAACCTAGTTGAACCTCATGACTTGAATGGACTAAAACCTCATCTCCATTGATTTAGAACGTCTCCTCGATAGGTAACACATGATCTTTACCCTTTATTGCTCCCAACCTTTATCCATACTCAATCGCAAGTATTAAAAAAGTTTCTTGTCTAATATGATGGTCTCCTTCCAGTAGCAATTTCATCACAATATTATCATAGAAAGATGGAAGAAAACAAGATCAATACCTTAATCTCATCCTTGAAGAGAGTCTCTCCTTTTTCATTCTTCTCCTCAAGTATAGTCACATCCCTCTTAATCTTGTTAAATTCACCAAGTGTACCTTCATCTTTATCTCGTTCGCCATCTTTAGATCACAGATCTTCTTCTTCAACAATAACATGTTTATTAAAGATTTAAACTTCTATCATACCTTGAACTTCTTCCATTCTTTGTCGGATCATATAGATGTTGACTTAATAAAGTTTGATGTCTATCTAAAACAATTCTATTTTACCGTTAGTTAAATCCTTCAACTCCTTCCACCCTTAATCTTTTATCTTCTTTGCTTCTTCTCTACTGCCTAGAGAACATTCACCGGTCATTGTTACATAAGTACGACCCTTAATGATTATCATTAAGACTAATTAATCATGATTAAGGAGACTAATGATAAATTAAAGACTGCTAATCATCATTAACATCATTAACATTCAGTAGTAAGACGTTAGTGAGATTTAATCGCCATTAGTGAAGTTAAATTATGAGTAGTGAAAGTTAATCGTAATTCACACTAATTAAGCGTTATTGGTGAATCTAGAAGCTTCTGAAAGATTTTAAGTTAAGCCTTGAGTTTCAGATAAGATTTAGTCAAAACCATATGTCAAAATCATGTGTCGTTGTCCTGAGTTAAGAGTTAAATCGTGTTTTACTAACCACAGTTAGCAAGTTTATGAAGATTATAAATAATCCACCCATTCATTCTCTCCAAGTTCCATATCATCCACCACCATTACCTTGAAGACTAGGGTCGAGAGATCGGGAGGAGAAGAGCGAGGTGGATAAGAAGTGTTAATGAAGCGCTCCCGGGAAGAAGAGGAGAAGGAAGACAGGGCGCTCTTCTCCTCGACGGCTTGGGGAAGGAGGTAAGTAGACCCATTTAATTCATGTTTCAATCTGTTTCTTCAAAGACTCATGCTTTCTTTCGAGTTTCTCTATATAGAAGGGGAAACTCTGCCAAAAATTTCCTTGAATATCACTGAATGAAAGGGAAAACTCAGCCGAAAATTTTCTTGAAATATCACCCGATTTAAGGGGAAACACTGCCGAAAATTTTCTTTGACATATCACCCGATGTAAGGAGAAACTCTGACAAATTTGTCCTTGAAATATCACCCTATGTAAGGGGAGACTATGCTGAAATTCACATTCTTTGTGTTCTTTGTTCTTTGTGTTCTTGACATGTAAATAAAATTTAATCATTTCGGAAGTTAATAAAACCATAGTTAAACACGAATCAAGGTAGATCAATCCCTTTGAGAAGTTAACACGACTAGGTAATAAATACTGCCTCTTGTTGTTGGGGTTTCAAGTCAAACTCAATAAAATTAACGTTTATTGTGTACTTTATTTTGTTTCGACATGTTTCTTCAAAGACTCGTGTTTTCTTTCAAGATTCTCTAGATATAAAGGAAAACTCTGCCGAAATTTCCCTTGAAATATCACCCGATGCTAGAGAAACTCTACCGAAAATGTTCTTGAAATATCACCCGATGTAAGGGGAAACTCTATCAGAAGTTCTTTGAAATATCACGGGATGTAAGGGGGATACTCTACTAAAATTTTTAAAGAATTCACATCCTGTATTCTTGACATGTATATAGAATTTAATCACTTCGAAAGTTAATAAACCCATTGTTAAACACGAATCAAGGTAGATCGGTCCCTTTGAGAAGTTAACACGAGTAGGTAACGATACCGCCTCCTACTGTTGGATTTTCAAGTCAAGTCGGATAAAATTAATGTTTATTGTATTTTTTATTTTGGAGAACATTTATATGCTTGTATTATGACTTAATTTAATTTAATTGTTAAAATTAGAATCGGTGAAATGAATCATCCCTGTAGCTGCTGTGATAATTGTGCAATATTATAATGATACTATCTAAAAATTGATATGACATAAATAATATCGACTTCAAGTTTCATATTATCTTTTTATGAAAAGGATGACATGAAGTAGATAATACATATCGGGCACGTAACATATAGGTTTGTCAAAAGAACATCCATATTGGCAGGTCAAACTTGGGTGGTACACCGCTGTCCGGATATGTTGAACGTGCGAAATAAATTATTTGTAACACATGATACTCAACTGCCATTAGACGGCTTGGCTGACTGAAGATGTGGTCATTCCCTGTAGAGGTATGGATGTTTTGATGGTGGCTGGATCACGATCACATGTATTTAAATCTGTTAGTATATGTAATTAAAGGTTAGCATGTGATTTTAAGCTACCGAGTCCTTGAGAATGGTGTATTTCCTTACCGATCAGGCTGAGGAATTAGAAATATAGATAATAAAACAAAAAAGAAATTGTTAAGGCAGTATTGGAGGATTGGTTGAGGTGATGTGTGGCAACATAAGCTCATCAGATCAATATAATATCTAATCCCGAAGCGTCCATAAATTCGAGGTCCATGGAGGGGAGATGACCAATCCCTGATGTGGATTAGAATGGACAGGAACTAATATAAGAATGGAATAAAGAAAAGAACTGTATAATTTAACTTGTTAAACCTTTCAAATATCATGTTGGTCTATGCTTCTTTTCTTCATTATTGAGCACTTGCTCATTTCTTTCCTATATTTTCTTAAAACTCAACAAATATCTGAGAGTCATCGCAAGGACAATAGTCATTCAGTTAGCCCCTGTAATATTACTCTACAAGGTAGTGTTAATTTTTTCGTATATTTACTTGCCAGGTAATGTACATGCAAATGGTTATAGTGGGATACGTACTATGTAAACTATATTTTGTGAATGGAAAAGTATTGAATACTTTTTTATTAATATTTTTAATTAAAGTATGTTTCTGAATGTCAGTTGTGATTGTTGAATAAATTATTACTTAGTAACCATATTCGGATATGAGATAATATGACGACTCGGAATCGAGGTCCTGACACTACATGTGGCTCCTCCTACACATGGTCGATCACCACTGCGATCCAAGTACCTTTGGCTAAACTTCACCCCTATTATGTGTCCCTACCCAAACCCCTCTGGGTGGAACCATACCTTTTTCCCACCTTCCCCTCATCTCCCCCTCCCATCGCCATTGTAAAAGGCAATGCCTTTTCTCGTTACTGTCGCTGCCTCAACCCAGACAAAACGTGAGAGGAGTGACGGGGTGCAGGGGGAGGGGGGATAGATGGAGGCGGAAAGGGCGAGGAGTGGTGTGTGGATGAAGGAAGGAATCTAGAATAGTGGTCCTACATGCGATTAAGGTTGAGCATTGGACCGTGCTAGCCAGACCCGACTTGCAACCCGGCCCCCGGCTCGAACCCGTTTAAATTTGGGCCGAGCTCGGGCCCAAAAAAAGAATTTGTTTCTAAAACGGGCCAAGTTTGGCTGACTAGGGCTCGATCCGAAGCCCGGCTCGAAAACCTGGCCCGAAGCCTGATTCCAAACCTATATGATAATATATATATATATATATATATAGGGCTTATCCAGAGAGTCCTGTGCCCATTTGGGTTGTGTTGAGCACCAAACGTGGGCTCGCCACGTGTATGTGTTGGTTTTATTTGGTAGGCGTTGGGTATTAGTCATAACTATATTTCTAATTATAGGCTACTACGTATTTAACAATGACTATATTTCCAATTATACAGTGTCCTTAAAAAGGGATGACGGTTTGGAAAGAAAAGATTCAAATAAATGATTTCGTGCGGATTATTATGATCCAAACGACTGGATAGTAACAAATATACTCCGGTCAAGTAAATGCTTGTTATGAGATCGGTAATATCAAGACAACGATCAATAATTTTCATCCAAATAGTTAACATGTGCAGAATTTAGTAATACATATACAATGGTCAAGTAAATGTGTGTTGTGATATCAATAATAACATAACAAATGATTAGTAATATCATTGTGTATGTAATGCGTATTGCATTCATTTCTGTAATGTTTTTTCCTTTTTCGTCGACAAAGCATTCTATTTATCTCACTAATTCATTTTTCCTTATGTGCATCTATTATAACTTCTTTTTCAAAGTACTATTTCCATATTAATCGTATAGAAGGTGAATATGTCAATGATTATGTGTTACTTTCTTACTTAAGCAATGTCCGTGACTTACTAACCATTTATTTTATTATTACTGATCTATGTTACTTTCTTACTTTCTTAATTGAGCAAGTTCGTGACTTACTTGAGCAATGTCCGTGACTTACTAGCTATTTATTATATATTACTTGAGTATTGTCTCTAAATTACTGAATTATGTTCAAAGTAATATTACATAAGGAAATCACTGACCATTTGTTATAATTTTACTGACTTTACAATGAACACTTACTGAACTAATTGTAATTGTTACTGAAGTTATGGTTACTAGTATACATACATCAATTACTGATTATGTAATTACTAGTGTCCATACAATATTTACTGATTACAATGTCCATATTACTGAACCCATTTTGATTGTTACTGAAGATATAGTTACTTAGTACTTCTGAATAATTATAAGACAATTGAGATGGAATATTACTGAAGTTATATGCACAATTACTGAATATGCATGTCCATATTACTGACTCATTGTGATTAGTTACTGAAATTATAATTACACATCAATTATTTTTTGGTATTTATATTTGTTAATTACATCTTTTATTGGTTCCAGAATGATATGTTCTTAATATTATTGTCAAATAAGTTATTTTCGTCTTTTTAATCAGTAAGTATGCAATGATCATCAACACTTCTTATTTTTTCTTCCGTGAAACATAAGAAATGTTCGGACATCTGGCATACCTGGAATAATAAATTGTCAATAGCATTTGTGAAAATACATCAGTAACAATGTAAGACATATATATATATATATATACAAGAAAAGTAATAAATTGTATTTATAACAGTAACTCAATCGAAGCATAGGTAATTTGTAGAGCTACATAAGTAAGTTATTGAATTGTGCAGTAAGATAAACTTCGGAATTCATATTACTAAGAATTCACTATTTCGAAAGTAAGTACATTCATTTTGTGAAAAGAATCATTAACTTTTACTTCTATATCAGTAACTAATAGCAAAGGACAAGTAAATATTTAAATTACTCCGGTAATTTGTAGAATTTTCATCAGTAATAATGACTATAAGAACAGTAACTCAGTACATCTTCAAAGTAACACACGAAAAAGTAATAATTCTGTTAGCATTAGTAACATAAAAAGTAACATGTAGTATTTTCTTAAAATACATAAGTAACTATGAATGGATTTTAATTAGTAAGAATGATAAAATAGAAAAGTAATACATGATATATTATCAGTTTCATATGCAAATACCATCAGTAACTTGGTATAATTTTTCTGAAATAATGATTTCGCTATCCAAATCCAATTGTAAGACATCTATTTTCGCTCCTTCTGATACGATCATTTCGCGATTCAAATCCGTTTAGGAAGCATCGTTCATCATTGCTTCTGAAGAATCATGATCAGATTCCATTCACAGATGATCCATCGCATTTGAAACTGAAAATGAGAACTAAAAAACAAACGATCAAATTCTACAAAAGAACAATAAATAAATGTCTAATAAGCAACGAAAAAACTTACAAATCGAGGACTTGAAGACGATCTTCTTTCGTCGCTGGAGGTCTTGAGATTTTGCAGCACGAGTAAATCCATAGATGATTTTAGAAATTTTGAAAATAAATACAATGCAACGTCGGATAGAATTAATTGCGAATCAAAAAAGGAAACCAGTCACGGGGAGAATGCGGAGGGAGTTTGTTATGGTAAGGATTGGCGCTAAAAAAAGGGATTGGATGAGATAAAATAGGATCATTAGATCATGATCGGAAGGATGAAAGCACGGGCTCATTTGAACTCAAATGGGCACAGTGCTCTCTGGATAAAAATCCTATATATATATATAATATTACTTTAACACTAACTCCTCAAGGCCCACCCCGACCCAATCCCCTTCGAAACATATCTCCACTCTCCAACAATACTACTATGCACCAGGATTTCAAAGTTTGAAAAAATAATAAATGCATATGAAAAAATCAAAAGTTTTTGAAGAAAAAAAATCAAACATTTCAAAATTTTTTTATCAAAATATATAGGATGTCAAAATTCTTACGTTTATCACAACTTTTTTAGAAAATAAAAAGTTTTTAAAAAGACATTTTCATAACACCCGTTGAATTAAGCATTTTCAAAAAAAATCAAAAGTTTTTAAGGGACTAAAGTTATTGGGCCGGCCCGAACCGAACCCAACCCGTTTCACTTCAAGCTGAATTCGGGTTTGGGCTGGCCCATCCGGATTTTTTCGGGTCATGGTCTGACCCAAAACTTGGAAAAATAAACGAGCTCGAGTTCGGGCCCGAGCCCGACCTTGTAATCAACCTTACATGCGATGTTGAGATTGGTGTGGGCATTCCTGGGATGGTTGCATGACACGGGTGATATGAAAAGGTCAAATCGGAAGTTGTTGGATAAAAAATAATCACTTAGACGAACTTCAATATATAGTAAAGAAGGACGGATAAAAAAATATTCACTTTATGGACTTTAATGTATAGTAATGGATTTGAAAACCGAAGGATAGTCGAATCCTTTTTCGTAATTTACCTCAAAAAGAAAGAAACCTCGGGGTTCCAGCCACATGTGCAGGCTGAGTCCTAATCCTTGGTGGAGCCCACCGTAGCGCCTCCCGTCGCCCTCCCTCGCCTCAGGCCTCCCGCCTCCCGCCTCCCGCCGTAGCGCCTTCTGCAGCGGCGTCTTCGAGCCTCACTGGTCTCCGCTCCTCCGGCCGCAGTGCTTCCCGCTGCTGCACCTGCGCGCCTCCTGCCGCGGCGCCTCCCACTGCTGCACCCCCGCCCCTCCCACGGCAGCGACTCCTGCCGTGCCCCCACGCCTTGTCATCGGCTAGGCGCCATCGTGGTTCTCCAACCAAGCAGCTCCGTCACATAGTGGGGCTCCTACCCTCACTGCTCCTGCCCTTCAGCCGTCGTCCGTGCGTGGCCCCTGGACCAGCCCACTGGTTGCTTTCTCTCTACCCTCTTCCTCCGCATTGTTTGTTTCCACTGTTGGTTGCTTTTTTCCTTTAGATTGCTCTTGCGTATGGATGCGGTTAGATTCCTTTTTCTTGTTGTCCGGTTCTTAATCATGGCCGCTGTCGTAAAAATTGATACCACCATTTCTGATAAATCTCAGAACTTTCCTGCGCAAATCACTACCATTAACATTACACGGGAAAATCATGCTACGTGGTCTTACCATTAACATTACACGGGAAAATCATGCTACGTGGTCTGCGGATATGGAGTCGACCTTTGATGCGTGTGGCAAGATCAGAGATATTAACTATTGTTAGAAAAAAGGAAGCGGAAGCGATAAAGATAAACAGAGCATAATCTCAAGAAATATAAAACATGGAACAAGAGATTCAACGTAGAACCTTACTCCGTGAGGAGCGTGATGAAACCATGAAACTACGAGAGAAGCCCTCAAAGGGGCATGTTATGCATTGCACTTTCTCATATGATACAGGAGGTCTGGGGCTCTTTATATAGCCTCTCCAGAGCCTCCAAGTCCCACCACTGGACAATGTGGGACTAAATAGATGGATATGGTAAATGGATCTTCTCCAGAATCCATTTACCCTCCTACAACTCAATAGGCGCACAACCAAATACTCTAACACCCCCTCAAGCTGGAGCATGTCATGCTCAGCTTGGACAAACAGAAAGAAACTCAACTCAACGCTACAGGACACTACATACAATATCAAATCAACACGCACAACTGCTACTGTCGAGGACGTTGCTTCTCATGCCGTGCATGTGAGGAGGACGAACGGGCTGCAGCGTGAGTCTGCTGAATCTCCTCGTCGGAGAGCATGTGCTCTGAACTGTGCATGTCAGAGTCACGACAATTGAAAATGAGTCTCCTCGTCGGAGTACTCTGGCCCGCCACAATAATATGGACAACTGCTCCATCTCTGAAAAGGGACAAACTGAAAGGGACCGTTGCTGTGCAATCCTTGTCGGAGTCCACGGTCGCTGGAGAATGGAGTCTGAAAAAATCTCCTCTTCGGAGAACTGGGTCTCTCCCATATGGCACAGAGAATGGTGCACTACTCTGGTGTACCTATGATACCACATGAAAACCCTTGCCAACATGGCATAGGGAATGGTCCTCTACTCTGGAGTCCCGATGGCTCACATGAAAACTCTGACCGACAAAACACGAAGAAGATGGGACCACGAACAAATGATGGCATACATGTGCTCATATGAAAAGACCGCATACTCGTGCGTGTCTGAAAATGAGTCTCTCTCTGGAGAACTCGAAAATGGGCCTCAAACATGGAGTGCCTCGAACTTGGACTCTGACCAATTTGTCGTGTCTGATCAACTGTGCATCACATCTGTGGACTCGGAATCTGAATGTCGAGTTTGAATCTTGCGCATAGAAAATCTCCATCTGAAACGGTAGAGTCTGAACAATCTGACTGACCTCGAATCTGGAAATCTGATATGGAACATCTCAATGGATCTGTAACTTTACATATACTCCCCCTTTCTCCCATACTTGTCGGAATGACAATCATCGACTAAGTTGGGAGAAGACAATATAATATTAGGGGTAAAATATGAACATTCACAAACATTTCTTGCGGCTTTTCATTCATTTATTTATTTTTTATATAAGCCGTCATTTCATTTTTTTACAATTTTTTAAGGCCGTTTCAACCTTTTTTTGCAGCTTTTCTTGCATTTTTTTCTTTGCTTACGACTTTTTTCTTTGTACGTGCCTCTTTCTCGAAAATTCTTTTTTCTTTTAATCTCCGACGCCTCCCCCTTTCATTTTATACACGGACTGACCCACAATTGGGCCTAAAAGCAAGAGATCCCCCCCTTTTTTTAAATAAATCAGTCGCAATTAGCCCAACCTTCACCCTTTTTTTTAAAGAAGCCTATTCGGGCCATTTAATTTCAGTCCAGCCGAACATTGCAACCCAATTTAGGGTTCCCCCCATACGGGAACCCTCTCGTAACTTCGATGCAACCATCGTCGGCCGTGGAGCATGATGGATTTCTTGGAGATAGGGAGCGAGCCACCGCCCGCTAGAGAGGAGTTAGATGGGAGGAGCCGCCGCCGGTCGTAGAGCTCCTCCGTGGAGAATCGCAGCCGCCTCCGCCTGGGAAGCCGCAAGGAGGTGTGTGCGGCTCCTGCGCCTGTTGCCTTGGAGATCGATCGGAGTGAGAAGGGGGTCACGGGGTGTTTTGCCTGGAGGAAGATCACGAGGTGATCGCGCGCTTGTTGCGCGCTCGAGAGAAGGGGGGGGGGGGGGGAAGGGGGTGATTTTGACTGTTCGATCAGAGATGCACGGATGCTATGCAATATTGGGAGGCTTGTTGGGCGGCGCGTGATGCGCGAAAGTCGTGGAGGGCGCCGCCTCGAGGAGAGAGGTACTGCACCGACTTGGAACTCGGTCAATCTGGAGATGTCACGATGAAGGAGCGCCACCGAACTGGAGGGCCCTGCCTGGCTAGCCGGAGGTCAGCCGCTGTAGAATGGGATTCTAGACTGAAGCCTCTCGTTCGATGGAGCTCGAAGGGCTGGAGATGTACAGACCTGGGTGCCACCATATGCGGCTAGGGTTTTGTGAGAAACCCTACTTCGAGAATTGAACAGATCAGAGTTTCATGAATCCCCTTAAAAAATACTCTTGAACAGATCTCACGTAAGTTACATAAAATCGAATCTCGAATAAATAAAAAACTTGAAATCCTCGAGAATCGACCCGCTCTGATACCATGTTAGAAAAATAGGAAGCGGAAGCGATAAAGATAAATAGAGCATAATCTCAAGAAATATAAAACATAGAATAAGAGATTTAACTTGGAACCCTACTCCGTGAGGAGCGGGATGAAACCACGGGAGAAGCCCTCAAAGGGGCATGTTATGCATTGCACTTTCTCATCTAATACAGGAGGTCTGGGGCTCCTTATATAGCTTCTCCAGAGCCTCCAAGTCCCACCACTGGACAATGTGGGACTAAACACATGGATGTGGTAAGTGGATCTTCTACAGGATCCATTTACCCTCCTACAACTCAATAGCCGCACAACCAAATACTCTAACAACTATCTCTAGTATTATTTCTATATTTTGTATTTCTATGATAATTTACCCCCCCATTGGCCTCCATGTTGCACGCACGCCATACCACCATGCTCTCGACCCCCACGCCGCACGCACGCCAGGCCACCGTGCCCTCTCGCACCTCGTGCCTCGCGACCCAGGCCCCTGCGTACGCGACCCAGGCCCCCCCGACTCACGACCCATGCTCCTGCACACGCCAGACCCCCGCGCCTCACGACCCGCCCCCCCGCGCCCTCGTGCCCAGTTGCCTGCGCCCATGCCCCTCGCCATTCGCCGTGGCCAGGCACCTGCGCGCCCAGTCTCCTGCGCCCTTGCGTACTAGTCCCTGCGCCTAGACCCTTGCGCCCACGCGCCCAGGCCCCTGCACCCCTGTGCCCTCGCGCCCAGGTTCCCGCTTCCAGGACCCCATGCCCTGCCCCCTAAGCCGGGACTCACCCCTGTGCGGTGAGTCGGTGACCTTGATCCCCAAAGATCGCCAGATAGTTCTGCGATTTGATTTCTACTGGAGGACGTGATTTCAGACCTCTAAGTCACGTTTCCAGCAATCGACGAGAATTAGCAAGGATGGTTGTATGAATATACACGTACAACCAATCCTTCGTATGATTTTGTAGACTCGTTTATATCAGTCTACTACCTAGTTGAATTCCGTTATTTGACTACTTTATCGTCATGTCAGACAATAAGGATGACATCTTCTCGTCCGGAACCTTCAAGGGCCCGACTCCCATCGCTAAGATGGATGTGATCAACCATGAGTTGTGGTCCATGCAGTTTTTCATCCTCATGCAGTGCAACAACAAGGAGCACATCCTGACAGATCTAGAGCCAACAGATAAGACTGGGCAAATGCTTCTTGGAAGATGATGCGTACGTGCGTGTTTGGCTTTGTGGGACTCTTACTACAGAAATAGCCAATGATATTCTAACTCATCCCACTGCCAAGGCAACGTGGGACACTTTGGCATCCACCTATGCACATGCGAAGAATGAGGCCAAGATCCTTCAGCTACAATTTGATATCTACAGTACCAAGTAGAATGGCCGCCCCTTGAATGTTTACTACTCTCCGTTGCGTGGCATGTTTGGAAAGCTTCATAGCTACATGCCCATTACGACGTTTACTGAGCAACAGAAGATGTATAAGAACTCCATGATGGTTGGAGTTCTCAAGACTGGACTTGAGACAGGGTATGATGCTGCACGTACTCATCTTCTTACTGGAGCTACCATTCTCCCTATAGAGGAGGCCTATAGCCGTTTCAGTTGGATGATGGATCATCATCCCTTCGGCGGCCACGTCTTCACACTCTTCAAGATGGTCGCTTCTTGTGGTCGAGGTGGGGCAACCCAGTCCAGAGGATGCACACCTCGAGGAAGAGGCGGTAGATGCCAATGTTGTCCCTGCACCTACTGCCGCAAGCCTGGATATATAGAAGATACATGCTATCAGAAGTATGGATATCCTGTTTCTGGTCGAGCAACAGAACATATTGTGTCTTCAGGGACTTCTACTCCCCAGACCGATCCTCACCTGGATGATATTGTCTCTCGTATTCGAGAGATCATGACTCCTATTGCCAACACCATCTCTACAAATACAGCAACAACAACCAGGGCCTTTTTGAGTTCCTCAAGCAGCACTTATGCCTTTATTGGTAGTACGAATACAGACATGATAGAGTAGATTATGGATTCTGGTGCTTCTCACCACTTGTATGGAGACAGAACACAACTGAGGTCCTACAGGGATATACCACCTGACAAATGGGTTGTCATTGCTAATGGCGACCACTTACCCGTTACAGGACAGGGGGATGTGCATTTGACACCATCCATGCGCCTGAAGAATGAATGTTTTATATGCTCACGCCTTTCATATGAATTTACTTTCTATTAGTCAGATCACCAAGGATCTGCATTGTTGTGCCATTTTGACCCCTCTTCTCTTTTGTTTCAGGACATATCACGGGCAGGGTGATAGGATGTGGCCGTGAGCAGTATGGACTCTACAGACTGGTCCAACCTCCTCATGCTAGGGTTTCTAATATACTTACTGGACCTGTCTCTCCTTATATGTGGCACCTTAGATTTGGACATTTTCCGCTGTAGAAACTATGTCATGTTTTCCCTCAGATTTCTACGAGATCCTCCTTTTAGTGTGAGGCATGTCAACTTGGGAAGCATCACTGTTCCTCTTTTCCATCTCGTCCGAGTCGGAGCAATTCTCAGTTATTTGAGCTCCTTCATTTAGACATTTGGGGTCCTAGTCGTGTTCCTGATCACCAAGGACACCGTTTTTATCTTGTAGCTGTCGATGAATTTTCTAGACTTTCCTGATTAAAGAATAAATCTGAGGTTGGACTTGTTATCAAATATTTTATTAATGAATTAAAGAATATTTTTTTGCCAATGTCAAGTATCTCCGTTCTGATAATGCCTTGGAATTTCGTACCTTACAGCGTTTTGAGTTTCTTTGATCCCATGGCATTGTTCACCAGACCTCATGTGCTTACACTTCCCAGTAGAATAGTGTTACCGAGCGCAAACATCGTCACTTGATTGATGTGACCAGAACATTGTTGATACAGAGTCGCACTCCTCATGCTTACTGGGGTGATGCTGTCCTTACTGCTTGCTATTTGGTAAACCGTATGCCTTTGTCCGTCTGTGTTAGAAGAGAAGATTCCTTTCTCGATTGCGCTTCTCCAGAAGAATCTTTTCTCTCTTACACTTCGTGTGTTTGGATCTGTAGCCTTCGTTCATGATATCTCTCCAGGACGTGATAAGCTCTCTCCTAGAGCTGTCAAGTGCGTGTTTGTATGCTACTCTCGTACTCAAAAGGGGTATCGCTGCTTTGATCCACTAAGGTGGAAATATTTTGTTAGTGCTGACGTTACTTTCTTTGAGTCTGTCATGTATTTTTCTCCTACAGGTGATAGACTTGCTCCATCTGTTTATGATGATGAGATATACATGCCACCACCTCCTCCAGTTGGTCCTTCACCTACTCCTCTTCCACCACCTCCTCCTTTGGTTCAGTTTTTGCCTCGTGTTTTTCCTCGCAGATCTCGCTCTGTTTGCCATGCTCACAAGCCTTGCTCATCATCCAACACGCCTCAGGTATGTAATGAGCATATTGTTTCTACTGATGACACTACTGAGTTGACCGTGCAACAGGATTCGAGATAGGATGAGCAGGTGCCCTCTCAAGAGGGAAATTTATAGGCCTCGGGCTTGACAGATGATCTTGACGTACCGATTGCTCTACGAATGCAGAAACGGGCGTGTGTTACTTACCCTCTTGCAGCCTAGGTTTCTTTGAGCAGGTTGTCAGAGGACTTCAGGAAATTTACTTTGGTACTATCGACAATGCATGTACCACAAACATATCATGATGGATGCGGAGGTATGCGGAGTCTTGTTTCCGCTCCTGTTGATACACCTGTTGTGGGATGCAAATGGGTGTTTACTGTGAAACACTGTACGGATGGAAGCGTGGATTGCTATAAGGCGAGACTTGCGGCACGAGAGTTCACCTAGACATATGGGGTAGACTATTAGGATACTTTTCCTTCAGTTGCCAGACATTTTACTCTACGTATTCTCCTTGCAGTTGCTGTGACACGAGATTTGCCCTCTTTTTCAGCTTTATGTGAAGAATGCATTCTTCGATGGTGATCTACATGAAGAGGTCTACATGCAACAACCATCTGGGTTTGTTGTTGAGGGGGAGTGTCAGAAGGTTTGTAGGTTACACAAGGCTATCTATGGCCTCAAGCAGAGTCCAAGAGCATGGTTCCAAAAGCTCTCGGACTTGATAGAGCAGCAAGGGGTTTGTGAGATCAACTGCTGATCACTCCTTATTTGTACAGAAGACCTAGAGAGGTACTACAATCATTCTTATTTACGTTGATGACCTTATTATTACAGGAGATGATGAGCAGGACATTCAGATTGCCAAGGACTTTCTAGGTCAACAGTTTGTAACCAAGGACCTTGGACAATTACGTTACATCCTTCGACTAGAGTTTACCAGGAACCAACGGGGTCTTGTGATGACCCAGAGGAAGTATGTTATAGATCTTCTTTCCGAGTCAGGCATGTCAGATTGCAGACCTTGCCACTGCTCTGCTTGACCCGAGCATGAAGTTCTACGATAATGATACTGAGGAGGTCGACAAGAGGAGGTACAAAGAGCTTGTTGGAAGCTACTATATGTAACTATTACCAGGCCCGGTATATCATTTGCCCTGAGCAAAGTGAGCCAGTTTATGGAGCAATACATACATGTACATATGGATGCAATCCATATGATTCTGAGATACTTGAAGACTTCACATGGTACTGGACTTCTTTTCAGCAGAGGCAAATCTTTCTCAGTTACAGCATGCGCAGATGCAGATTATGTTGGGTGTTCAAAGGATAGAAAGTCTACATCTGGCTTTGCTGTGTTTATAAGGAATTCCCTTGTTTCATGGAAGAGTAAGAAGCATATTGTGGTTGCCAGATCGAATGCTGAATCAGAATACAGGGCTATGGCACATGTTAATACAGAGATGATGCGGGTTAGATCTGTTCTTACTGATCTGTCTATAGAAGTGTCTCTTCCCATTCACCTCCAATGTGATAATCAAGATGCTCTCTTCATTGCAAACAATCCAGCCTTTCATGTGAGGACAAAGCACATAGAGGTGGATTATCACTACACTCGTGACATAATACAGAAGGGTATTATTACTATTACACATGTCAGCTCGGGAGATCAGACAACAAATGTACTTACGAAGGCCCTAGCGAGAGGACCTTATCAGAGATGTTGTTCCAGGCCGAGTCTTATAGATATCTACGCTCTAGCTTGAGGGGAAGTTTTGAGATATTAACTATATCTAGTATTTTTTATATATTTTGTATTTCTCTGATCTTCTTTCTGTAATTTACCCAATGGGTTCTCCTCCTATATAAGAGAATCCTTGGGCCTCTAATAAAGCATCCCAATGTTTTCCCCTTAATAGTTATGTCACGGGAAATCGGTTTTGCAAAGTCAATCTACTAGGCCGTAGTCAGTTCGATTATGCGGTGCATGTGGCCATCTGAACAGTGGTTACTCGGCCAGTAGCTGTCCTAGCGAATAGTCAATCGGACTAGTCTGCTGACTATTGGAAGTATCATACTATAATTTTTTTTCAACTGAAATATATTTTTTCCAACACCAAGAGCAGACAATGAAGGGCAATTCTGTAATGGCGAGGGGAGATTCCATTATTATTGTTATTATTCAAATGGATTAATTCAATTTGGCACAACAAAGATGACGAGTTCGTCCTTCCCAAGCAAACTGGAAGTATTCCAGAAAAAAAATGATTATGAGACAGAGATCAAGAACGGCTGGAAATTCCGTTTTGCATAAAGATGAAGGTTTCCTGACCACTTATATTATTATTTGAAAGCAACAAATACATCATGCTCAACGGATTATGGTGATTTATGGGACCAGAAAACTAGACAGTCAAGCTGTTTGTGGAGAGATCAAGAACTGAAATTTATGAAGAGAAGTTCCATATCAACTGAGAGAGATAAAATCAGATATATATTTTAATTTGATAACGTCTGATACTGTAGCTTGTTTTGCATTCCAATCCTTAAAGCTCTGGTTGCAGATTACAAGATGCTATTCCAAATTTTCATGTTGAAATGGAAGAACCCTGTGCAGAGATAATGCAAACTGTAGCACTTTAGAGGACATGTCCAAGTACTTGACTTTAGCAAGATGGAAAATATTATAAATTATGCTTCGTTCTCAATCAATGATAGTAGTTTATCTTAAATACAAGTTAAAGCAACAATCTATTAGTAAGATGCACAACATTTCTTTTTTTTTGATGCTCAAAAAAGGGGGACGCACTCATCGGTGCTCGCCCCAGTGCATTAAAGAGAAAAAAAGAGAAATACGTACAAGAGAGAAGGGACGAACAAGAGTCCAAAATACAAAAAAAGGATGGTTTCCAAGAAGAGAAACCCCCGGTTACAGAAGCATTATCCTAGCTAGAGGACCAATCAAGAAGGAACCCCGAGGTCGAAATACGAATGTTCTCCAAGTAGAACCGCTGCCGAGCGAAAAAGAGCTTCGTTCCTTCCCAGCCAAATGCTCCAAAGCCGCGCAATTGGCTCCAGCAAAACCTCCCGAGGCCGGTCCCTAGCGTTGATCAAGCTGTCGCAGAACGAGGCAAAGGAGGACATGTTAAGCCAACCCAAGTCGTCCCACAGGGCACAAACACAGCCACAATGAAAGAATAAGTGTTCAATATTTTCCGTCTCCAGGCCACAAAGGCCACAGTTGGGCGAGGCGTTGGGAAATATAGTAGCACAGCGGTCACGAGTTAACAAACAGCCACGCTGTAGTAGCCAAAGGAATATGCCGATGCGCTCTGGGAGCTTGAGACCCCACAAGAATCTGTAATCCCGCAAGAAGGTAGCATCATCCCCCCTATAGATGGGTAAAAGAGCCTGGTACGCCTTACGGGTAGAGAACGTGCCATCCTTCCAAACCAAATGATCACGACCAATAGAAGGCCTGGGAGCGTCAGCGAGAACAACCATGAGAGAGATGAAGTCTTCCAACCGCTGGTCCGATAAATTATCAGTAATTGAAGGGCACCAATAGCCACCGTCCCAGCAAGAAGCCACCGTGACTTCCTTGTCGATCACCAAAGCGAACAACCGAGGGTATAAGTTCCTTAGGGCACCCCTCCCGGTCCAATCATCCTCCCAAAAACGAAACGAATTTCCATCACCGAGCTTAGAAGCAAATAAAAGTCTACTGCGGTTAAGGGCGTCCACCACCCCACGCCAAAAAGATGAGAAGTGCCCCTGGATACCACCACGAGTTGCAGAGCCGATGTCAACCCCCGCCGCCACCCTATAAACATTTAGCATGAAGTTCTCCTCCCTACCCCACACCCTCGCCGCCCATTTGAGCAAAAGGGCATCATTCGCCACCTCCAACCGCCTTACGCCCACCCCCCTCCCGCTTAGGCCGCGTGACCTCATCCCACCCCACCAGATGCACGCCCCTTCCCCCACCCCCTTCTTCCCCCACAAGAACCCCCTCATACACTTCTCCAATCTTGATCGTACCCCCTTAAGCATCCCACGCACAGAGAAAAAGTAGATTGGGATGGAAGATAGCACCGATTTGAGTAGCACTAACCGACCGCCACGGGAGAGAAGAGCCGCACGCCACCTAGCCAATCGAGCCTCCATCTTCTCCACAACCGGCCGCCAGTCGCGTATGCGAGCGCGGCCCACCGTCAAGGGCAGCCCCAAATAGTCGAAGGGGAGAGCGGCAGGAGGAGAGCCCAACAGCCTCGCGCAGTCCCCAACCTCTGCCGGAGACATGGAGAAAGGGACGACCTTGGACTTATTCCCGTTGATTTGGAGGCCCGAAAGCTCGCTGAACAGCTGTAGAGTAATAGCCATATTGGAAACGCTCGAGGTACCCCCCTCGATGAAGCAAATTGTGTCATCAGCAAATTGGATAAGTGGAACATGGTAAGGGCCAAAGGAGCACCCACGAGTGAGCCCGGCCGCGATCACTCCATCAATCATGCGTGGCAATACATCCACCGCCAGAACAAACAAAAGGGGAGCAAGGGGACACCCCTGTCGAACCCCCCTACGAGGTTGGAAAGAGCCCCCAGCCAAGCAACCATTGAGAAGAACAGAAAGGGAAGCCATGGTCACACATCGTCGCATCCACGCGATCCAAATCGAAGGGAACCCCCTCCTCATAAGCACAGACCAGAGAAACCGCCAATCAAGAGTATCATAGGCCTTCGCAAAGTCAATTTTCCATAAGATCCCCTTCGAAGCATTCATGCGCCACGCCTCAATAATCTCCGAAACCACCGCATAGCATTCAGTAATTTGCCTCCCGCGAACAAAAGCGGCCTGTGTAGGCGATATAAGCGAGTCAAGGAGGGGAGCAAGCCGCCTGGCCAGGGCCTTAGCAATGATTAAGTAAATCGCATTCGATATGGAAATCGGCCGAAAATCCTCAATCCGATTGGCCGAGGTAGACTTAGGAATAAGAACAATAAGAGCCCTGTTAAGTTTATCAAAGCCACGGTTCCCCTCACAGAAATCCCGCGCCACGTCCAAAACATCAATAGCAACAACGTCCCAGAAATCCCTGTAGAAAGACACTGGGAAGCCATCGGGCCCCAGCGCAGCATCGGAGTTGAGGTCTTTGAAACCCAATTGGTACTTTTAAGTTTTATCTTGTCAACTATTGATCACATTTGTATAACTATATAAGAATATATATATATATATATATTAGATATTATTTTTTATTTTCAAAATAATTTAAAAATATAATCGGATAATTACAAATAGTCGTTAGAATATTGTTTATTTTATACAGTAACCCATCCAACCAAATACCTAAGAAGAAGCAACCTCCGTTCTCAAGACAATACTCGGAAGCCTACTACATCGAGGACATTCTGGTATAAACATGGATAGTGAACTTAGTAACTACTGATATTCAAAATATAATACTCCCAAACAAATGACCTCTCTAGAGTTTTGCCAAACTCTTAAGAGTAGTATGCATGGTGAAAGACAAAATGATATGAAGATTTACCAGTTGAACAGGGAGATCAATAATTTGCATCAGGGTAAATTATTTGCCGCTGCCTACGAATGGAGGATCGAGATATATATCTTTTTAGGAGGTCTAAAGTTATCCCTTAACTCTAATAATATTGTCTCCTTTGAATAAGTTCATAACCAAGTTCCTGCTAAAGTATAATGTCACGTCAACTTCTTATGATTGAAAAATTCATTGAGCACGTACTCAGGATACTATGAAACAAGGATGGAAATGCACTCATTACTCAAATTTTTGTCACATCATTGACGGTTGTTAGTTGCTCTACTCCGAGAGAAGACAAGCTTATTTGATGAATGATCGAAGGGTTTGTTCTTGCAATGGTATTAAAAGGCATGTTTCGAGGCAATTTGGTCCAAGTTATCCTCGAGACGCACACCTCATGCTCTTTTGGCAAGGTGCACTCTTCACTTGGTTGAGGTGGTCCGAGGCTGATGAAGCATAAAGTAGTGGCAAGGCATTTTATGAGACACTGAGGAACTTACGGGTATTTTATAGATAACTTTAATTATCCAACTAGTAGTTCGAGATGCTTACAATAGTCCGGTTGATTATGATGTTTGTAAAAGATGAATGCTTAAATTTGATGTTTTTTCTTGTATGTATTTAACGTCAAATGTGTCCAATTATCCCATAAAACTTTTAACATTACACCCTTAAACTACGGATCCATAAATCTCAAAGCAAATCGGACTCGTCTAGATGTCAGGCTTCGCTCACAAGTCACGGGGGAGGTCAAATAATGAGCTCTGCAATATAATGGGCAAAACAAACAGGATACAATTCGAGGCATCTCAATACTATGCTTGATCATTATTTTTGTCATTTTACCAGCATTAACGTTTGTTCCTTTTCGTCTTTAATAGAGGAGAATTAAACTAATTCCCTCATTTGCTTTAGATGTAACTTAGATCTCTCTTTAAAAAATGTTTTCTTACTATTAGTACAATATTTTTGTTTTATTTCATAATTTTGGGGAATAATGAGGCTCACGCCTCGAGACTGCAACTCTCTTCAATTCCAAGGAAAACACTTCATCTCGCTATTCAATTTTCAAAGCCTGATTCTCGCTTCAATAGGAAAACAAGGTTGTTGTTACTTTAAATCCTTGAATATCCCAATTGGCAACAATTAAAAAGACGCTCCTGATAAAATAAAAGAGTTACAAGGTTTTTTAAGAGGATTCGGGTCGAAGTCTCTAACTGTATCGATACTTAGAAGCCCATTAAAGGCCTTGCCTCTAAGAAGATTGAAAGTAATACATGGAATCCACTCACGTCAATTATTGAAAGCGGTGATTCTCGCCACACGACGCGTGTTCAAAAAATGTTTCTGAGTACAAATTTCCTTTAAAAGGGACATATTTATGGGATCTTATGTCCTACACCATTCTTGCCGGAAATGATACTATTTCTATTGTGAATTGGTTCCTCCTATGTGATGCCTATTATGTCCCCGATTTTTCAATAAACTTATTTTCTGTTTGCAAAATCACATAGAAATTGAACTGCAAAAAGATTTTTGACAAGGACCCTAGTGCGTTGCAGGACTTGGTGAGGGGGAGGAAGTGGGATTGGTTTGTCAGTTTGTGGTCTCTATCGTCTTCCGATATGGATTCATGCGTAGATCATTTATTTTGATTAAACAATGGCATGAACACCTTGTTCATGTTAGTTTTTTCCTTGTTGAACAGTTGATGCATGAGATATATTTTTCTTAATTCTTATGCTTGTTAGCTGGATAAACAAACTCATACCATTTTTCTATCTTCCAAGATTAAATCTAGTTCTGGGTTCAAAAAAAAATAATGGTTGTGCCTATGAACTTATACGTTATGATGTTTTGGGACCATATACTGTGACAAGTTGGCAATGTTATTGCTATTTTATATTGTTTGTTGATGATTTGTCCGGACATGCGATTTTTTTATCTTCTTAAGAATTGTGGTGATGTTCCTCAAGTTGTCAGTTACTTTGTTTACTTTGTTGAACCACAAAATAATGCTTACAACCTTTTATTCTGATAATGCAAAATAATATATGACTCAATCTATTAAAGTCAGTTAATTGGCATGAGAACAAGCTATGAAACTTGTGCTTATATCCGTCAACAGAAAGACATTGCTGAATGGAAAAATGCACTTATTCAAGAAATAACGAAGACATTTCTCTTTCAGAGGAGTACATTGAAGAAATAATAGGGCGAAGCTGTTCTTATAAGCATGTAACCAATGAATCACATGCCCTCTAGAGTCATTGATGGCGAACTTCAGTTTATGAGAATTTCTCGTGGTCAAGAACCTTTTATCTCATATCTTGTGTTTTTGGTTGTGTTTGCTTTTTGCGTAATACGGCCCTGGTCTGAAGAAACTGGATGCAAGAGCCACCAAAGGTTTTTTCTTCTTGGTTCTCCTTTACCCAAAATGGCACACATGATTTAATTCGTATTCAGGATGAATCATTATCCAATGATATCATTTTCTTTGAAAAAGATGCATTATTTCCTAGTAAACCTCTTCAAGGGGAGATATATGTGACAAGGATCATAGTTTGCACTTCATGGCCGACATTGATTCACATTCTACTGAAAACAGATTGGTAAAATCTATACGAGACAAACTATAGGTGTTGAAGAATATGCCAATTCCAATCCCTATGAATCCTTCCCGAATAATCCACATTCAAAGGCTTCTGTGAGTTTACCTGATCTGCAGAAAATTGTAGTTGTGCACACCATTACTAATAGACAGGAAAAGCAAGTGATCTAGATCCTTACTAGCTATGCAAGTTGTACTCAACACCCGATTCACAAATACGTTTGTTACTCTAATTTTAACTCCTCCCATAATTGTTTTATCACATATCTTGATTCTACTTATGTTTTTAGGAATTTCAGTGAGGCTATACTTGATCCTATAATGAGATGAGTGCCCTTATAAAAAAATGATACTTGGGAGGTTATTGGTATTATGAAAACAACCCATCTTGTTTGGTTAAAATGAATGTATACATTAAGTATACCCCTGAAGGGGAGCCATTGATAGGTATAAGACTCGTTTAGTTGCAAAGGATTCACTTAGAAATACGGGGACAAACTATCTTGAGTTGTCTGTTCTCGTTGTGAAACTCTACAAATTCCAGGCTACTATTTAGATTGCGGTTCAACATGTTTAGAAAATATCTAAATTGGATGTTAAAAATGACTTCTTGGATGGTGAGTTGAAAGAAGAAGTTTATATGATGCTGCCGTATGAAGAAAATTGGAGATAGTGCAGACTAAAAAGGCTGCTTTATGGACTCAAGTAGTCTTCGAGGGTGTCGTTTGAGTGTCCTTGGATTGTCATGACTAATAAAGGCTGCAGGCGAGGAAATGAAGATTATACTCTATGCAGAACCTAATGGGAAGTCTTTTATTCATTTTATCAATGTAGATGATATGATTGTCATTGATGACAATGGTGATGTAGTTTTCAAATTAAAAAGCAGAATTTCCTCTGAGTAGAGTTAGAAGAGATATGGAAGCTAAAATACTTTCTAGGCGTCAAAAGCTTGGGTGTAAACCTTCCCCTACTCCTATTGAAGCTAATCATCACTTGAGTATTAAGGATGGAAACATGCTTGAAGGGAGCAAATTGTTACCAAAGAATTTTGAGGATGTTGATTCATCTAGCTCTTACAAGGATTGACATCAGTTATCCTGTTAATGGGGTTAGTCAATTTATCCATGCTCATCATACTCTTGTGGAGGCTATTTCTAGATTTCTCAAATACATCAAGAAAAACCATGGTAAGGGGTTATGCTTCAAAAAACAAGCCAACTTAAATAATAAAGGCTATACTAATGTGGATTGGGCATATTCAATTGATGATAGAAGATCCTTATTTGATTACTATTTATTCTCAGTGGAAAACTTGTTATTTGGGGTCTGTTTGGTTGCAGGGTTGGGTTGGGCAGGGGTACCCCTGTGAATAGTAAACTGTGAGGAGGATTGGGGCATTTGGTTGGAGGGGTAACCCGGGTTGGGCCAACCCAACCCTGCCCAACCCTGCAACCAAACATGCCCTTGGAGAAGCAAGAAGCAATCTAAACAATCTATCTGTACCAGATCCAGTGCAGAAGATGAAATTCTGCAGTTGAAAATGGCGTTACATTTGAAAATTATTTTATATCGCATTGAAGATTAGGTGTTTCTCTTGTCGAGGTTCCGGCCACAGGAGCAGAGTTTGCCCAAGGATGCGAAGGAATGCTGATTGGAGAGGGTGGCGGCCCGATGCTCTGTTCCTGGGGACCTCTGATGTGGGCGTGGTGTCGGCAGCAAAGTTTCGTGGGGATATCATCGAGGCGAGCCCCTAGAGGGTGGTAGCGAGATGACTCTCTGAGAGGAATCCAGGAAACTGCTGCTGTGGTCTAGTGATGGTCGGCTGAAGCTGCGATGTCATACATTGTGTGAAGGCGATGGCGCGCAAGAGTACATGCGGCTAGATCGCTTGCGCATGAGAGGTATTTCGTACGGCATGCACGATTTGCAGAAGGTTCGGGCTCTTCTCAAAGGAGTTGCGGAGTTCGTGGAGTTCAAGAGCAAAGGTTGCTGCTCGAGGGAGCTGCTAGATCCCATCCTCAGAGTAAGAGGTCTTAGTCCGACTCGACTGGGATGGTGGCAGATCGCTCAGGGCGGAAGACAGTGAATCTGGAGCTTTCGTCAACGCAAGTACCCTTGAGGCACCTTCAAGAGGGCCACTCGGAAACCTGGAAGGGGAAGAGAAAGGTGGTGGCAACCGGAGACGCCTTCGGCCAGGCGGCGGGGTTGCCAAGGGGTCGCCTTGCGTCAGTTACGGAGGCGACTCTTCGAATCCCGTAAAACATTCATTTCGGTTCGATTTGCAGAAATCAAGTCCCTTTAGTGGCAGTGACGGTTCATCTCCCTTGAGACAACTCGCAATCTGAAGGTGCGGGTCCCTCCGCGTCACACTTCCGGAGTATATCCTCGAACTCGGAGATCCGATCTTGGAATCCTCCTCGGGTATCCGATTATGGGATCCGGTTGAGCCGACTAGGTTGGTCGTAACATCGAACCCTGCTTTGCTTATTGGTGGCAGTCAGAAAGGGCTTCATGGCTTGGGAGTGGAGCGACCTGGTGAGGAAGCGGGTATGAAGGGCTCGTTTCAGACATCGAAACTAAAGAGGACAACTGTGATCCCATGGGTGGCTGCGAAGAGATCCGACTAGAAAGCTTGTTAGCTTCAACGAGGGAGTTGGTGGCGGAGACACCCATGCCTTCGAAAAAAAGACACCCTTGGCGAGGACCTCAAAGCTTTCCGAAGGGGAAGAGGAGGCTTGTGTTCGTAGAAGGGCGGAGCAAGGGTCCCGGGGAGCTCATTGATTGCAGTTGGGAGGGGAGGCATGGTAGTAAAATTCCGTTTTGGGTCGTTCTACGCCAAAAGGATTGACCCTAGAACCGAAAGAAAAAGGAGGGCGACCATACTTGCCTCGACAGACGATGAATTCTGTCTTTAGGTGCCCATGTCGGCTCCGACTCCTCCGATACTCCTAAACCGGCTCAACATCTTGGACAGGGGGTAGCGGAGCGGTTGGGGGTGATTTCGTCAAAGTTGATGACCAAAGCTGTGATAGAATGAAACTTCTCTCATGGAATGTCAGAGGTTTGGGCCGCCCCGAAAAATGGCTTGCCATCAGGAATCTGGTGGCGGAGGCGAGAGCATACATTTTCCTTCTTCAGGAGACGAAGCTTTCGCGTGGGACGTATAGTGTCGATCGGGACTTATGTGGCTCCGGTCGTTTCGATCTGGCGGTGTTGGAGGCTCAAGGAGCATCCGGTGGGTTGCTGACAGGATGGAAGAATGTTGAGTTCGATCTTCTTGTGGAGTCAGAATCCCCTTCTTGCTTATCTGCGTCTCTGAAAAGACGGGCAGATGGTACCATATTTTTGATCACAAACGTCTATGGCCCCATGGGGCAAGGGAGGGCCCTGCTGGCAACAGAATTGGAGATGCTAGGGTTTTCAAGAGAGGTTGGGATTTGGATCGTCGGGGGTGATCTGAACCTTACACTGTTGCCTAGGGACCGGCCGCAACAGGTTGGAGGAAAGGATGCAGGATCATAGGACTTTCATAGGTTGGCCCACTCACTGGCCCTCTCCGTCATTGATGCGGCCGGATGCTCTTGTACTTGGCGTAATGGGAGGTTGCATTCGAGATTAGACATATTCCTCTTGTCCATGGAGGGCACGGAGGCATTTCCGCTTTCTCGCGCTTGGGCACTGCCACGTGCACATTCTGATCACTCATCTATCTTGTGGTCTTCTGGTGAGGAGAGGAGTAGCAGATTCTTTTTCCTTTTGAGCGAAGCTGGCTTTTGGAGGAAGGTTTTCGGAAAGAGGTTGCATCATATTGGAGAGGATGGCCCATGGATGAGTCAACGGTCTCCTGTTTCTCGGCGAAGCTTATGCTTTTGAGGTCTTTCCTTACTAAGTTCGGTAGGGAGGTAAGGACGAGGCGAAGGTTCAGGCGAAGGGAGGCGTAGGTCAGGTTTATTCGCCTTGATGGTCTTGACGATGAGGGAGGCCTAGATCAAGGGGAGCTGGTCGAAAGGCTGAACCTTCTCGAGGAATTGTTGCTGGAGGATCGAAAGGAAGAGGTCGAATGGAGGCAGAGGTCTAGGCATAAATGGTTGAGAGAAGGTGACACCAATACGTGCTTCTTCCACTCCATGGCTTCGGGAAGGAGGAGAAGGAACTTTCTGCATGAGATCGAAGTCGAGGGTGTGCGGGTGTCGGGGGAGGCCCGTCTTGGCCATGCTATCCGGGAACACTTTTTGGAGGCCTTGTGAAGGCGGGGAGGGGGGAAGGCTGGGGGTGGTTGGGAAGAGGGGTCAAGCAGCTATTTGAAGAGCAGGCGGAGGCGTTACAGGCGACATTCACGGAGGAAGAGGTAAGAGGGCGATTTGGGGGCTTAACGCAAACGAGGTTCCTAGACCAGATGGTTTCTCGGTTTTGTTCTACAGAGAATTCTGGGAGATGCTGAAAGAGGAAATTTTGGAGGTGATTAACGAGTTCATAGAAAGAAACAGAGGCTTCGAAAAGATCAATAGAGCGTTGTTGTTCTTGCTCCCCAAGAAGGATTCTCCGATGATGATTGATGATTTTAGGTCGATCGCGTTATCCAATGTGGTCTATCTTACTGTGGTTAAGACATTGGCGAACAAACTTAGGCTGTGTTGGACTCGGTGATTCTGCAGGGCTAATCGAGATTCATATTGGGGAGGCAGATGGCGGACAGATTGGTAATGGGAACGGAAATTTGCCTTGAGTGGAAGCAGGCAAAGAAAAAGGGGATCCTATGTAAGGTTGATTTTACCAAGGCCTATGATTGTATGGATTGGAATTTTCTGTGGGCTTCTTTGAGGCGGAGAGGCTTTCCAGATGTTTAGGTTGGATGGATGAAGAGACGTGTCACTACTTCTTCGTACTTGGTCCTGGTGAATGGCAAGCTGGAGCCTGGAGGTTGGTCACTTTCAGCCTTAACGCGACGTATGACATGGTTGTCCTCTGGCCCCTATGCTCTTCACTTTGGTGGCAGATGCCTTGGCAGTTCTATTCAAGCAGGTGGTGGAAATCGACTGGTGCGAGGGCTTTTACATGGAGGAAATCTCAATACCATTGCTCCAATACGCGGATGACACCCTTTTGTTGCTTGGAGGTTCAGACGAGCAATCTGGTCACGCGGCGCAGCCGTTAGACATTTTTGCGCTCTGTCTGGGCTTGAGGTTAATAAGCGAACGTTTGTGGTCATTACTTTTGGGATGGAAGAAAATGAGAGAGCCAGAATCGCAGCGTTGGTGGACTGCCCTCTGGGCGACCTGCCCATCTCATAATTGGGGCTGCCATTGCTTGACGAGAAGCTAAGGAGCTCTGACTGGGATTGTATTATACAAAGAATCGAGCAGAGGCTGGCCAGCTGGAAGGCGATCACTTTGTCTCAAGGAGGCAATGTTCACTAAAGCGGCCCGTGCGGCCGCATATGCGTGTGCGGTGCCCTCAGGGCACCGCTTTCATGAAGCCCCCCATTATGCGCCCTGTGTGCTTATGCGGGCCACATATGCGGGCTGTGCGGCCGCATATGCGGTCTGTGCGGCCGCATACACATTTTTTTATTTTTTTAATTTGTGCCACTTTTTTATTGTGTTATTTGTGTCACGTTTTCCCTTGCTTTTGCATGTACGCCAACCAACCATTCCATGACCATTTAAATCCATCGTCAAAGTAGTTGTACCGCGAGATTGAAGTAAACACACATGGAAGAAAAAGAATAATATACTAATAATTTTGCAAACAAATTTACTCAACTAATATTTATTATGAATGCAATATATTATATGTAAAGCTTGGTACTTTTGATGGAGAATCATTTATAAATATAATGACAGAGATAAATGACATTATATTCAATAATAGAGGTATTTTGTGCGTTAACTTTTATATTTTATTGATTGTTGTCAATTATTTTGTGTGCTAACCGTTCTATTGAAGTATTGATATTTGATTGATAGAGATTGTTTTGAACTCTATATGAAAGTTATTTTTCTTAGATCTTTTGTTGGACTACAATTATACATAAATTTAGTTCTGTTGTAATCATTTTTGTATATATTTATTTTTTTAAATAAAAAATTAGGAAACCGCATAGAACCGCGTATACCCCGCATATGCCCTCGCATACCTCTTAAGCACTATTCAGTGACCTGTCCGAACGCATACGCATACTGCTTTCCTGAACCTTGCAAGGAGGCAAACTTATTTTGTTGAAGCATGCGCTCTCAGCCATCCCAATTTTTTACTACACGCGTCTGTTGCCGGCTGGGGTCAGAAGGAAGATTGAGTCTCTGATGAGAAGGTTTTTTTGGTCGGACAGGAAGTAGCAAAGGATCAGTTTGCATCTGGTAAACTAAAAGGAGGTGACGAAGGGGAGGAGGGAGGGCATCATAGGCGTGCACGACGTGGAGTGCATGAACAAGGCCCTACTGGCGAAGTGGGTGATTCAGATATGGGGCCCCTCATCCTCTCTTGTGGTCGGACTTGTTCGGAAAATATATGGAGTAGGGGGAGAGTTGATGGCGAGACGGGTGCGATTAGAACCACCCTTATGGCTGCAGTTCTCGAGATTCTACCCTCACTTGCCCACAAGCTGCGGTCGAAGGTGGGGGATGGTCATCTGTTTAGATTCTGGCGCGACGATTGGACGGGCGAGGGACCGCTTGATGTTAGGTTCCCACTTCCTAGTGCTATATGCTCTGGCAGCGACGAAGGAGGGGTTGCTCTGCCAAGTGGCATGCTCGGATATGTGGTCGCCAACATTTGTGTCGCAGCTCTCGGAGCAATGGTTGGAAGATTTTTTTAGGTTGCATGCTGAGATCCCCGCCCCAGGAGAGTTCACCCAGCTGGCTGACCATTTTGTATGGGAAGGGGGGAGGTTCTCAACTAAGAAAGCTTATGAAGAGTTCAGGAGACCATCAACAGAGCAAGATGTAGAACTCAACCAGGATTTGAAGGTGACATGGGCGGCTAAGATCCCTTGTAGAGTCAAGATATTCCTTTGGTGTCTGAGAAGAGACTGCTTGTGTGATAAGGTAAGGAGGGGATGACTGTGTGGCGTAGAGGACATATTCTGTGAGAGGTGTGAGGGGCAGATTGAGGATGCAGACCATCTATTTTTCAAGTGCTTGGCGTCGGCACATGTTTGGAGGGAGCTCGACGTTACGTGGCTGGTGACAGATGGTTCGGAGGGTTTCTGGAGATCGGTTCATGCAGTGAGGTTTAGCTCCATTGACGACTACTTGGTTGCGTTCGCGAGCCTTTGGGCAATATGGCATGGGCAGAATGATCAGATCTTCAACAACTAGAGGTTCTACTCAGAAAATGTGGTTTCACGTAGTTAAGTGCTTTATAATTTCAGGACATCTCGGTAATGCAACCTAACTTTTTATACTGAATGCCATTTTACGGTAACTCCTACCTTGGGAGTTCACCATCTTTTCGTAAAAAAGAAAGATGTAGTTCAAAATTTGCAAGGGTTCTCGTACGAGGAACACATGCGAGTAAATAAGCTAGCTTTGCTGCATCATCGGCTGTATGCAATCTAAAACTTGCAAGGGTTCTAGCAATATGGGAACATGCGAGTAAAGAAATTAATCCACAAGAAGTTGCAAAAGAAGTTGCGGATAATTAGTTGGAAGCACTTTGACTGGCAAATTGATGGATGCGGAGCTACGATAAATGTTGGGAAAAAAGAAGAAGTTGTATTATTTCTGAGAACCCTAGGCTCTCTTATATAGTAGAGAGTCCTATGGGTAAATTACATAAAGTAGACAACAGGAAAAGGAAATAAGAAAGAAGTACAAATATAAATACGAAAACATAAATATCTTCACACTCCCCCTTAAGCTGGAGCATAGATATCGATGATGCTCCGCTTGGATGAACACTTCTGGAATGATCCCCTGGACAGTGGCTTAGTGAAGATGTCTGCGGTTTGCTCTCCAGAGCTTACATGGGAAGTAGAGATCAGTCCCTTCTGAATCATGTCTCTGGTGTAATGACAATCCACCTCGATATGTTTTGTTCTCTCATGGAATGCTGGATTGTTTGCAATAAATAGGGCAGCATGGTTATCACAGTGTAACTCCATGGGTAGAGGGATCTCAACATGTAGATCACATAGCACTGCTCGAACCCACATCATTTCTGTACTGGCTTGAGCCATAGCCCTGTACTCTGACTCGGCACTAGATCTTGCCACAACGGTTTGTTTCTTGCTTTTCCAAGAAACAAGAGAATTGCCAACAAATATTGCAAACCCTGAAGTGGATTTCCTGTCCTTGGGACAACCTGCATAATCTGCGTCAGCATATGCAGATATAGAGAATGTGTCTCCTTTCTTGAAGAGTAAACGTGAGCCTGGAGTTGATTTCAGATATCTCAAAATCATATGCAATGCATCCATATGTATCTGTCGAGGCTGCTCCATGAATTGACTCACTCGACTCACTGCAAATGCAATATCAGGTTTGGTGATTGTAACATAAATGAGCTTTCCAACCATCTCTCTGTATCTTCTCTTATCAACTTCATCGGTATCATCATCATATAGCTTTATACTCGGGTCCATAGGAGTCGTGGAGGGTCGACATCCTGTCATTCCTGTTTCCGCAAGCATATCCGTAACATACTTCCTTTGGGTCATCACAAGACCCTGTGCATTTCTAGCAAATTCCAACCCAAGAAATATCTTAGGGTTCCCAGATCCTTCGTCACAAATTGACTGTCGAGAAAATCTTTAGTCATCTTGATTCTCTGCTCATCATCTCCTGTAACAATAATATCATCAACATACACCATAATAGCCACAGTACCTCTAGGCGTCTTCTGTACAAATAAGGAATGGTCTGCATTTGACCTCTTGAATCCCTGTCGTTCAATCAGTTGAGAAAGCTTTTGAAACCACGCTCTAGGACTCTATTTAAGGCCATATATCGCCTTATGGAGTCTACAAACCTGTGCACACTCCCCCTCAGCAGCAAATCCCGGAGGCTGCTGCATATAGACCTCCTCGTGTAGATCTCCATATAAAAATGCGTTCTTCACATCAAGCTGAAATAACGGCCAATCCCGTGCTACCGCAACTGAAAGCAGGACACGTAAGGTAGAATGTCGAGCAACTGGAGAGAACGTGTCCATGTAATCAACTCCATATGTCTGAGTGAAACCACGTGCCACAAGCCCCGCCTTGTACCGTTCAAGGCTTCCATCAGCATGGTATTTAACAGTAAATACCCACTTGCAGCTAACAATAGACGCGCCAGGTGGTGGAGAAACAAGTGTCCACGTTCCACGGGACTGCAATGCGGCCATTTCTTCTTCCATAGCAAGACGCCATTTGCTATCTTGAAGTGCCTCCTGGTAATTGCGTGGAATCTCGACGGCAGATAGGGCTAACGCAAATCTCTGTAAGTCTCCCGTCAGACGATGAAATGAGACATGAGAAGCAAGTGAATATGAAGCACAAGTACGCTTCTGCTTCCTAATAGCGGTAGGCACGTCGAAGTCTCCATGATCAACATCCTGCTGTGGTTCCTGTATCGATGGATCCTCAGACTCATCATTAGTAATCAAGTTATCAGAACTAACCTGAGGGCTGCTGGATGACTGGCCATGACCATGAACAGATGAGGACCGACGAGTATAGTACTTTGGTAACGGTGGCACAATGGTTACTGGCGGTGGTAAGGGTGGAGGTGGTGGTGGAGATGGCACAAAAGGTAGCAGACTCATAGGAGGAGGTGGCATGTAGGAGACCTCAGTATTAGAATGGGGAGTAGTCATTTGGTCACCTGTAGGAGAGAAAAACATGACAGATTCAAAGAATGTGACATCAGCGCTAACGAAATATTTTCGACGTAGCGGATCAAAGCACCGATAACCCTTCTGAGTCCTGGAGTACCCGACAAACACACATTTGATAGCCCTGGGAGAGAGCTTATCAAGACCTGGCACCAACTGATGGACAAAACAGAAACAACCGAAGACACGAGGTGGAAGAGAGAACAACTCCTTCTCAGGAAATGCGAGAGAGAGAGAGGAGTTTTCTCATTCAAGACAGATGAAGGCATGCGATTTATTAAGTAGCAAGCTGTGAGAACCGCATCACCCCAGAACGAGTTTGGAGCATGACTCTGAATAAGTAAGGTTCTAGTGATATCCAACAGATGACGATGTTTCCGCTCTGCAACACCATTCTGCTGTGAAGTGTAAGCACATGAAGTTTGATGAATTATACCAGGAGATATAAGGAACAAGGACAAAGTTCTAGTACAGAACTCCAAGGCATTGTCAGACCGCACAATTTTCACAGTAGAAGAGAAAACATTCTGAACTTCATTGATAAACATTTGAATCACATTTCCTTCTTCAGATTTATTTTTCAACAGAAACACCCAAGACAAACGGGAAAAATCATCTACTATAACTAGATAGAACCTGTGTCCCTGGTGGTCCGGAACATGACTTGGACCCTAAATATCAATATGGACTAACTCAAATAGGGAGCTACTGCTCCGACTCTGACGACCTGGGAAAGTAGATCGATGATGCTTTCCCAACTGACACGCTTCACATTGAAAAGACGACTTCGGAGAAATCTGGGGCATGACACGACAGAGCTTCTGGAGAGGGAGATGACCAAAAAGGAGATGCCAGGTATATGGAGAGTCTGGTCCTGTATGATGGAGAGATGCACCAATATAGGGAGTATTGACCAGACGGTAGAGACCGTTCTGCTCACGGCCACAGCCAATCATCTTGCCCGAGGTTATGTCCTGAAAAACAAGAGATGATGAGTCAAAAATAGCTCGACAGTTCAAGTCCTTTGTAATCTGGCTAATAGACAATAAATTCATAGAGAAATCAGGAGCATATAACACATTCCGCAGGCTCATGAAAGGTGTCAACTGAACCTCCCCCTGTCCAGTGATTGGAGAATGTGTCCCATTGGCTATCACTACCGTTCGTCCTGAGGAGACCGGTCTATATATCTTGAGCTGTTCTCTGTCCCCACACAGATGATGGGTCGCTCCAGAATCCATAATCCAGTTGGAAATAATAGATCCATTACAAGAGGTGAGAGCAAAGGGACTACCTGAGGTACTGGCTGTGGCCGATGAACTAGCAGAGGCAGAGACTGCCACATCGGACTGCCCTCCAGGTGCTGTATCAGGAGGCATGATATTCCTCAGTCTCGCAACCAGATCGTCAAAACGCTGGTCCAATGAGGAAGGTGCAGGGGATTCAACTTGTTCTGCTACCCTAGCCGATGTAGGAAAGCCATGCTTGGAGTAGCATGTATCCTCAGAGTGACCAGGGCGACGACAATAGCTGCATGGTTGCCGAATTCGACCCCCACGACCCCGAGGTCCACGGCCACGGAAGTTAGAGGATCCACCTCTTCCTCTAGATGCTGCCATAGCCGAAGGTGTCTGGTTGGCAGTTGAGCTTGGGACAGTAATGCGACTAAACCTGCGAAACGCTTCCTCCATATGAAGAATAGTAGCATCAGCAAGAATCTGAGACCGTGCAGCATCATACTCTGGATCAAGTGCAACCAGGAATACTCCTACCATGGTAGCATTCCTGTACGTCTTCTGCTGCTCAGGAGTGGCCGTCAATGGCATGAAGCTATGGAGCTTCTCAAACATCCCTCGTAGGGATGTATACAAAGAGTGAAGCGGACGCCCATTCTGCTTGACAGTGAAAATATCATGTTGCAGTTGAAGTATCTTGGTCTCGTTCCACGGCTGTGAATATGTCGCCGCTAGGATATCCCACATAGCCTTAGCCGTGGGCTGATGTAGTACATCGTTGGTGATTTCTATCGTCAATGTCCCAGATAGCCAGACTTTGGCATACACATCATCTGCCTCCCACGAGGCATTCACCCCAGTCTTCTCGATCGGCTCCTCTTCGGTAAGAATATGTTTCTTACCATTTGACTTCATCAGGCTCATGAACTGCATCGCCCAGAGCTCATAGTTTGTCCCGTCCATCTTCACAATAGGCGCTGGACCTCTGAATGCGCCAGTGGCGGGTACATCAACCTTGTTTTCAGACATATTGCCGGAAGAGAAGTACTACGGGGGCTGGAAATCAAAGTTTGTATGTCTACACAGACATATGTGGGTTTGGATGCACGTGTAGACTCATGCACACCAACCCATCAACCAAATGACGAAGTCGATGCGCACGGAGCGAGATAGGCGTGCAACAACGCTTACACGCATGCCCTAGAACCGGCCCAACAGTTTGCTGGGGTGCCGCGCGCGAAGAGGGAAGCTACGCGCAAGGCTCTGCGCAGCAGGCGTGCGCTGGGCGAGGTGGCTGGGCTGCGCGCAAGGGCTGGGCTACGCGAGATGCTACACAGGAGCGTGCAAGCGTGCGCACTGGAGAGGCACACGAAGTGCGCTGGAGATGTGCACCGTGCGCAGATGGGGCGCGCGAGGTGCGGAGCTCAGCGCAGGCGATGCGCGCAGAGCTCGAGGTGTACGGCCAGCATCGACGCGCGAAGCTTGGTGCGCAGGAGGCGCACGACCAGCGGCACGGGTGGGTGCTGGCGGTACACGGAGAGAGGGAGTGTGCACAAGTTGGGGTTAGGGTTAGGGTTTCACGAACTCCGGTCTAGGACCGTCGCTCTGATACCATGTTGGGAAAAAAGAAGTTGTATTATTTCTGAAAACCCTAGGCTCTCTTATATAGTAGAGAGTCCTATGGGTAAATTACATAAAGTAGACAACAAGAAAATGGAATAAGAATGAAGTACAAATATAAATACGAAAACATAAATATCTTCACAATAAAGAAGGAAGATTCAGTTACTGTATTTTTAGGAGACAAAATGAGTTGGAGAGAAAGCAATAGAGATTGATAATACATGCTTTAAATTATGATATTTAGATAGAGAGAAGAGTAGAGATGATGTTGGAGTGGTTATTCATAAGGATTTAAAGGCTATTGTGGTTGAGGTGCAATGGTTTGACAATAGGATTATTTTGCTAAAATTGGTACTTGAAGAGAAAAATCCTGAATATAATCTCAGTTTATGCACCACAAGTTGATTTATAGGTGTGACGAACATTTCTCTAGGATCCGGGTACTCAACAAATCAATTTCTTTTACATACATTTTCACATTCGAAATACTTATTATAATTGTAAGTAGGAGAAAATAGCACATCGAAAGAATGGAATTTAAAATTTCTTTCCATACATAACGTGCCCTTCATTTGTTAATTCCAATCCATGTCTACCAAAATATTACATGCATGCATCAAAAAGTGCATCCATACGTACATTGTACATCTCATGTCTCTCAAAATTCTACATGTGAAGTAAGCAATGAACTATAAGTAAAAACTAGCTACAAGCACTGTACCACAAGAAGACAGTGTAACTGCACAAAAACAGTAGTTCCAAGCCCTAGCCGCTCATTGCTTTTGAGAACCTACAAAATCCAACGTAAGGGTACATTGTGAGCAAAGTTGCCCAGTACGATATAAATATTACAACAACTAAGGTCCTAAAGAAGCGCGCAAAAGAAGCAAATAGAGTCCTCATAAAGAATTAAAATCTACTTATTCTCATCAACTATGAATAAACCAAGCTTCATGGATAGTCTGTGGTCTTGGTTCACGTGAGACCTCACACTATGACCCCAAGGCAATCAAAAGGCTTTAGGGTTGGAGTGCCTCCATAGGCATGCGGTTGGGTACAATGCATCCTAACTAAGTTCCCAACACGTCCACTTGACTTCACTTACCAAACTGTAATTCCATGATTAAACCTCCCAATTAATCCACTTGATTTACCATAATCTTGATCCCTAAATCTAATTCCAACCTGTGAATCATCGCGAACTGTCCAAGTCTACTCCCTACGTGTAAGAGTCCTCAATGGTGTAGGGCACGAGTCAGGACACAAATTACTCATATCATTTATATCATAGTCGAAATCATCACGACCGTCCCAATCCTCTTTATGCATATGAGACTTGTATTTCATTCTCAACTTCATCAACCACATTTTTCTCGGAACTTCCCTCTTAGTGTTCCCACCCGGAATACTAACCAATGTGGCCTACGCCAGCTAGTACACGATTGTTAACTTCAAGTGAACAAGTGAAACATTAGGCTACCAACCATGACTACTTGGCCTGCACTTGAAGTACTGGGCTAAAGGCACGCAAGTACTGATGCTGAACACCGTGTGGTGACTCATCGATGTGCTAAGCAACATGTCCTCCAACCAACGCCACTATTGGGTTCATGGTGCCTAAGTTTCTACCCATGGTACCAAGGGTGCATGCCACTACTTTGACGACAATTACTCCACTACCCACGTGTCACTTAAGATTAATCACCATAGCATGAACGAGAACCCAACGGGAAAGACATCCGCTGAGCACAAAACCCATTGATCATGAATCTAACAATAGCCTATTATGCCACAATATTGATGTATGTTCCTCCCGTCTATTGGATATTCGATATTAACCAAATGTAATATAGATCCCAACTGTCAAGATATGCGAAGTTGCAAATAACTCTTGTTAGGACTATTGTGAGAGAACGCCCTGTGAGATGCACGGGTCATTATGACTTCCATTGGGATCTCAGATAATCTCGGACTACATATTAAACTATCACTACTAGCTGTAGTTTCAGAAGCATAGTTCAATAATCCTGCCTATTTAAATCCATATCTCCTCCCATTAATGGCCTTCTAGCAAAATCTGACATTTCATTATCTTAGTCTATTAGAGAGATTGTTGCTTTCTCAACCATCACAAGTATTGACATGCCAAAAATGTTGTGCGAGATAATATTTTTTGAATATTTTCTATCAAAGAAATGCTTAGGCCTAAAGATTAGAGCAAGCTGGGGCGGACACCACCGAATGTTTCCCCCTACCTTTTAGACTTAAAAAAAAGATTACAGCAAGCTTTCACAATCAGAGTTAAAAAAAGTCAAATGAAATGTCAGCCTTTTAGAAAATCAAGATGGAAACATATGGTTCGTCCACATAAAGAATTTAAAAAGAATAACCCGTTACTTCTTCACAAAATCTGTTTCCAAAGAAAACCCTCCTTACAAAACGACACAATATGAATAATGAATGCAAACTAAACTTATGAGCTGTGCAGCGAATGCAACTGCATGAGGTTGGTGAACATACATTTCAGCTTTGCAGACATTAATTCCAAGTTTTCTCTGGTCTGTTTCTTCCATTCAATATAGTACGCCGACAACTCTATTGCAAAGTCATCTATACCACTTGAGGAAAATCTCTAGTGTTTAAAAATAAAACTATAAGATACCGCATTTCAATTAATGCACTATAACCGAAAAATCCATCTTAGTTTGCATCCAATCATGAAGCAGATTCCAACTAACATATCGAAACAAAGCTCATATCCGGAAAACATGTCAAATGCCAAGGACACTCATTCCGTCTTTTACTGTAAAGAAAACCAGTACTGATAAACCTTCTTAGCCAAAGAACCGAAGTAGAACAACAACAACAACAACAACAAAGCCTTTTCCCACAATTAAGTAGGGTCGGCTACATGGATTCTTCGCCTCCATTCAGATCTATCTTGGGCCAATCCCGGGCTTATATCAACAAAACTAAGATCCCTTCGTATGGTCTCTTTCCAACACTTCTTGGGCCGTCCTCGCCCTCTCTTAGCCGGCTCAACATCCCAACACTCGCATCTCCTAACTGGTGCATCAGCTGATCTTCTTTGCAAATGTCCAAACCATCTTAAGCGGTTTTCTTGCATCTTATCCTCGATCGGAGCTACACCAACTTTCTTTCTAATTGCATCATTCCGAATCCGATCTTTACGTGTGTTGTGAAAAATGAGCAAATCTATTATTCAAGGGAACCCTAGGCTCTCTTATATAGGGAGAGACCTCCCGGGTAAAGTACATAGTAGTTCAGAGAACAATAAGAAATTACGAAAAGGTACATAACATATAATAATATTGGTCTCTACACTCCCCCTCAAGGTGGAGCATAGATGTCGATCATGCTCAGCTTGGAAGAACATCTCTGGAAGGGTCCTTTGAGCAATGACTTGGTGAGCACGTCAGCAGTCTGATCCCCTGAGCTCACGTGAGATGTAGATATCAAGCCTCTCTGGATCAAGTTTCTAGTGTAGTGGCAGTCAACTTCAATATGCTTCGTTCTTTTATGGAATGCTGGATTGTTGGCAATAAAAAATGCTGTCTGATTGTCGCACTGGAGCTGCATAGGTAAAAGTACGACTACATGTAGATCCTCTAGCACAGATCGAACCCACATCATCTCTGTGCTTGCTTGCGCCATGGCCCTATATTCATATTCAGCACTAGACCTTGCCACAACAGTTTGTTTCTTGCTTTTCCAAGAAACCAGAGAACTCCCAACAAAAACGGCAAATCCTGAGGTTGACTTTCTATCCTTAGGACATCCTGCATAATCGGCATCTGCACATGCTGAAATAGATAAATCTGTGCCCTTTCAAAATAGCAACCCTGAGCCTGGAGAAGATTTTAGATACCTCAGTATCATGTATATGGCATCCATATGAACTTGTCTTGGCTGCTCCATAAATTGACGCATCCGGCTTACTGCAAATGCAATATCGGGTCGAGTTATGTTAATATAAAGGAGCTTACCCACCATTTCTCTATATCTCCTCTTGACTACTTCAGGAGTGTCATCATCATACAGCTTCATGCTTGGATCCATTGGAATACTCGATGGTTTGCATTTAGCCATGCCTGTCTCAATCAAAAAATCTGTAATGTACTTCCTTTGGGTCATCACTAGACACTGTGCATTCCTGACAAATTCCAACCACAGAAAGTATCTTAGGGTTCCAAGATCCTTTGTGACAAACTGACGGCCTTGAAACGCTTTTGCCCTCTCTATTCCTTGAACATCATCTCCTATAACCAGAATATCATCAACATAGACCATGATGACAACCGTACCTGTAGAAGCCTTTTGAATAAACAACGAGTGATCTGCATTCGATCTTTTGAACCCGTGTCATTCAATCAGTTGGGAAAGCTTTTGGAACCATGCCCTTGGGCTCTGTTTAAGGCCATAAATTGCCTTGTGAAGTCTACACACCATATGCTTCTCCCCCTCAGCAGTGAACCCGGGTGGCTGCTGCATGTAGACTTCCTCTTGTAGATCTCCATACAAGAAGGCATTCTTAACATCAAGTTGAGATATATGCCAGTCACGTACCACAACAACAGATAAGAGCATGCGAAGAGTAGAGTGACGAGCCACTAGAGATATCCATATAGTCCTCGCCATAGGTTTGTGTGAAACCTCGCGCGACCAACCGTGCCTTGTATCGATCTAGACTGCCATCAGCATGGTATTTATAACAATTGATGCATCAGGGGGAGCATTAACCAAGCTCCATGTGCCACGAGACTGTAAGGTACACATCTCGTCTTCCATAGCCATTCGCCAGCAATCAATCTTCATAGCTTCCTGATAGGTCCGTGGTTTGTCCACGGAAGACAAG
This sequence comes from Ottelia alismoides, assembly GCA_037367405.1. Taxonomy (NCBI): domain Eukaryota; kingdom Viridiplantae; phylum Streptophyta; class Magnoliopsida; order Alismatales; family Hydrocharitaceae; genus Ottelia; species Ottelia alismoides. The sequence goes on along the minus strand of JAZKJV010006314.1, from coordinate 134,821 downwards.
GCTGCAACAAATCTCTGAAAGTCGCCTGTGAGGCGATGAAAAGACACCTGGGAAGCAAAGGGATAAGATGCACACGTCTGCTTTTGCTTCCGGATAGCAATAGGAATATCAAGGTCATCATCCACTGTACTGGATGGTGTAGTCTCCTCCTGCAATGAAGAATCCTGCACATATACCATATCTGACCCGTCAGTAGTACTGTCATCAATACATACCTGAGGTGTGATGGATGTCTGACGTATAGACTGAGCAGGACCTGACCGACGCGTATAGAATTTTGGTAGAGGTGGAATAGGAGGTTGTGGAGGTGGTGGCGGCGGAGATGGTGGTTGTGAAGATGACGTAGTAACAGGAGCAGGAGTGGACTCAGACGAACCCCAACTATGAGGCAAAGGGACATAGACATCATCACTGGTAGTGGATGGTACCAACCTGTCACCTGCAGGGGAAAAATACATAACAGACTCAAAGAACGTGACATTAGCACTGAAAAAGTATTTCTTGTTTATGGGGTCATAACAGCGATAGCCCTTCTGAGTCCGAGAGTAACCAACAAAGACACACTTGATAGCTCTAGGAGAGAGTTTGTCAAGTCCAGGAGTCAGAAGATGAACAAACGCAGTAGTACCGAAGACCTGAGGACTGAGAATAATTCCTTATAAGGAAAAATGATAGAAAGAGGAATTTTCTCACCCAGAACAGATGACGGCATACGATTGACCAAGTAGCAAGCTGTAAGGACAACATCCCCCCAGAAAGAGATAGGAGTACAACTCTGAATAAGAAGAGTTCGAGTAATGTCAAGAAGATGACGGTGCTATCTTTCTGCCACGCCATTCTGCTAAGACGTGTAAGCACATGTAGTTTGGTGAATAATGCCCTTTGACGAGAGAAACTGAGAGAGACCGTGTGCAGAATTCCAGAGCATTATCTGTACGAACATATTTAACAGTAGAGGAAAAAACATTCTGCACTTCATTAATCAAATTTTTAATCACATCTCCTGCTTCAGATTTATTCTTTAAAAGAAAGACCCAAGATACACGAGAGAAATCATTCACGACAACTAGATAGAACCTGTGTCCCTGATGATCGGGAACACGACTCGGACCCCAAATATCAATATGAAACAACTCGAACGGGGAGCTACTGCTCCGACTCTGACGACTAGGAAAGCTAGACCGATGATGCTTTCCCAACTGACACGCTTCACAACGAAAGGAAGAACTCGGAGAGATCTGAGGCAGAAGATGTCGCATTTTCTGGAGCGGGAGATGACCAAAGCGAAGATGCCAAATGTACGGAGATACTGGTCCGGCGGAATGAGAAGAAACACGAGCATAAGAATTCCGGACCAGCCGATACAGACCTTTCTGCTCAGAGCCACAACCAATCACCCTGCCCATTAGTATGTCCTGAAAAATAAGAGAAGAGGGGTCAAATATGGCACGGCCATGCAAATCCTTCGTAATCTGACTAATAAACAAACAAGGTTGCAAAACTCGGTAGTCGGTACTCGGTCGGTCAGGTCACCGACTAAGGATTAATCGACAGTCGGGTGATGAATCGGATTTAGTCGGACTTTTATCGTCTTTAATTTTTTAAATATATAAATCAATTTTATACATATATTATTATATATTTACATAGATTTATATATATTTTTATTATCATAATGAATCAAAAGAAGTAATTGAATCTAAATAGAACATTAAGCTTATTAGAATAAGTTTGCTTTTCAAAAAGTAAAAAAATATGGTATCTCCAAGCAAAAATTGGTTGACTAGTGGACCTAGTCGGAATTAGTCGGTACTCGGTCGGTCACCCTACTAACTAGACTAGTCGGACCTACTAGTCGGGCTAGTCGGGTGACTTTTACAACATTGTAGACAAAAGATTCATGGAGAACTCAGGAGCATGTAGAACTTTCTGTAGACGCATGGATGGAGATAGAATGACCTCCCCCTGTCCAACAAGGAGTGAATGAGAATTTTCTGCGATCCGTACTGACCGTCCATGGGGAATGTCCTTGTAGGACTCAAGTCTCTCTCGATCACGACAGAGGTGATGTGTGGCACCAGAATCTATAATCCAATCAGATATATAATGACAAGACGTAAATGCAGTAGTACTACCTGAGGTACTAGCAGCAGCAGAGGAACTGGCAGAGACAGTGGCAGCAACATATGAAGGTCCACCAGAAGAATTGGCAGATGATTGTGGCATAATATCACGTAGACGTGCCACAAGCTCCTCGAAACGGTTGTCTGCATTGGGTGCTGACTGGGGCAGAGCATGCTCGGCTACACGCGCCGATGCTGGGTACCCATGCTTAGAGTAGCATGTATCCTCCGAGTGGCCTGTGCGGTGACAGTACGAACAAGGCTGACGAAAGCGACCACCCCTACCACGGGGTCTACGTCCACGACCAGAAAATTGACCACCTCTCCCACGCGATATTGCCATCGCCGATGGGGGTGGAGTAGATGAGCTGGAAGAAACTGATATGCGACTGAGCCTTCGGTAAACATCCTCCATTGGAGGAATCATTGCATCAGCCAAAATCTGAGAACGGGCAGCCTCGTACTCAAGATTTAGGGCTGCAAGTAAAACGCCCACCATGGTGGCATTCCGAAACGTCTTCTGCTGCTCAGGAGTTGCTGTAAGGGGAATGGTACTGTATAACTTCTCAAACATCCCTCTCAGGGACGTGTACAAGGAGTGAAGTGGTCTGCCGTTCTGCTTCATCGTGAAAATATCATGATGAAGCTGTAACATCTTCGTCTCATTCCGCAATTGTGAATACGTTGCAACCAAAATATCCCACATTGCCTTGGCAGTGGGCTGATGGAGGACATCATTGGCAATCTCCATCGACAGTGTGCCTGACAGCCAAACCTTGGCATACAAATCATCAGCCTCCCACGAGGCATATATCCCTGTCTTCTCTGCTGGCTCTTCCTCGGTAAGAATATGCTTCTTATCGTTTGACTTCATGAGGCTCATGAACTGCATCGCCCAGAGCTCATAATTCGTCCCATCCATCTTTACTATCGGCGCGGGACCTTTGAACGCGCCTATGGAGGGCATATCAACCTTGGAGTCTGACATAACGCCGGAGATGCCCACACATCCACCTTAGCATTTTCATTTATGCTACATTCATTCTCTGCACATGTCTATGGTTCACAGGCCAACATTCAGATCCATAAAGCATAGCAGGTCTCACGGCTGCTTTGTAAAACTTTCCTTTAATCATTAAGAACCGAAGTAGAACATTACATAAAATTTGCAACTTCTTTCAAGTAGTACAAATCATTAAAATGGATTAATACTATCACTAATGTGCATTTCAAGCGGTCCAATTATATCCTAGAGAATGCAAGAGTCATGACACTTGATAATATTATAAACATTCATGATAGATTTCGCTAACGTACAATATAACTGAAATTACTCAATAATATAATGTCATACAACATCTTTGAGTTGGAAAGAGTTAGAACATTAATAGCCACTCGTCAGCTAGCAGGTGTATTTGTGCACATGATGGGCATGAGGGCTTGATCTTTATTTTTAAGAATCTGTTCTACATTTGGATTAGTACAAGGAGTTAAATTCTCGAGTCTGGTAGCATACATCGAACAGATATTAGATAAAACAAAGTGAAATGCATGTGTAAGTTGATAAAATTGGACGGTTTCATTTGAAGCATGACACACCAAAAGACTATAGTTGTGAAGTTGCACCACGCAATCGAACCTCATGAAAAGAACAGAATAAAGACACATTGCTGCAATCATATTTCTAGATATCATATCAGGCCCGCAACAACGAATCCCAACTGACAATAGGTCCCCAAAAGTGAGTCGTCTTTGGTCCCATTGGACTGTTTAAGAAAGCTCTTAATGTTGATGTGGAAAGAATGATTCATTCTTTATTCATAGAGCCCAATGGTTCTCTCATGGAAGACTGGATTGTTGGCAATAAACAGTGCAACATGGTTGTCGCATTGGAGGTACATGGGAAGAGACACCTCAATAGCTAGATCAGTCAGAACGGATATGATCCGCATTATCTCTATACTCCCTTGTGCCATAGCTCTGTATTCTGATTTTGCACTAGATCTGACGACAACCGTCTGCTTCTTGCTCTTCTATGTTACCAATGAATTTCCTATAAGCACAGAGAAACTAGAAGTAGACTTCCTGTCCTTGGGGCATCTTGCATAGTCTGAATTTGCACAAGCTATAACAACAAGGAATGTGCCTATGCTAAATAAAAGACCAGTGTCAGGTGAGTGCCTCAGAATCATATGGACTGCATTTATATGTGCCACTGCTCCATGAACTGACTCACTTTGCTCATTGCAAAGGATATGTTTGACCTGGTGATGGTAACATATAGAAGCTTCCTAACGAGCTCCCTGTATCTTCTCTTGTCCACTTTCTCCATATCGTCATCATATAGCTTCATGCTCGGGTCCATAGGTGTAGTGTCTGGCTTGCAATCTGCCATCCCTATCTCTGAAGAAGGTCCGTAACATACTTCATCTGGGTCATCACAAGACCTTGCTGGTTCCTGGCAAACTCCAGTCCAAAGAAGTAGCGTAGAATGCCAAGGTCCTTGATAATAAATTGCTATCCAAGAAAGGCCTTAGCTGTTTGAATGTCCTATGTATTATCTCATGTAATAATGATATCATCAACATACACCAGTATATCAACAATACTCTTCTGGGGCCCTTGAACAAACAAGGAATGATCTGTAGTTGATCTGACATACCCCTTTTGTTCTATCACGTCTAAGAGCTTCTGAAACCATGCTCTTGGAATCTGCTTAAGGCCACATATTGTCTTGTGAATTCTGCACACCTTCTGACACTCCTCCTCAGCAATGAATCCATGTGGCTGCTGCTTGTGGACTTCCTCTTAAAAATCACCATAGAGAAATGCATTCGTTACATCGAGTTGATATAGAGGATAGTCCCGTATGACTGCAACCAAGAGAAGAACCCGGAGTGTGGAGTGCCGGGCTACTGGAGAGAAGGTATTCTGATAGTCTACCCCATTGGTTTGGGTGAACCCACGAGCCACAAGCTGTGCCTTGTAGCGATCAATGCTGTCGTCTGCTCGATGCTTAATGTGAACACCCACTTACATCCTACAATGGACACATCTGTAGAAGCTGTAACAATGCTCCACGTGCCATGAGATTGTAAAGCAACCATCTTTGCTTCCATTGTTAGATGCCATGGGCTTACTTTGAGAGCCTCCTGATATGTACGTTGGATTTCAATATCAGACACTCATAACAAATTGTATGAAATATGGTGAAAGTCTCTCCAAAGACACATGACTTGCCAGGGGGTATTGTGCACATGAACATTTAACTTTCTGCAATGCATTAGACCACTCCAGATCACTCTACCGTGGTTGTTCTGGCTCATCCTGTATATCTGCATGCTCATCCTGTGATTGACCTTGTACATATGCACACCACTCATAGCATCAATCGAAATCAAAATTTTAGAATTTACCTGAGGCGTGTTGGATGTTGGGGAAGGCATTAGAACATGAGTAGGCTGAGGTACATGTGTGAGTGGAAGAACAACTGCATCCTCAGATTCAGATGGACTCAGTCTTTCACCAGTAGGAGAGTAGTACATGATAGACTCAAAGAAGGTAACATCGGCACTGAAATAGTATTGTCCTTTTACGAGATCAAAGCACTGGTAACTCTTTTGTCTGCGAGAGTACCCAATGAACATATATTTAACAGCTCGAGGAGAGAGCTTGTCATGACTAGGATGCAAGATATGGACAAATGTCATGCAACCAAGTACTCGTGGCGTCAGAGAGAAAAGGTCATTTTTCTGGAAAAGCAAGAGAGAAGTATGCCTTATCACCCAATATAGTAGAGGGCACCCGATTTATAAGATAACATGCTATAATCATAGCATCACCCCAGAATGAATGAGGAGCGTGGCTCTGTATGAGGAGAGTCCTGGTGATATCCAGAAGATAATGGTATTTACGTTCCGCAACACCGTTTTGTTGAGAAGTATAAAAACATGAAGTCTAATGGATAATGCCACGTGAGTTGAAAAATGAGATAGTTGTGTAGTACAGAATTCAAGAGTATTATCAAAACGAATATGTTTTATGGAAGCAGAGAAAAAATTCTTTATGTCAACCACAAAGTTCTGAATCAATGTACTAGCCTCGTACTTATGCTTTAACAGAAATACTCAAGACAATCTAGAAAAATCATAAACACAAACTAAATAATACATGTGTCTCTGGTTATCACGTACATGACTTGGCCTCCACATATTTAGATGAAATAACTTAAACATACTCTGACTACTACGACCTTGATGACTTGGAATGCTAGACCGATGATGCTTTCCAAGTTCACATGGTTCACACTGGAAGCTAGACTTGGTAGAGATGCCAGGAATGAGGTGACCAATCTTTTGTAACAGAAGATGACCAAATCTGAGATGCCACATGTAGGGCGAAACTGACTATGCAGAAAGAGAAGTGGTACCGGCAAAAGGAGTCTGGGTCAACCTGTACAACCCTCCATGTATACGACCACATCCAATCACCCTACCTATGAGAATATCTTGAAAAAAGGAATTGGGTTCAAATATAGCACAATAATGTAAATCATTTGCAATTTGATTGTTAGATAGCGAATTCATGGAGAAGGCAGGTGCATTAAGAATGCTATGTAAACGTATGGAGGGAGTCAAATGAACCTCCCCCTTGTTTAATAATAGGGGAATGTGTCCCACCTGCTACCACCATTGATCTACTCTTTTGTGCTGGATTGTAAGTTCCAAATTGCATGCAATTTACACATAGATGATGTGGAGCTCCAGATTCCATTATCCATTTTGAAGGATATGGTCTAGAGTGACCAATAAATGCATGAGTAATACCCGACACACTAGTAGAGGTAGAGGCTGCAATGTCTGGAGGTCCGGTACTGGAAGATCAGATGACTGGTCACATGATATCTCTCAAATGGGCAACGAAGTCATTGTAATGATGACCGATGAGATCAAGAGCAGTTTGAGCCTGCTCCGCAGCACAGACTGATGGTGGAAAGCCGTGCTTGGAGTAGAACGTGTCCTCTGAGTGGCCTGAACGATGACCGTATGGACATGGCTGACGTGGATTTGGATCGCCTCTACCACGTGTGCCTCATCCTCTGAAAGGAGATGAACCACCTCTATCATGTGAAGCAGCCATAGCCGACGTTGTCCGAGAAGGTGTGGTAGAGAGAATACTCGATCAGCTCAGCCTGCGGTATGCTTCCTCCATAAGAGTTATGATAGCTAGAAACACCCCGATCACGACAGAATCTGTATAAGCCTTATACTGCTCTGGTGAGGCCGTCAGGGGTATGTAGCTATGAAATCGATCAAACATACTCCTCAGAGATGTATACAAGGTGTGAAGAGGACGATCACCCTGTTTGGTCGTGAAGATATCATACTAGAGTTGCAATATCTTTGACTCATTCCTCGCTCGAGAGTATGTTGCTGCGAGGATATCCCACATCGCCTTTGCTGTGGGTTGACCCAGGATATCATTGGCTTTCTTAACTGTTGAAATAAACTTTATTCATATGAGAAAAGAGATCCCATGGCTCCCTTATATAGGAGAGGAGCCAAGGGTTAATTACATAAGTGATACTCAAAGAAAACATAAACCGTAAATATAGTACGGTGATAAATAAACATCTCAACACTCCCCCTCAAGCTGGAGCATAGATATCAATCATGCTTAGCTTGGAACAACATTTCTGAAATGAACCTCTGGCCAATGCCTTTGTAAAGATATCTGCAGTCTGATCTCCTGTGGAAACATGAGAGGTGGATATAAGACCTTTCTGGATCACGTCTCTAGTGTAATGACAATCCACCTCGATATGCTTTGTCCGCTCATGAAAATTAGGGTCATTGGTTATAAATAGCGCTGCTTGATTATCACATAAAAGCTTCATAGGAAGAGGAACCTCAATAGTAAGGCCGATCAATACATATCTGACCCACATCATTTCCGTGCATCCTTGTGCCATAGCCCTGTATTCAGTCTCAGCACTCGATCTGAGCCACCACAGTCTGCTTCTTGCTTTTCCAAGAAACAAGTGAACTGCCTACAAAGATAACAAAACCTGAAGTTGACTTTCTGTCCCTGGGACAACCAACATAGTCTGCATATGCACATCCTGTCACCTCAAGTGATGCGTCCCTACTGAACATAAGACCAAAGCCAGGTGACGTCTTCAAGTACCTCTAGATCATGTGTATGATATCCATATGTAACTTCCTGGGTTGCTCCATGAACTGACTGACTTTGCCGACTGCAAACGCAATATCCGACCTGGTAATAGCGGCGTATAGGAGCTTCCCAACAAGCTCTCTATATCTTCTCCTGTCAATTTCTTCAGTGTCCTCATCATACAATTTCATGCTCGCATCCATAGGAGTAGAAGCAGGCTTACATCCTGCCATGCCTGTCTCAGAAAGGAGGTCCATAACAAATTTCCTTGGAGTCATCACGAGTCCACGTTGATTTCTAGCGAATTCTAGTCCAAGAAAGTAGCGAAGATTTCCAAGGTCCTTTATCACGAACTGCTAACTAAGGAACTCCTTGGCAGTAAGAATACCTTGCTCATCATCTCCTATCATGACAATATCATCCACATAACCAAGAATAGCCACGGTACCTTTAGGTGTCCTCTGTACAAATAGTGAGTGGTCCGTAGTAGACCACACGAACCCTTTTTGCTCTATCAACTCCGATAGCTTTTGATACCCAGCTCTTGGACTTTGCTTCAAGCCATAAATTTCCTTGTGAAGGCAGCACACCTTTTGAGACTCCCCCTCAGTAGCAAACCCTGGTGGCTGTTGCATATAAACTTCCTCCTGGAGATCCCCGTAGAGAAAGGCATTCTTGACATCCAGTTGATACAGAGGCCAGTCTCTGGAAACAACAACAGATAGTAGAATGCGTAATGTCGAATGTCTTGCTACTGGAGAGAAGGTGTCCTGATAATCCACCCCATATGTTTGGGTGAATCCTCGAGCCACAAGCCTTGCTTTGAATCGATCAACACTGCCATCGACCCTTTGCTTGATCATGAAGATCCATTTGCAGCTCACAATAGATGCTCGGTGGGGGTGAAACAATACTCCATGTGCCACGTGATCGTAGGGCCGTCATTTCTTCTTCCATAGCAAGTTGCCACCTAGTGTTCTGAAGCGCCTCCTGATATGTACGTGGGATAGTAACAGCAGAAAGACCCACTATAAACTTCTTGTAGTCATCTGACAGATGATCCAAGGAAACATGTGCAACCATAGGGTAAGTAGCACATTGGCGGCGCGGTTTTCGTAGAGCAATAGGTATCTTCATGTCATCGGCCTCATCCTCTTCTGGAATTAACTCTTTTTGTTCTTAATAAAATCTCCAGTGCCATCAGTAGATATAATATGTTCCTGACATACCTGAGGCAAGGTGGATGATGTTGTAGGCGCATGAGCAGAGGGGCGAGTAGTAAACCTGCGAGTATAAACATGGGGTAAGAATGTAGACTCTGGATGAGGAGGTGGAGGTGGTGGTGGTATAGGTGGTGAAGATCTCGGGATATCACTAGAAGGAGATGGAGGTGGAGGGACCACAACGTCTTCTCTAGATCCATTAGTGGATAGCCTGTCACCTGTAGGAGAGAAATACATAATAGATTCGAAAAATGTAACATCAGCACTGACATAGTATTTTCTCCCAACAGGATCAAAACATCTATACCCTTTTTGGGTACGATAATAACCAACAAAGACATATTTGACAGCTCTAGGTGAGAGCTTGTGTGAACCCCTCAGGATCCAAGCACCCGTTTACGACTCATTTCATAATATTTCATTCATATTTGATCGCAGAAGTTGTAGAAAAACCAGGAAAATTTTTTTCGCGCAATTATGACATTCATTTCCAACACATAACCACAAGTAATTAGAGACAATTGTCACCAAAATCTTATTTCATTAACTTCCATATATTCTACGACATGTACAAAGTCTGACAGTACATATAATATCCCAAAAATCTGATTGAAGAGAAAGAAACATGATACATTACAAACCGAACAAAAACTGGCACAAAATACCATACCGTCGAGTATAAACTCTATCTCCTGGAATCATCAACCCGCTACTGTGCTAAAGGCTCCTTGCCTGCCATGCGTGCAAGGAAGAAAAGGCATCAGCGGGTGCTGGTACTTCCCAAAAACTTATAAAATAACAGGCGTTTATTATTTTCAAAAGAAAGCAAGTATAGAGGTATGAGCAACTCAAATTAAAATTTAATTCTACTTGCAATTGTAAAAGGTTTCCAAATTTCTAGTAAGCACCTCTCATGATTAGCTATTATCCCAACATTTCCCATATAAACATATTTCTTATGGTAACTCATTGATCACAATTGTGTATATTTTATTCTCATATTACTTAGAGATCATATTTGTGGATTTTGATGATGGGAAAGATGAGATGAGAAGATATAATGATTTATTAAATTCTTGTCTAGTGGATAGTCTGTGGTCTTGGTTCTTGTGAAACCTCACACTATGACTCTAAGACTTGGGAAACATCTTAGGGTTGGGGTGCCTCCGTAGGCATGCGGTGTTGTATAATGCATCCTAACTAAGTTCCCAACACGTCCACTAGCTTAATGAGATTTCGAATTAGATTAGTCTTTTCCATTTACTCAACTTTAATTGTAATCCCTTAAAACCTTAAGTGCAACTGTCTCAATGTAACTCTAGATGATGTAGATATAGAGATGGATGATCTGGATGTAGAATCAATCCCTTCAAACCTCAGTGCAACAGTCTCAATGTAACTCTAGATGATGTAGATATAGATATGGATGATCTGGATGTAGAATCGTCAAGTCTGTTGGCGAAAGAAAAACTCAAGCGGTGAAGAAGCCAACAAAAGGGCTCTTCCGTCTCGCCCCCTAATTGGAAGGACGGTCCAATAGAGGGATAGGTCTACTCCCAAACTACGCCACTGAGACGGGTGAGAGGGACTTCCCGGAAAAGTCACTCTAGAAAAACAGCCCGATCGGTAACGGGCAACCGAGCTCGTACGTAAAACTGAAAACCAAGGATCCCCCGCCTGGGTATCCTAAAAGACAGGGTCAGCGGAACCGGTCTAAAGTCGGGATCCCAACGAGGTGTAAAAACACTGCGAGCTCGCGTAAAAATCGTGTAAGAGACTGGGATCCTAGACCCGCGCACTTGGCGGCCGCTGCCCAAACTGGGCTTCCTATCTTCCGCCCAGTTGAGGGTCACCGCGCCATCGCACAATCAGGTATAAGGGTTACCGTGACCGGCACAAAATTATCAAACATCATTGATTCTCTACATTTTCACATGATCATTGATTTCCACTAACTTCAGATCGACTATTACTTGACTCATCTAATCAAAGCTTTCTCGATCTTTTATAGTTGACTTTACATATCTTGTGATGATAGAGATTTGGTAAACTAGATTTACATGAGGTGATGAATTCCAAATCTTATTTTTTTTACTTAATGTCCCATTTGTGGTTACAAAGATCATACTTTCCTTAATTTCTCATCTCCTTAAAAAGGAGATTTGGAAGGGTCGAGATTTCTTTGAAGGCTCCGTCCTATTTTAAATTTCTTTTTGATGCAACTTCAATGAAGTAGAGGGAATGGAACTAAGTCAAACTAATATCAGATTCCTCCAACTAATCGAAACCCACCATTCTATTCTATTTCATCTTCCATCTCATGTCAACTACACCTCTTCTTTTATGCATATAGTGAGTCGACAGTTCCATAGTTAAATCTTAAATAGTAACCCATGTCCACTTATATTCCTAAGTTAATCAAACAATCTCTTCAATAATTTCTTCTTTCCAAAAAAATATTGTTCTGGCTACAAAGGCTGCATAGATTACCCTCTGGATTAGCTTGATTTCATCATTAGTATCGGTATTAGAATATTATTCTATACTCAAATCATCAACTCGAGAGATCTAAAATTTAATCCTACATTGTAGCCATATAATCTTCCATCTAAATGCATTCCTAAATGCTTGACTTCACAAAAATGAAATAGATCCTTACTAGCACAATTTATGATTTCGCCACTTCCAATTTACCTAACAGTAACGTCCTGATGTTTTATTGATTATATTCCATGTGATTAAGTGGTAATGTTTGGCATCATCATGACATAGTCTAAATTGATTTTTTTATAGTGTCACAAAAATAGTTAATTACAATATAATTAACTACTTCAACTACTGGAATTATATTATTCGTATTCACCAATATTTAGGAACTAAACTGTATGCAGCAATAACCCTCGAAAGGGGGTCTTTCATTGGTTGGAAAGTACTTCCAGGAGCAGTAGTGGAGTAAAAAAAACTAAATACTCCATGTAATATTTCATTACTCTTTCTCCTTAATTTCTCTCATGCCATCCATCCACTCCTTGTATCAAAACTATTTTATTGATTGCAGTCCTTACACAACAATTTACTCTACATACCTATCATCCCTAAAAATTTCCAACTAAAGATGGCAACTAATAATTGATCAACTCTTACACAGCCGCAACCTATCCCTTATATATATTCATCCTTAAATAAACCCATCAAATCTCACACCCAGAATAAGAACTGTAGCAATTAAGACATCCAGCAACTCAGTGACATGCATATAGCAATACGTAGCTAGATATCCTTCTCATAGAAAGATCAAATCTTTGCTTTTCTAACATCGGAGAGAACCATAATGGACAAGGAAGAAGGAAATGCATACATGAATGGTAGCAAGGAGATAGGACAGGATTGTTCATATAATCTAAGTGAAATGAGCATGCATGGCAGCAAGGGGGAGGGGAGGGATGTACCTCTTGGATCTTCTATTTAGGAGATCACATGCATGGCAGCAGGTGTGGAAGCTCCAGCACTTCCAGATCTTCCTGGAGTTTGATTCCTGAGAGCAAAGGCAGCAACTTCAAGGGTTCTCTATTGCTGGAAGAAGAGGTGGTTCTAATCTTAGGAGAAAATCTGCAGCTTTGAGAGGAAAAAGGGGCTGTAGCAGAGAGGTTTCAGCAACTTTTGGAAGGAAAAGAGCATCCAAAAGAAGAAGAAAGCGGGAGCTCTTGTTTGGAAAAAGAAGAGACGGAAATTGGGAGGACTTGGCTCCTCCTGATGGAAATTTGGAGCCAAATAAGTAAGTCTCGGTGGTTATATAACCAAGACGGTGTTTACGGCAAGATGCCAAGTGGGGCTTTAATTGCTATCGTGGCAATCGTTAACTGAAAAGCCTGTACAGCTGTACAGGCAATTGGAAATTATAATTAATTAAATTTTTTACGAGCAGACTATAGTTTGCTACGTTATATAATTTATACTTTTTTTTACACACTTAAAGTTGACCGTAATCGGGTATCGAACCTCGGATTTCGATGCACAATATCTCGTTTTGATCGTTACTGAACGACGATCAATATGAGTATAATATTGATATACTTCCGATCGGGTTTTGAACCCCCAAAATTTTCGGATATGGTTTTTGTTTAAGAGTAAATTTTGTGGTTAAAAAATACCAAATGATCTCCGATTGACGAACGGTCGATTCCGTTGGTCTTGTATCGTCGAATCGGATCTAATGACAGTCTCGATTCATTTTGTGGTTTCCGAATTTGCATCGCGGCTTTTTCGCGGCGTGCATTACGAAACGTCCAATTTTTGGTTGATTTCGCCTGAACGACTTTTGAATCACGATCAGTTGATCGTTTTAGGTTATCTAATATTGTCAGATAACTTAATTGGGTTATTCGGACCTTATTCGGGTCGAGTTCGGGTTTGGCAGATTCCGGATGTTACACCGACCAGGAGCAAAGTCATGGACAAAGGCTACCGATCCGAAAACACGAGGTGTAAGTGTGAAGAGTTCCTTTTCAGGAAACGCAATCGAGAAAGGACTCTTTTCTCCAAGAATAGTAGAAGGCAAACGATTTACTAGATAATAGGCGGTTAGGACTGCATCCCCCCAGAAGGAATGAGGTGTATGAATATGAATCAACAAGGCCCTCGTGATGTCTAAAAGGTGACGATGTTTACGTTCTGCAACCCCATTTTGCTGTGATGTATACGCACAGGAAGTCTGATGAACAATACCCATAGACTGAGAAATTCTACCAAACGAAGTGTTGAAAATTCCAAAGCATTGTCGGTGTGAATATATTTAGTTTTAGCAGAAAAAATGTTGTTGATCTCAATAAGAAAATTCTTTATTATAGCACCTGCTTCAGATTTATGTTTAAGTAAGAAAACCCATGAAAGTCTAGAATAATCATCAACAACAACCATGTAAAATCTACGCCCCTGATGATCAGGAACACGACTTGGACCCCAAATGTTAAAATGCAACAACTTAAAGGACCGACTACTACTATGACTTGGACGTCTAGGAAAGGAGGAGCGGTGGTGTTTCCCAAGTTGACAAGCTTCATAGTCCAGAGTAGTACGAGTAGATAGTTGGGGGAGAACACACATCATCTTTTGAAGAGGGAGGTGGCCAAAACGAAGATGCCACAGAAACGACGAAACAGATCCAGAGGGAATAGATGCCATGCCAGCACATGAAGGAACAACTAGTTTGTATAATCCTCTCTGCTCACGGCCATGAATAATCATCTTGCCAGTTAGTATGTCCTGAAACATAAGAGAAGATGGGTCAAATATGGCATGACAGTGTAAATCTTTTGTAATCTGACTAACAGACAGAAGATTCATTTGAAAATCTGGAGCATGTAAAACATTGTGAAGTTGTATAGAAGGGGCTAAAACAATCTCCCCCTGATTCACGATGGGTAGCCGAACTCCATTGGCTATGATCACGGAACGCCCTAGAGGAATAGTCCTGTATGTAGAAAACTATGTCCGATCTCCACACATGTGATGATATGCTCCAGAATCAATAATCCATTCTGTCGCATTAGAACTGTTGCTACTGGAACTGGTAAACACATATGAAATACCTGATGAACTAGGTAGAGCTTTGGCGGTGGCCGCTGCATCTGATGGTCCTGCAGTCTGAGTCACAGGAGTGGTCACCATTTCTCGAAGTCTCGAGACAAGATAATCAAAACGTGCATCAATAGTGGGTGCAGGTGGAGAGTCAGTCTGCTCAGCAATACGTGCAGACACCGGAAAGCCATGCAAGGATGCAAAAAATGGCCGAACGGCCGTTTAAACGAATGCGGTGCCCGGCCGCATCGTTTAATGAAAAACGACCCATAAACGGTCATGCCACTTAAATGGTCTTAAACGACCTCTTAAACGGTCTTAAACGGCCTTTTAAACGCATTGGTCTATCTTCTTCAAAGGATCACCATTATCCATGACTTTTATGTTGTCTATTTCGACATTTGACTATGAACTCTCGTTGCTTATGTTATCTATTTTGAAATTTGGATGAAACATTCCTTGAATTTGATAATATTTGATCTATATTGTGAATCTATGATTATATTTCTTACTTATTTATACTTTTTTATTAATTATATATGTAATATTTTTTTATTAATTAAAAATGCAAAACCGCATAACCCGTTTAATTTCCGTTTAAACTCCCGCATACTGTTTAATCAGTAATCAGTGACCCTACCAACTGAATACCGCATACCGCTTTTTGCAACCTTGAAGCCATGCTTGTGAAAGCATGTCTCCTCTGAGTGCCTAGGACGACGACAAAAAGAACGTGGACCACGCTGACGGCCTCCACCTCTACCACGAGGTCCACGACCACGGAACGGGGAAGTACTACCTCGTCCACGAGAAGCAGCCATAGCCGAGGAAGTTGACTGTGGCGTGGATGCAGGTGTGGTAGTAATCCTGCTCAGCCGCTTGTATACCTCCTCCATTGGTGGTATGTTTTTGTCAGTCAGTAGTTGATTGCGAGCGACATCGTATTCCGGGTCAAGAGAGAACATAAAAACTCCAGTCATAGTGGCATTCCGATATGCCTGCTGTTGGTCCAGACTGGCAGTGATAGGCATGAAGCTGTGGAGTCACTCAAACATGCCTCTCAGTCTCAGATGTGAGAAATGTGCATGTAGAGGTCGACTATTCTGCTTGGTCGAGAAAATGTCGAACTGAACTTGGAGTATTTTGCTTTCATTTTTCACTTGTCCATAGGTAGCGGCCAACATATCCCACATGGCCTTAACAGTTGGCTGATTGACAATGTCATTAGCAATCTCCATGCTGAGCGTCCCAAAGAGCCATATACGAGCATATGCATCATCCTGCTTCCATGATGCGTTGGCCCCAGTCTTGTCCGATGGCTCGAAATCTGTCAGAATATGTTCCTTGTTGTGGCATTGCATCAGGGTGCGAAACTGCATGGACCATAACTCGTAGTTGGTCCCGTCCATCTTTACGATAGGTGCCGGTCCTTTGAAGGCACCGGAAGAGGAGAAGACGTCACCCTTATTTTCTGACATTCTTTAATACGCTAAAATGCGGAACAAGTGGGGAATATCATGCTAAAGTCTTGTCTACAACATCAGAAGAGGGGTGAGATGTATATGTAGACTTATACACTCATCCCTAATGCAATGTTTGTGGTCGAGGGCCTCAAATGAAGGGAGAAATCAGACTATATCAACCTTCGCAGAGAAATGCACATGAACAGGGGGTGCCGGATCTCTTTCGGATCAAACCACCACATCTACGAAGGCAAAGGAGCCTCGCTGGGTTGCTGCAAGGTGGCAGCAACTGTTGGAAGGGAGTTGTGGCGGTGCTGGGTGCGCCGGAGGGAGGTAGCGGCGGTGCTGGGGTCTGCGGCAGGCTGCTTGGGGGGGTTGGCGACGGCGCTAGGGTGGCTGTGGCAGCACTGGGGTCTGCTGCAGGCCGCCCAGAGGCGCGCTGTGGCGTGCGGAGGCGCGGGGAGAGGTTGGTGGGTGGGGCTAAGGTTATGGTTTTGGTTCGAGAACCCCAGTCTAGGACGGTTGCTCTGATACCATGTTGAAATAAACTTTATTCATATGAGAAAAGAGATCCCATGACTCTCTTATATAGGAGAGGAGCCAAGGGTTAGTTACGATACTTAAAGAAAACATAAACCGTAAATATAGTACGGTAATAAATAAACAACTCAACATTAACAGAGTTAGTAACAGATAACGACACCTTGGCATACGCATCATCTGCCTTCCATGAGGTGTTGGTCCCGGTCTTGTCCATCGGCTCATCCTACATTAGAATATGCTTCTTACCATAGCTTTGCAGTAGATTCGTGAACTACATCCCATAACTTGTGGTTTGTGCCATCCATCTTGACAATTGGTGTTGGACCTTTGAGGATACCTGTAGATGACGTATCAACTCGGCTTTCTCACATTGTGGACAAAGAAATATGATGTTAGATCGATCGTGAGGTGTCTAAACTGACATAAAAAGGGGTGATTGTGGGCGTAGACTCATTCCACAACCAACACTAGACAACCGTTGTCCTTGCTAGGTCTCAAACGAGTCCACAATGGTCTAATTTAGTTATTTTAAGATCAAAATAGAACCAAAAACCTCTAGATTTAGGCCCAAAAATTCAAATTGAAACCCTTATCTCGTTGTCAGAATAGCTGAATCGCGATGAGGAGCCACTGGAGCGGCAAATCTGCCGCAACATGTTGATACACCCGTCACACATCGACGTGGTTGCTGCAGGCGGCGACGACTGTTGTTGCTTGCTGCCGCTGATGGATAGCTGTCGGCCCTAGGAGGCGGCATTGCACTTTGGGATGGAAGGTAGGCTTTGGATCTTAGGGCACATGCTCCGGTCTAGGACTGTCACTTTGATACCATGTGGAAAGAATATTTCGTTCTTTTATTCATAGAGCCCAAGGGTTCTCTTATATAGAAGAGATAAACCCTAATGGGTAAATTATATACTAAGGATAGAGAAATAAATAATATGGGAAATAGTAACATAATATAAAACCTCTCAACAACTGATATTGCACATAAAAACTTGAAACATAGGGACGAAAATAGAAGGGAGAGACAAAAAGCTGTCGAGGGGGGGATGATATCGATTATGAAGTCATTGGAGATCTTCCGAACCTTTCATTCACTATCCATTACAAGCTGACAAGTATCTAGAAATATAATTCCCAACCTAAAGTATATCCTTTCATGCATAAACTACACCTATGTCACAAAGCAAAAGCTCCACTAATAACAAATGGAAAAACATCAACAAATCGGTGCATAGGATTAAGAATAGCTTGGAAACCACAATAAGGAGGGAAGGGGACATCGTATCTCAGACTCGCCTCCTCGGTATCTCTGTCCGTGGATAAATGACACGTTCGGTGCTCCATTGACGACAAGAACCCGCGCATGAGGATGACCTTGATCTCCTCTACGTGGTGGTGGCTTCGGATCGTCGATCCATCGCACTCTGGTGAGCTCCGACGAGAGGACGGGAGGAGGAAGGGGTTGCTCTTTGGGTTAGAGCTTTAGGAGAAAACAAGGTCTCTTTTCTGTGGTGGAATTCGGATCTGGATCTTGGTTCGAATTTGAAATGGAGCCCGACCCAGTCTTGCTAAAATGGTCATAACTTGGGCTCCCAAACTCAAATTTTAATGTTCATGAACTTATTGGAAAGGTCTTGACGAGTACTATATGATAGAGTCTCATTCATCCCATTCAGTCACTAGATTAGAGCAGATTTCAGGAAAAACTTTAGGTCCCATTACGAAGGATCCCACAATAGGAAATTATTAAACAAGGTTTTGGGATGATTTGGATAAGATTATAAAGGAATCCCACAAAGAGAGATGATTTGCATATGTGAAAATTTCAATGAACATGTGGGAAAGGATGCTTCAGAGTATGCTAGTGTTCATGGAGGCCACAATTTCAGGGTTAGAAAGAAAGAGGGAAAAATTATCTTGTATTTTGGAATGGCTTAAGACATTTTCATAGCAAATACTTTCTTCAGAAAGAGGGAGGAACATTTAATCACTTATAATAGTGGGTGGCCAAACTAAAACACCAATATATTACTTTAAAACGAAGAGAAGAGTTTGGTTGTGTTGCAAAGACTATAAATAATTTCGGGAGAGAGCTTAACATCTTGACATTGTGTGCTAGACATGGATATGTAAATAAAAAGATTAGAAAAGAAAAGGAAGGTTCCCAAGACCAATAAAAGTAGGTGGTGGAATCTTTGATTGAAGCAAGCAAACTTCATGGAGAAGGTATTAGAAGACTTATCTTGGGAATGTAGTGGAAGTGCAAATGAGATGTAGCATAAGGTTGCATCTTATATTCGAAGGATAGCCAAGTACTAGGCGAGTCCAAAGGAGTTCCAGGTCAAAAGAAGGCTTGGTGATGGAGTGAAGGGGTGCAAGAGAGAAGCTTAAAATAAAAAGATCTTACTTTAAAGCTATACATAATGATATAACAGAAGAAATGGTCACGGAATACAAAATAGCAAAGAAGGAAGCAAAAAAGTCGTAAGTGAAGCTAAGACAAAAGCCTATAAAGTTTTGTACAAAAAGTTTGACTTTAAGGAGGGCTAGAAGGATATATTTAGATTTCCCAAAGCAAGAGAGAAAGACCAAATGTCTTTCTCAAGTGGAATGCATCAATGATGAGGAATGACGTGTGCTTGTTACTTAGAAGGATATAACGACCAGATGGAAGCGGTACTTCCATAAGATTGGAAAAGGGAATTAATAGTCCACTTTGGGAGATTTAGGTGGCAGCGAAATTTACCCGAATCGTGCAAGCTATAGACGAAGTTTGGAGGGTTCTAGGTAAACAAGGCTTGACCTGGCTTACAAATTTATTTAATGTTATTTGACGGAGTAAGAAAATGCCTAAAGAATGGAGGAAAAACATCATGGTGCTTCTTTACAAGAATAAAAGAGACATTTCAAACTTGTTCGAATTACAAAGGCATGAAATTGATGAATGAAAATTTGGGAGCATGTGATAGAAAGAAGGCCGAGGAAAGTTTCCAAAGTAGCAGAAAATCAATTTGGATTCATGCCAGGTCGCACAACTATTGAAACTATCTACTTGTTGAGGAGAACAATGGAGATTATTGAGCTAAAAGGAAGAATCTCTATATAATTTCTATTGATTTGGTAAAGGCTTATGATTCGGGTCCACATGAGATCTTGTAGAGAGCTTTGAAGAAAAGATAGGTGTCTGTCCTGTACATTACCCTTATAAAAGATACGTATGATGGGACTTCATTTTGTAAGATTCTAATTTGGGAAGACCAACCAATTTGACATCAACATCGGTCTGCATCAAGGTTCATTTTTGAGTACTTTCCTTTTACTTTGATTATGGAAGAGTTGACTAGTTACATTCAAGATGAGATACCTTCGTGTTTATTATTTGCCAATGATATTTTGTTGGTTAGTGTGACTAGCGATGGATTAAATGGGAAGCTTGAGGTTTGGAGAGATGTCCTGGATACTAAAGATTTCGTATAAATAGGGCTAAGACTGAATATACTGAGTGCATGTTTGATGGATGCAATGGTGAAGGAATCGAAGTGAGGATTGGAGAAGATAACATGTAGAAGAAAGATTCGTTAATACTTGCTATCTAATTTTCAACATCATGGGGAAATTGATGGAGATGTTTCCCATATAACAAATGCAGGTTGGCTAACATGGAGAGGAGGCTTTACTGTTCTATATGATAAGAAAATTTCATAGAAAATCAAAGGAAAGTATCACAAAGCAGCCAAAGACTTGCTATACTCGATGGACCTGAATGTTGGCTTACTGTAGACATGTGAATAGAATGATAGTAACAGAAATGAAAATGCTACCGAGGATGTGTAGTTATACACAGAAAGATTGGATTTGTAATGATGTGATTAGAAGGAAAGTTGGTGTAGCTCCGGTTGAGGATAAGATGAAAGAGAACCTCTTAAGCTAGTTTGGCCATTTGCAAAGGAGGTTTGTAGTGATGCACCTGTTAGAAATGCGAGATTTGGGATGGTGAGCCAGCTAAGAGAAGAATAGGAAGGTCCAATAAGTGTTTGAAGGATACTATTCGAAGGGATCTTAATTACCTGGATCTAAGTTCGAAAATAACCCAAAATAGGTCTGAATGGAGGCACAGAATCCATGTAGCCGACTGTACTTACTGCGGGTGAAGGCTTTGTTGTTGTACATCTTGTTGTTGATATACTCTTGAAGTTTTTCTCTGAGAATAAGTCACGAGAAATCCTGCTAATTATTATATTCTTCATGACTAGACAAAACATGGTGAAGTCGATAGACATTTCGTAAGTGAACATATTAAGTGTGGAGGCTTATGCTTTACTTACATCAGGACTAATGATCATGTTGCCGGGATGCTTACCAAGGGCCTCTTCACAATGAACTAGTGAACTTTTATAAGAAGGCGAGCTAGTTGGGCATGTACGATATGTTTACCCTGCTTGAAGGGGAGTGTTAAGTTTACGTGTAAATATGCAAATATATTGTGGGTGAGGACCGATTTATCATTATCATGTGTGTGTATGTGTATGACCCCACTTTTCTCAACTAAGAGAGTTGTAGTAACAACCCTTTCCTCACATTGAGGATAAGGAGTTTTTTTTGGGGGGGAGGCAAAGTTCCTTACCACGGTTTTTCTCTCTGGTAAAAAGTTTTCCACATAAATTTGTTGTGTTATTTGCCACTTAGATTGTTCTCTTTACTTTACAGTGATTATTTCCGCAAGTTTTTTTATATAGGCTTTTTGAACATCCCCTTGTATGCTAACGTTATGTGCTCTTTGTGGTAGTTGACGCATTGAATCTTGGGTGTCTGATTTTGATGGCATTGACGCTCTTCAGATCTGCCAGAGTGAGAATGCCCATGTTGGCTAGGTGTACAAGCACGGTTTCGAGCATTGATTCTTCTATTCTGGAACTTAACAAGGTAGGCATTATTTCTTTGATATATATCTTTCATGGAGTTCTATTGTTTATAACACGGGGATCTATTCTTTTGTTGATACATATCTTTGGCCATATCTCTAAGCAATTGCATGTTAACAATTGCCAGACTATCGTATCGGTTTAATATAGAATCCAGAAAGGTATGTGCAACTATTGGCTCAGAAGAGAAGCCGCAATACGGACTGGAATGCTTTAAAATCACCAACAATTGTTTATCCTTTTGAGATGTTAGGCATCCGATGTCCTTAAAAGCACCTATATGCTAACAATTGTGGAGAAACACTTCCAACTTTAAAGCTTGATTGTCTAAACAGACTTTCACTTTTTTAAGGTTTGAAATATCGACGTGGTGAAATGTCCCATATTAATCGACATTGGTACTTTTCAGTACAATTTTTCCCAAATATCAGTCGATATTGACCGATACCGCCGATATTAGACCTATTTTGCTCGATATCACTTCCATTTCTTTTAGTGGTCGATTAATTTGAGATTTTACTTATGTAGGTATGCTTAAACATTAAAAAAATAGGATGATTTGTATATTTTGTTTTGGGGTCTGGGGTGTTGCCACTGACACCTTCGTCTAGTAGGGTATGGTGCGACAAGGGGGTGCATACGATGATTCTTCAACTTGGGTAGCTTCACCCCTTTTTGATTTTAGAAACGGGGATGAAAACAACTCTAGAGTTGATCAAGAAATATATGCATATATATATGGTGCACTGCTAAATAGCTTGTTCGTTTATTATCTAATATAGCTCGGCATTTTTTATATACAACATGTGATTTGATGTAAAGTAAATGTGCTAAATACAACTCCCTCATGTCCCTAAGTTATTATTTTTTGAATTCCATCATTTCCTTTCTAATATTTCTCAACAATCAACAATCATTGACATGTGACAACAACAATATATGTGACATAATGTGTATTGTGTGCTGAATACATCTCATTCTTGCATATAAATGTGTATTTGTATGTTATTGTTTTAAGAACTTGGATGATCTTAATTTGCGAAAAATAGATTTTTTAGCGCTTTCTAAAATAACTGCCAATATCGTCGATATAACCCGATACCTTCCCGGACGGACCGAGTATATCGTCGATATCTTGATCGGTATCGACCGATATTCGGTAAAATGGTATACTATGCAATATCGAAACCCATAAACCCTCGATACCGATATAGTGGTGATATTTGATATATTGCGATATTTAAAGCCCTGCTTTTTCTTTTGACATGTTCTTGTATATTCTCAATCTCTCGAAAACAACAACACTTTTCAAAGTTGCATTTCATTGTCTTTCTCCCTCTTTCGTTCTCTCTCCCTCTTAATTTATCTCATCAATTTTTTATTCTTTAAAGCCAAAGCATGACTAATAGAATTTACCAGTAACCCAAATCTTTTAAAAAAGGAATATAGAAGTTACCACAACAAGCAGGAAAGACATCAGTTGGCATGATTTACCCCTTGCCGCTGTCAAGACCCTTCAATAACAAAAACACAAAAAAAATCTCCATGTAGCATGGAATACTCACGAAAACGGAAGCTCACATTGTTCCATTGCATCTTAGAATACTGGATTACTGTTCCATTGCATCTAGGGTACCAAATCACTGGGAAAGGCTTCACACTCTTCTCACTTGGATAATAGGAAGCCTGTTTCCCTTATTAATCCTTCTTAAAAGCATAGTCCTAAATGTCAATTTTGTCAGCCTTTTGCCAACCTAGGGAAAGGAAATATTACCGAAATGTCGCTGATATTTCATCCAAGTCATTCAAAAATAGAAAAATGCACATGAAATATGGATTTTTTTGGAAATTAAAGCTTCCAATGTGTTTTGGAAATTAAAGCTTGGTTCTTGTAATCTTCTTGTAACCTTCTTTGTCTCTTTTCATTTTAATAAATTGGGGTGAACACCGCATAGTGTCTCCCCCTTTTTTTGAGCCTCAAAAAAAATTAAGATAGGAATACACACTTATCTACTAAATAGGTCTGGATACAAATTATATGGTATAATTACATAATCACCACACAAACTAATGTGCACTCTCGCAAACTCAAAATCCATAATAAGTTGAACACATGCACACTATATATTGCGTTAACTATATAGGTCATGAACTTGTTGAGAATCTTGAGACGCCTAATTCGTCAATCGGACTTGCATGGAAAATTGTAGAAAAAGTAACTAATTTTTGGTGCAAAAGTGAAACCATCAAGAGATGATTCTCTATCGATATCAATACTTATTCTAATTACAAAACAATGAGACGACATATGTTGCATGCTATAAATGGCTACTGTTAAGCGATGTTGGATGGGCATGGTCTCCACAAACAAGAGATGTTAATTTAGTGATGGAGTATAACTCACACCCCTTTGGTCCCGGTCAGGCTAGAGGTGGACCGATGTGGTTAGGCCCGGGTCTCATGGGCTTTGTATATTTCAATTTTTCCAAAAATATAGATTGCACTAAATATAAACAACAATAATCAAACATTTTCCCACTTTTTACAATGTCCTTATATGGATTTGTTTTTTGCAAATATATGTTTATTTTGGTCAGCCTGTCCTTAGATCCTAAAAATATCCTTCTTAGTAGTCTCTTTCCAACACCTCTTTGATCTTCATCGTCCCCTATCACAATGGTCTTTTATCCTATCCTACCTTCGTGCTGGAGAACTAAACAACCTTCTTTACATGTCCGAACCACGTTAGACGCATTTCTCTTGGCTTATCCTTTTTTCACTACTGTACAAACCTTTTATTTTACCCTTTCATCATATATCATAACCCTCTTTATTTTTTTTGAAGTCTAAAAGATAGGGGGAAACACTCAGTGGTGTCCGCCCCAAATTTATTTAATCAAAACAAAAGGGTAACAAAACCATAAAAACAAAAACCCACTACAACCAGAACGTTATAGGACCCACTCGTCTACCATGCGTTTAGCGAACATCCCTACGTTTTCTTTGTAAAAACGCTGACCCGAGAACAACAAGTCGTTTCTCCCCCGCCACACCGCCCAGAGAATGGCCATGGGGTACAACCACTCTCCCCTTGGTCTGTTGGTATTGCCGTGGATCGAGTCCCAGAAAGCTTGGGAGTCTTCGCTGCGGCACCAGTCTGAGCCCAGCTCCTGCCATAGTTGAGATACCAAGGGGCATGAGAAAAAGAGATGTTCCACCGATTCAATCGCAGCACTACAAATCATGCACCTATCAGAAGGAACACCAAGAAGCCGGACGCACCGATCTCGCGTCATCAGTCTCTTTCTCCTGAGCAACCAAAGGAAGATACCAATTCTCTCAAGAAGCCTGAGAGCCCAAATATTTGCACAGTCCCTAACAAGCAGGTCGGAGCTGGCCGGCGGAGGCCTGGAGATGGCACCATAGGCCCCCCTGACCGAGAAGGACCCCTCTTTATTTATAGTCATATATTCATTAGAGCACCTTCATCTAAGCTACACACATTCTTTATATATGTTAGTCTATAGTTAACTCCAAAGCTCATTACTATAAAGCGATGTTCAGAAATGCGGTATGTAGATTTGTTCAGATAGGTCACCGTGTAGCGACTATGCGGTATGCTAAGGAATATGCAGGGAATTGTATTTTTGTGTGGTTTATATTTTTAAATTCAAAATAAATGGTAAGTCATTATTAATACTTCATTTTTTGAATAAATAGAAGTTTCAAATATTCAAAAGTATAAGTTTAAGTTAAAATTTTACATTTAACATAAATTTTGATAATAAAATCATGTAGTCATGACATTTATTTTAGCCTTATTCTCCTAAATACAAGTTATTATAACTAGTAATAAACACAACTATTAAAGTCTTAGTATTATATCAACTCTATCTAGAATGTGGATTGAGTATGCGGTCTATATAGTCAAGTATGCAACAATGTAGATCAAATATGCAGGGTAAACCGCATAATACACTGCACAGAGAATGCAATTTTTTATGGGTCTCTAAAAGAGGTCCATCCCATCATTTCTAAAAAAAGAGAATGCAATTTGGCATGATGTTCCTCTTTTCTTTAATCATCTTGGATTAATTCTATATGTGACATTTTCCTCGAAAAATTCTATATGTGACACCATATATGCCTAAACACTGCTATAAAGCATTGCGGATCTCACTATATCTTTACAGTATTTATCTTGGAGCGTCAAAGTTAATAGACAAACCCGTGAATCAAGAAGGCTTACCTGGAGTTTAGCACAAGAGGAGGTGATCCGGTTAAACCGTTTGGAGGACTCACGTGACTTATCACTTATCAGCGAAAGAAGCGGAACTGCGGAATAAGAGCCTTAATGATATCAAACTCGAGGATAGGAAACAAAAGGCAGAATGAAGACAACTCTCGAAACAAAAATGGCTTAAGGAGGGGGATTATAACACAAGACAGAAGAAGACTTAGTCTCATCCACCAACTCAGGATTGATGGGGAAGAATTTAGAGGAGAAAACAAACTGGGAAGAGCATTCAAGAATTGGTTTGTTGCACACAGCAGAAGGGCCACCAGAAAAGGGTAGGGGTGGAAAAGGAAAGGGGTTCGTAGCATCTCGGACACTGCATGCACAGACGCTTGTAGCGGCTTTCATGGAGCAAGAGACCAAACTCACGGTTTTTGCGTTGAACGCTGATGCCACTCTTGGGCTAGACAGTTTTTCGATCGGCTTTTACAGAGAATTTTGGGATATCATCAAGGATGACATCTTGGAAGTTTTGCAGGAATTTAGGGATGAAAACCGTGGATTTGAAAGGCTGAACAAGGGACTCATTTTTCGTTTGCCAAAGTGAGATAATCCTACTCGAATCGATAACTTCAAACCAATTGCATTATCAAATGGTATTTACCTCATCATAGCAAAGATATTGACGAACATGTTGCGAGAGGTATTTGACGATATCATTTCTCCAGAACAATCGGCTTTTATCCTTGGAAGGCTTATGGCGGATGGATGGGGTTTGGCGTTTGAGATCATACATGAGCAAGGTTTTAAATCTCGATTTTGATTTCATTTCGAGATGGTGAAAAAGCGAAACAATTTCGAAATTTCGTTGAAATTTCAACAAAATTTCGGCGAAAATTGACCTAGATTTGTGAAGGAAGGGTATATATCGAGATTTCGATTTCGGTTCCGGTAGGGTGTTGGAATCGAAATTTCGGCGAAATTTCACGAAATTTGGAACTCTGTACACGAGTGATAGCGACACCAGAATAGGGGTATAGTGTGGAAGGTGGACTTTTCGAAGGCATATGATCGCTTGGACTGGCGCTTCATCTGGGCGTCGCTTGAAAGGGGAGGCTTCCCAAAACTCTGGGTTTCTTGGATGAAAAGGTGCATTACAACAACATCCTTCGATGTGTTGGTGAATGGGCATCCTGAGGGTGGATTCTTTCAACCACAATGCGATATCAAGGTGGGGTGCCCTTTGGCCCCCCTTTTGCTTGTCATTGCAACTGACGCTTTAACTACTATGGTGAAGTTGGCGCAAGAGGAAGGATTGTGTTCGAGATTCCAAAAAGATGAAATCTCGATTCCGATTCTACAATACACTAATGACACGATGTTATTTCTTAAGGATGATGTGCAACAAGCTAGACAAACATCAAATATTTTAGAGATATTTGGTGGCATTTCGGGCCTTCGGATTAATAGTGATAAATCCCTATTTGTGCCATTTGGACTGGTGCACGAGGAAAGTAGAAGGATGGCCGAGGCGTTGGGATGTGGGAGGGGGGAATTGCCAGTCATCTATCTTGGCTTGCCTTTGGTGATAGGTCGGCTTCGGAAATCTGATTGGCATGTGATGCTTGAGAGATTGGAAAAGAAACTAGCAGGATGCAAGGCAATGATCATTTCCAAAGGTGGGAAGGTGATATTGCTTAAGCACGCGCTTTCGGCGCTACCCCAGTTTTTTTGTTCATGTAGGAAATTGCCAAAAGGAATTTGTGAACAGATGGAACAACTAATGAGGAGATTCCTATGGTCAGATGGTAAGCAAGAATATAGAGGAATTCAACACTTGGGATGGGAAATTGTCACAAGGAGAAAGGACGGGGAATTTGGCATTATAAGACTCCAAAGCATGAATAAAGCTTTACTCTCTAAATGGATCATTAGATTGTGGGGAACTG
Organism: Ottelia alismoides; assembly: GCA_037367405.1. Taxonomy (NCBI): domain Eukaryota; kingdom Viridiplantae; phylum Streptophyta; class Magnoliopsida; order Alismatales; family Hydrocharitaceae; genus Ottelia; species Ottelia alismoides. The sequence continues at coordinate 106,604 of JAZKJV010006314.1, read as the reverse complement.
AGGAGGATCTCACGTCCACATTGCTACGAAAGATCTACTCGATTGGAGGGGAGTTGCAACTTTCTCATATTAGGTACCCCTCATCCTCTGGTTGGTGTTGAGGGACACCTTTTCAGAGATAAAAGAAGCCTTGCAACCTGTAATTGGCAATGGACAATTATTTAGATTCTGGATTGATGATAATGCGAATTTAGGTTCTTTGAAGGATCGCTTTCCGCGACTATTCTAGTTATCCACGGACAAATGGGGTATCATAGCGGCTGCTTATTCTGATGGCGCATGGAACCCCTGTTTCACGGCGTCCCTTTCGGAGCAGCGATTCCACGATTATCTGCAATTACTCAGACACCTAGAGGAGGTGGATGGACCGGGGAGGTAGAGATCATTTTACATGGACATTTGGGGGATTTAGCGTCAAGAAGGCATACGGTTATCTGGAGCAGGGACAAGTGGAAAACCATATGGAGCAATAACGAGACTTACACGTTGATATGGAAAATCCAAAGTTCAACAAAAGAAAATTCTTTCTTTGGCTCGTAAGGCATGGTCGAATTATGACGAAGAAAAGGAGGGATAGTTTCTTTCACACGGGAGATTGTGTCTGCAAGAGATAATGAGGAGGATGAGGATTTAGAGCATTTATTCTTCAAATGTCATACCTTGTCGCAAATATAGGGTGAGGTTGGGATTCAATGGCTGAATGTTGTAGACTCAACAGCCTTCTGGACATTTATAAGGGTGGTGGGCGGCAATTCTCATGACGACGTCTCCCAGGCATACCTTATCCTGTGGGCAATCTGGTGCGTGTGAAACATGAACATATTCAAGGGCCAACGATTCTACATAGAAAACGTCATTAACCACTTTAGAAGATTGATAAGAGGAACAACCTGATCGTATGTGTTGTATACGGCTTTCTTAGTCCTTCTTACTCTCCTCCTCTCCTTTTGTAACTTCTCTTTCCTTTATCAATGAATTTTTGAGGTGAGCCCCATTGGGGCCTCACCCTAATTACGATAAAAAATCTACTTATCAAAATGGATACCTCATGTTCCTCTTTACTCTAGCCATCTTGCATTGATTCTATATGTGACATTTTCCTCAAAAAATTCTATCTGTGACATCTCTGTGGTCAGTTTTTATTACTTTGAATGATTGTACCTAGGTATATAAAAATATCTCTTTGATCTTCATCCTTCCCTATTACAATGATCTTTTATCTTATCATGCCTTGAAATGGAGAACTAAACGACCTTCTTTACATGTCTTAACCACCTTAGACGTGTTGCTCTCATTTCGTCCTATATCAATTCTATATCGACCTTTATTTGACACTCACGTTGTGAATTAAATCCCTATTTGTATGGTCACGTATCCATCAATGCACCTTTATCTTAGGTACAAACATTCTTTGTATATGTCCGAATATAGTTAACTGACGTGCTAGTATAAAGCATTGGGGATCTCACGTAGCTAAACAATATTATTTTGGGCCTTCAAAGTAGACAATTGAAGCTCTTCTTCACTTCAATAATAATGCATTGATTCTATATGTAACACCTATGCCACTTTTTAATGATTAAACATAAGTACTTAAAAATATCATTTTTTTATAATAAAATGTGTTTCAAGCTTTTCCAATGTCGCATCTCTAGATTCTTGTCATCGTTTTTTGGGTCCATGAAAGGGGGGGGAGCTCCCTACCTGTCATCGAACTTACATTATATATTCCTTGTCTTGGTTGCACTTAGTAGGAAACCTTTATACTTTAGAGCCTTCATCCTAAGATCAAGCTTTCTATTGCTTCATCTTGTCTCCCGTGTTAAAATAATGTCATTTGCAAATAATATGCATTGAGACACCTACTACACATGCTTTGCTAATTCATCCATAATTAAAGTAAAAATAGTAATGACTTTGGGTTGATCTTTGATGCAAACCGATAATGATATCAAAGTGATCTGTCAGCCTGGTTGACATCTTTACATAAGTTGTTATTTGGTTACACCTGTAAGTCGATATATCACCGTGAGCTTAGATTTAGTCGAATTTCAATGTTATTTTGTAAAATATCATTTCCTTAGTGGCTCGACATCAATACCACAATGCTTTTGATTTTCAATATTTCATGCTATCATTCAATATTTAGTGACATATCGGTGAAATGGGTGAAATGTACTACTTGCTATTTTTTTCAGATTTCACCTAATATCAACAAAAATTCCCACCATCTTAATATTTGTTGTATTTTAACAAGACCATTGTTTCACATGGGGGAGTCTGCTCCCTCCCAATAAAGAGGTATTGAACTTGGAAACTACGTTATAACTGAATAACATGAGTTTGTTATTGTTGTTGGTACATGTACATTGTAAGTCAACACTTGCGAGAAGCATATGCAATTGATCCACCCAAGAACCTCTTGTTATTGATATGCAATTGATAACCTCTTGTTATTGGGTTAACATCTTGAGATCACTCAGCTCATACCTATTTCCCTTCTCTGATATAGTATCCTGGAATCCACTTTTGTACCATGCAATTAACAAACATGGTTCTCACTAAATGCTCGGTTAGAATTTGATTTCAGATCCAGGAAATCTGATGACATATTAATTTCATTCTCATCTGAATATTCTAATTCGATTAATTAAGGAATTAACATTTCATTCAATAGCTTCCTTGATATCTACAGTATAATCTTGGATATATGTGTTCAACTAAGGAAAACATAATTATGACATTCTAAAGTCTCGGTACTGACCAGTATTAATTTCTCTATGGAAAACTTTGGCTAAACTCAAGAAATGTCTCAACTAAGCTACGTTTGATCTGAAATAAAAAGGTTATAGGATATAATTATAAAATTCTAATAGAAGAGTGGTTAATTGTGTGTAAAAAAATATTTTTGATTGAAGCTTGGATGCTCAATGAATGATGGATATTGGAATTATGTAAAATGTTGTTTAGACATATACAATATATATAACGGGTTAAACCGAAGATTCAATACTTTATTGTGAAGCTGCAGTTTAAAATATATATATATATATATATATATAATTTGAATAAAATTCTTTCTGTGCAGCTTAAATTGAAATATTCTAAGATTGTATTTAATTGAATTTAAGATAAGATACTGCTTGTGTTAAATTGGTTAAATTATAAGTTTCAACCTAATCTAAACTTTATCCACTTGGACCCCAAAATAGCTCCACTTGGCCACATTTAAGATCTTCTCCTCTTCTATATATAGACACCCAAAAAACTTTCTTTTATGTCCCGTTTCCTCCCCATTTTCTTTCCAGCCGAAACCTCCTCCTCTCTCTTCTCTTTTCTTCATATGCTGCTGGAGATCAAATTTCAGCCACCTTTGAAGGTCTGGACACCTCTCTCTCCTTCAACACTTGTTGCTGCAACTGCTGGAGCTACTGGATTTGGGTGTTATCTCCTCCAAACAGGAGGTTTCAATTCCTCCACTCCTGCTCCAGATTTTCAGCCCTATTTGCACAAGTGTTTCTCCCATTTCGGATAAAGTTAAGGTACAACCCTAACCATTCTTTACTGCCAATGCATGTATTCCTCCCTCTTTATTTCCTTTCTTTCTTATTTCCTCACTCCCAACTAGAGATCCGGTCCCAAAATTCCAGCCCCTTTCTGCTGAATTGGAGATAGGATCCAAGGAAGTTTCTCCAAAAGCACATCTGCTTGCTCCATTGCTGAAATTCAGCAACTGCTCCTGGAGTTGTATTTCATTCCATGCAAGATCAGCTCTCATCCCTCCAAAATTTGATTCAAATAAGGTACCATCCTATACCCTTCCTCTTTGCTGCCATTCATGTATTTCTTCCCATTCTTGAGATATTTTAGTTTTCCAGAATTATCACTAATCCAGAGATTTCTGACTTGATCACTTTTGAGTGTCCATGCTGATGGTAGGAATGTAATTGGTATACTGCCACTATAATGGCGGTGTATAAATTAGTATCTGATAAGACATCTGCTTTGAGTTACTTCGCCAACAGACTTGGCGATTCTATATCTAGATCATCCATATCTAAATCTACATCATCTGGAGTTATATCTGAAACATTGAAGTTAATAATTGGAGAAGTTACGATCAAAGTTAGGATTAGTAGGAAATGACTATTCTCTCTACCCAAGAATATAAATAAATTAAGGGATATTTACACCCATAACCCTGAGTAATCTCGTAATTACCCCAGGAACCCTGCGCAAGCACGAATTACACCCAGAACCCCGAATAATGTTTAACCCTTACATTACATAACCCTGAGTCAACTTCCGTCTTAATTCTCCGTTAACTTTGACGGAAAAAGTTATATGTTGACAATTTTACCCTTCAAGACACATTATATTTATAATGTTATGCCATAAGAGAGAGGAGGGAGGTAGAGGAAGTTTCTCCTGCAAGAATCCCGACCCTGTCAAATTCCTCCAGCCCCACCCCACCTGCAAGAGCCCCCCCGCCTCCAACATCTCCATGGAAGTCCCCACTACCTGCCTGCCCCGTCCCCCCCGCCAGCGCACCAGCAAGCCCGCCTCTTCCCCTGCGCCGCCGCACCTGCGGGCTCGCTCCCTCCTCCGCGCCCGACACCTGCGGGCTCGCCCCCCTCCCCCGCGCCCCGGCACCTGCGGGCTCGCCCCTTCTCCCGCGCCCCGGCACCTGCGGGCTCGCCCCCCTCCCCCGCGCCTGGCACCTGCTGGCTCGGCCCCGTCCCCCGCGCCTCGCACCTGCGGGATGGCCCCCTCCCCCGTGCCCCGGCACCTGCGGGATCGCCCCCTCCCCCGCGCCCCTGCACCTGCGGGCTCGCGCCCCTTCTCCGCGTCGCCGCACCTGCGAGCTCCCCCCCCCCCCCCCGCGCCCCGGCACCTGCGGGCTCGCCTCTCCCCGCGCCGCCGCACTTGCGAGCTCGCCCCCTCCCCCGCGCCCCCACCTGCGAGCTCGCCCACCTCCCCGCGCCCCTGCACCTGCGGGCTCGCGCCCCTGCACCTGCGGGCTCGCGCCCCTTCTCCGCGCCGCCGCACCTGCGGGCTCTCCCCCCTCCCCCGCGCCCCGGCACCTACAGGCTCGCCTCTCCCCGCGCCGCCGCACTTGCGAGCTCGCCCCCTCCCCCGCGCCCCCCACCTGCGAGCTCGCCCACCTCCCCGAGCCCCGGCAGCTGCGGGCTCTCCCCTCTCCGCACCGCCGCACCTGCGAGCTCTCCCCCCTCCCCCGCTCCCCGGCACCTGCTGGCTCGCCTCTCCTCGCACCGCCGCACTTGCGAGCTCGCCCCCTCTCCCGCGCCCCCCACCTGCGAGCTCGCCCACCTCCCCGAGCCCCGGCACCTGCGGGCTCGCCCCTCTCCGCGCCGCCGCACCTGCGAGCTCGCCCCCTCCTTTCGCTCCTTCCCCCACTCCGTCGCAACTGCGAGCCACACCCCTTTCCCTGTTGTCAGCCTCTCCCTGCAAGAGTCCCTCTCTCCAATTCGTACTGGAACCTGCAAGTTCTACTTTTTTCCTTTTTTTTACTTTTCATTAATCTTAGCCGTTGGATAGTGTATTGGTTAGATTAACTCACTCATATGGTTGAGTTAATGAAGAAAACTAACGGAAGGTTATTAATGTAAAACGGAGTGGTTATTCAGGGTTTTGGGTGTAATTCGTGATTATAGAGGGTATCCGGGGTAATTACGATGTTACTCAGGGTTATGGGTGTAAATATCCCATAAATTAATAGATCTTTCCAATCTTAACTTTTCCCTTATCACTCACCAACGTGATCTCTGAAGAAAATGATATATGTGCTCACACTCATACACTCACGAATACTCAACTACTATATAAATATGTCACATGTGGGAAATACTGGGTTATGGGACAAACATTTGATATGCTTACAAGTAGCCTGAAAAACCTTTTTACTTACACAAGTAGATGTAGACTTTATTTTCTACCTTTCTACTTGCTTGCTCTTGCACATATTAAATGTCTAGTTATTTTTATAAGTTTTTGGGAGGTACCAGCAACCGCTGACGCCTCTTCTTTCCTAACATGTTTGGCAGGCAAACAGCCTGCAGTTCAGTAGCCGCTCAGTAGCTATACATGCTTCCTGGAGACAGAGTATACACTAGACGATATGAAGTATTTTGTCTCAGTTTTTGTTCAAGAAAATGATGTAAATGCTTCCCCTTCTTTTCTCTTATGTACTACATTTTGGAATATATTGTGTATACTGGCAGACATTGTACATGATGTAAAAATGTATGGAAATCAATGAATAGAAATTTTGGTGCCATTTGTCTCTTTTAGTTTGTGGTTATGTGTTGGAAATGAATGTCATAATCGCGCGAAAATTTTTCCCTATATTTCTACAACTTCTACGATCAATGTGAATGAAATATTGCGAAATGCGCGTAAACAGGTACCCGGATCCTGAGGGGCTTAACACAATCGTCAAGCTTGCGATTAGCTAACACATACACATTTTCCTTGTAAAACCGCTGACCCGAAAAGAGGTCATTTCTTCCCCTCCAAACCGCCCAAAGAATGGCCATGGGGTATATCCGCTCTGATGCAAATCGGATTTTCGCGGCGTCGAAATAATAAAATTTTTGTGGTGGATTTTTTTGGTAGAAGAACGAGATGGGTTGAGAAGAGAAATACCCGTCGGTAACGAGGGATGAAGAAGAAGAACGCGGAGATCGCGGGAGCAGAGAGGAGAAGGAGGGATATAACGAGATAACTCTCAAATTTTCATAATCATTGACTGCCTTAAAACAATGGACTACCCTCTCTTTATATAGGAGAGAGGGGTTCACAAAAATAGTAAACTAAATTAAATTGACAACCGACTTGCCTAATTGGACTCTAACAAATCCTAATTGACCTCTAATTACTCTAATTAGACTCTAATTAATTAATTGACCCAAAATTGCAATTAAAATCTACGAAATAACGTTGAGATCACAGGCGATCTCAATTATTCAATTAGACATTTACGACAACTTAAAAACGTAAATAAAATTGACAATTAACTAATTTAAATAAATGCGACCCTATTAGTTGCGATCACGCTGCATCAACTCTGCTCCGCTTTTTAAAAATTCGGCTCCTGACGAATTGCTGGATGTAGATGCACATTGGAGAAATCGTCTTTAAAGTTGTAGCTTGCAATTAGACTCTTTTCAACATTACGTTTATAATTTCTTTCCACGGAGGGGTATGGCTGCAATTGTTTTACCCCTTCACTTAAAATGTACCAATAACTTAAGTTACCCTTCAATTGGCTCCATGTACAAACATTCTTAGGAGGAGGGGCCTGCTTGCAAACTTTCCAAATTATCCCATTCCTTGTTTTAGGGGATCCGATTGAGGAGGACTCCCCAACCTCCATTAGGGTTCCTATCCCCTTAAAACTTCGTCGATGGCGGCGCCGAGTGGGGAGATGTTGGCGGCGCGGATGCTGAAGGCGAACTCGCCCTGAGTTGATAACGCTTGGGGCTGGAAGGAAGCATGCGGCTCTCGTGGTGTGGTCGCGCAGGCGTTGCCCGAACTTCTCGCGCATATGGCGCGGCCTGGGGTGGCGGATCCGCGACGCTGGGTAGGGATGGTGCGACTCTGTGGGAAGGCGGAGGGGAGGTGATCGGTGCGCGATGGGGGGGCGATGGAGGTCGAGGACCCGACGCACAAGGGGCAAACGGGTGGGGTGGTGCGGCGTGAAGAGGACGCACGGGGGTGGGGTGAAGGCGCGGGGAAGTGGCGGGACTAGGCTGGCGCAGTTGCGGGGAGGCGGGGTTCGCGTGGGCTCTCGCGCGGGAGGGGAAGGGGGGGCTGGCGAGAGGCTCTGAGGGTGCAGGCGGCGCTGGGGGACGATGGGGGTTGCGAGGGGTGGGGGTAGCGACAGTGGTGGGGTAGGGGAATTCACCGAGAATACCGGGGTGGCGAGGAGGGAGGTTGGCAGTGGTGATGAGGCAGGGGAAATCGCTGGGGTTGTGGGAGGGGTTACCGGTGCCGCGGGTGGAGTTGGGGAAGAAGGTACAGCGGAAGGGGGCCCTGTTGCGAAGAACTCCTGCACAGGGACTTCATCCATGAATAGGTCGACATGTTCGACCTTGCTATCCTCACCGTCGTCGTCGAAGATGGGCCCTTGGTCTTCCTTTTCTTCTTGCACAATAGTTGTATCAAATAGATTTTCATTTGGAATGTAAATACCTTCGTTTTCTGCACCGAAATCCGGTTGGACAACATCTACAACGGTCTGATTTTCGTCGTCGACGGATGAATTTTCTTTGGTTAACGCGTCCAACCATCCTTGCACCTTGAAACTTGACAAGAGGCGTTTGCGGAACTTCCGTTGACGCGAACGCGCATGCGGGCCATGCGAGAGACTACTCAAATCGTATTGCATCCTCCAAAATTTGATCGGATCGTCGAACCGTGAGAACGATTCGGTTTCCATGCTCTGATACCAATTGATGCAAATAGGATTTTCGCTGCGTTGAAATAATAAAATTTTTGTGGTGGATTTTTTTGGTAGAAGAACGAGATGGGTTGAGAAGAGAAATACCCGTCGGTAACGAGGGATGAAGAAGAAGAACGCGGAGATCGCGGGAGAAGAGAGGAGAAGGAGGGATATAACGAGATAACTCTCAAATTTTCATAATCATTGACTGCCTCAAAACAATGGACTACCCTCTCTTTATATAGGAGAGGGGTTTACAAAAATAGTAAACTAAATTAAATTGACAACCGACTTGCCTAATTGGACTCTAACAAATCCTAATTGACCTCTAATTACTCTAATTAGACTCTAATTAATTAATTGACCTAAAATTGTAATTAAAATCTACGAAATAACGTTGAGATCACAGGCAATCTCAATAATTCAATTAGACATTTACGACAACTTAAAAACGTAAATAAAATTGACAATTAACTAATTTAAATAAATGCGGCCCTATTAGTTGCGATCACGCTGCATCACGCTCCCTCCGAGGCCTGTGCGAGTTTGCGTGGGCCGATTCCCATAAGGATTGGAAGTCGCCGCTGCTACACCAACCGGACCCCTCTCCCGCCACAGTTGTGATACCAGCGAGCAAGAGAAAAAAAGATGCTCCACCGATTCGATCGCCGCATTGCAGATTACGCACCTGTTAGAATGAACCCCAAGAAGTCTCACGTACCTATCCCTCGTCATCAGCCTCTTTCTCCTAAGCAGCCACAGGAAAAACCCAATTCGCTCCGGGAGCCTTAGGGTCCAGATAAGAGAAAAATCTCTGATAAGCAAGTCGGAGTCAGCCGGTGGAGGTCTAGAAATGGCGCCATAGGCTCCCCTGACCGAGAAGGAGCCCTCTTTCCAACTCCAGTGATCCCTGCTCCCACCAGACGTCCCCACATCCCGTAAAGACTCCAGCAACGCCAAGAAATCGTCGAACCTCTGGTCAGAGAGGGAGGCAGCAAAGGTAGGGCACCAGAGCCCATCGTCCCAGCAAGCCGCAACCGAGCAAGACTTGTCCCCTGCAAGCGCAAACAACCGGGAAAAACGAGAGCAAAGCGCCCCACCCCCGACCAATCATCAGTCCAAAAAGCGAAGGAGTCTCCCCGCCCAAGAACAGGTCTAAAGAGAGCGATGTTGCTTATAAAGGTCTTTACCACGTTGCGCCAAAAAATAGTCGGGGCATTGGGGCTAGTGGACAGCGATGGAGGAGTGCCCCTGATGTCGTAAATCTTGCGGATCACAGCACAAGCAAGGTCGTCCCCTGGACCCCAAATCCTGCTAGCCCACTTCAACAATAGGGCCTCGTTCATTTGCTCAAGAGATATCACTCCCAGGCCCCCGTCGATCTTTCGGTGTAAGACCTCCTTCCAACTTACCAAATGGATCCCCCTAGTTCCGCCCGCACCATTTCCCCACAAGAATGCGCATTCGCTTCTTCAGCCGCGCCCGCAACCCCTTTGGCATCTTACGGTTGGAGAGAAGAAATATGGGTATGGAGGATAGGACGGATTTCAAAAGCACCAATCTGCCCCCTTCGATAAAATCGCAGCTTTCCAACCCGATAATTTGGCTTCAACCTTCTCCATCACCCTCAGCCGATCGCGGATCCGAGTCCGCCCCAGAGACAAAGGAGTGCCCAGGTACTCAAGTGGAAGCGCGGATCTACCCGAACCCAGCACCGACTCCAGGTTCTCCGCCACAAGCTCCGCCTGCCCAAAAGGAACGAACACCGACTTCAAGTTGTTCTTAGCCAGGCCTGATAATTCAGAGAAAATCTCCAGAGTCATCGCCATGCCTCTAGCCTCGTCGATGCCCCCTTCGATGAAGAACAGAGTATCATCAACGTACTGTGCGATCGGAACCTCCAGCCCGTCCTTCGAGAAGCCACTAGTCAAGCCGCGAGTAATAACACCATCCGCCATGTCAGAAAGCACATCGGCCGCGAGAATGAATAACATTAGCGCGAGAGGGCATCCTTGACGCACCCCCTTGCGTGGCTGAATCCAGCCCCCCTCCGGTCGCCCGTTGACCAGGATCGTAAAAGATGCCGTGGTGATGCAGCGCCGCATCCAAGTAATCCATATGTCGGGGAAGCCCTTCCTCTTCATCATGCTCCACAGAAATCTCTAGTCAAGGGTATCATAAGCTTTCGAGAAGTCCACCTTCCAAAGCATGCCGCTCGTACCCCCCCTCCGCCAATCCGCAATAATCTCAGAGGCGAGCGATACGCAGTCCGAGATCTGACGGTCGGGGACAAACGTCGACTGAGCAGGAGAAATAAGACTCCCGAGGATAATGTTTAGCCGACGCGCCAAAACCTTCGCCGTGATCAGATAAAGAGCATTCGAGACGACGATAGGCCGAAAGTCCCCAATCGAAGCGTTCGCCGACGACTTCGGGAGAAGGACAATGTGCGCTCGGTTGATTCTATCGAAGTCCGAGTTTCCCCTACAAAATTCCTTCACCACCTCAAGTACCTCCAAGCCAATGACGTCCCAAAAATCCTTGTAGAATGAGACGGGGAACCCATCTGGGCCAGGAGAGGCGTCGTCGTTGAGATCCCACACCGCGTCCCTCAACTCCTCTAAATCAACATCACGGGTCAGACTCTCCCAAGAGTCCATCTCTACGGACCTGTTCCTCGGACCGAGCCACCTCCAACTCCTAGGAATAGTTGCCGATGTAACGTCCCTGAAGTAGTTCGAAATGGCAAGACCCATCTCTCTATTTCCTTCCACGCAGCTCCCCTCGATAATAATTGAGCGTAGGGCATTAGATCTACGCCTCCCATTAGCACAACGGTGGAAGAAAGAAATATTGGCATCCCCTTCCCGGACCCATCTAATCCTTGATCTTTGCCTCCACTCTGCAATGCGTTTCTTTTCCTCGATAAGAAGTTTCCTTTGGGCCTCCGTGTGGGCCGCGTTCTCATCTGCCGATAGCAATCTGCTATCTTCCAGCGCATCAAGCTTGTGAATGGTCTCTTCCGCTTCCGATCTAGCCGCCGCCCTGGCCGCTCTCGAGTCTCTCTTAAAAGCCGCAAGGCGCACTCTCAAAGAGCAAAGTTTTCCATGGAATCTCTGCGCAGCGGAACCAGGAACCACCGTCTCCGTCCAATGTGAAGTCACAACCGCCCGGAAGTTGGACTCCAAAAGCCAACACCTTTCGTATCTGAAAAGACCCCGCTGAACAGGGGAGTCTCCCGAACACCACACAATAGGGTTGTGGTCAGAGCAAACCCGCGGTTTGGCCTCCACAGAAGCCAAGGGAAACTTCTCCCCAACCTCCTCCGAGGCGAGGAAGCGGTCAAGCCGCGAGCGAGACCTAGAGTTTCTCCAAGTATAGGCAATGCCCGTGGCGTCCAGAACCTCGAGGCTGAGCAAGTCAATGGTGTCCGCAAAGGAGGTAGAACCCGGGTCTTGACCTCCCCTACCACCGGGCCTATTCGAAGAGAGCAGCGTAACATTAAAATCCCCTCCACCACCCAGGGGGTCGCACCGACGAACCGAGCAGCCTCCATCAGATCCTCCCAAAGTTCTGTACGCAGCCCCGCATCACACGGACCATAGGTGCAGGAAACCACAAGCTGAAGGGAGGACCTCGTGCTGTCCAGAACCACCGTCATGAGGTGCCTCCCGAGAGACATGGAGGTGAAGGACCACCTCGAGGAACGCCAAGCCACGATTAGCCCACCGAAAGACCCCGTGCCCTCCAAGGATCTGAATTGATCTACCTCACCAGCCCCGAACCCCTTCCAATCTCGCTCCGACAAGGAAAGAATCTTCGTTTCCTGGAGAAGGATGATGTCGCATCCCCACTCAATGAATCTCGCACCCACCATTTTCCTTTTGTCTGGATCCCCCAACCCTCGCACGTTCCAGGACAAAATCTTCATTTGGATCTTTCGTCGCTCCCCTTAATTTGCGCGACATTGGCGGCCTCCGCCACCAGAAGTTTGAACGTAGAGCACGTCTGCACTGAGGATCCAGCCGGCCTGGCTCTATTCCTTCTTCTATAACACTTTGCGCTCCTTCCTATGCTGGTCTCACCCTCCTGGACCCGGACGGAGGGTCCCTCATCGAAGGATGTCTCCTCCATAGCAGGCTCGGGTGGCGTTGCCGCTGCGATGACGATGGAGCTTGGTCGTGGCACTTCCTCCGGGAAAGTAAGTGGGAACGTCGTAGTAGTGGCAACATGGGGCATCCCCGCCCAAGAAAAAAGGAAGTCTCCCGAGTGGACATAATGAGGCGTCTGCCCCGAGAAAGTTCGAGTCTGTAACACAGAAGCGGACATCTAACTCTCCCTTCCTCGACCCGACTCCGAGAAGATCCAATTATCCATGAAGGAGGTCGAAATCGGGTTAAGCTCCTCGCCCGTTCCGGAACCGAAAGGCGCCCCATACTGGAACTCGTTGAACGCGTCAAAGAGTGGATGAAAGGGCGGGTCCATCGAGGGGTCCCCCACGTCACCATGCAAAAAGAATGAGGATGGAGGCAGGAGCAATCTTTTTGGAGAGTTCATGAACCGCCGCGTGTCTATTTTATGCCGCGTCTCTTCGATCAAGGGACGCTTTGGGAAGCCAACTGCCGTCACCACGTCCGAGGCGTCCCACGCCCCCTCGTCTGCCGACGCCCCCGAAGCCTCTGGTGGAGGCGGTGGCGGAGGAACGTCGACCATCATCTCAATCGGGAAGGAGAACCCACCAACCTTCATCTCCGCAAAGGAGCTCCTGTTGCCAACGTTGTCGAGGAAGCTTTTGGAGCACTCTATCAGAATGGTCGTGACGTCAACCGCGGTTCCCGGTCGAAGGCCATTATCGATCGCTTCACGAACAACTCCCCACTGCCGTAAGGCTTTCCGCAAGCACTCGACGTACCGTGAGAGGAAGGGAACCCCCTTCACCCTAGCCATGCAGACCTCCAACTTCTCGCAGGAGCCATCAGCGAAATGTAGGCACCTCCAGCTAACATCGCCTACGTCCCCATTGCGTATCAGAGGCTCCCTCTGGGCTCCGGTTAGCCCCCGAACGCAGCATCTTCGATCACCCAGCAACACCACGTCTCCCAGGAAATGTGCACCAAAGAACCCAACTAGATGCGAAGATATGACCTTCAGGTCAATAACCCCTTCCGATGCGTTGCCGATGGCCGCATGCAAATTCTGTGAGGTCGGTCGAGTCCTCCTTTTGAGCAATGGTTTCGCCGTAACCGCCCCCCGCCCTCGGCGGTGGAGCTTGCATGGTTGGCCGTCTGTCCCCCCCGAGCACCTAACTTTACCACGTCCGCATTGGATGATCCACCTTGGTTGACAGCAGATGAGCTTCCACCCCGAAGTCCGATATAGGGGTGGCCTTGACATGGGAAAGGCTCTGAAGCCTTCACTTTTCCGCGCGAATAGCACGTTGCCTGGCGATGGACAACCCTTCCACAAGCGAAGCACCTAGGAGGAAGGTGACAGAAGGAAGCCATATGCCCCCTGTCACCGCACCGGAAGCATTTCGGGCCAAGCTTCCTATGAGAAACCGCCACCCACTCGCCCACCTCTTTCTTTCCATATGCACCATCGGAAGCGAAACCATGAGATAAGCTCTCCTCTGAGTCCAGGACCTTCTTTCCCTTATCAGGAGCAGCCTTTATCCACCGCGCGTCTCCCTTCCTGGACTCTCCGCTCCCTCTGCCATCGGCCGCCGGTTGTCGCGCTTCTCTCGTCGCCCGCGCTTCTCTCGTCGCTCCCTCCGCCATTCTTCTCCTCTTTTCCCGTTGAGGACAATCTTTATGGGAGCAAACATCTAAAATACAACTATTTCAATTATACAAATGATCTTTTGGATTTCATTGGATAGATTGGATTTCAGTTAAATAAAATTTTATTAGATTTATATTTTGCCAGTATTATATTTGTTAGGAGAAAAATGAATCATATCATAGATGAGACCCTAGGGCTCTCTTATATAGGAGAAAAACCATGGGTAAGTTACACTAGCAGTACACAAAGAAAACTGCTGACCTAGGAACTCCTTGGCTGTTGAATACCTTGCTCATCATCCCCTGTGACAACAATATCATCAACATACACAAGTATAGCAGTAGTACCTCTCTGTGTCTTCTGGACAAAAAGTAAGTGGTCCGCAGTAGACCGACAAACCCCTGTTGCTCTATCAACTCCGATAGCTTCTGGTACTAAGCTCTCTGACTCTGCTTCAGGCCATAAATCTCCTTATGGAGCCTGCACACCTTCTCTGACTCCCCCAGTAGCAAACCCTGGTGGCTGCTGCATATATACCTCTTCCTGCAGATCCCCATATAGAATTGCATTCTTCACATCAAGCTGGTAAAGAGGTCAATCCCATGAAACAACAACAGATAGAAGAATGCGAAGTGTCGAGTGTATGGTCACTGGGGAGAAGGTATCCTGATAGTCCACCCCATAGGTTTGGGTGAACCCACGTGCCACAAGTCTTGCCATGTAGCGATTCACGTTGTCATCTACTCTTTGCTTAACCGTAAATATCCATTTGCAGTCCACAACAGAGGCACCTGGCGGAGCAGACACAATGCTCCAGGTACCCCGTGACTGCAAAGCTGCCATCTCCTCCTCCATCGCAAGTCTCCACCTACTGTCAAGGTTCAGGAAAGCGGTATGCGTATGCGTTCGGACTGATCACCGAATACTGAATAAGCGGTATGGGGGGGCATATGCGGGGTATATGCGGTTCTACATGGTTTTCTAGTTTTTAATTTAAAAATAAATAAATATCTATGAATAATATTACCACTGAATTTATGTATTTAAGCGGAGTTAAAGAAGATCTAAGAAAAACGGTTGATGTTAAATAGGTGTGTATATATGCTTTTAATTGCCTCATATTTAATTAAAAAAACATTTACCATAAAAACTTCACACACACATTATATGATTCGTAATAACAAAACTTCAATATACATACATGCACTACATGAGCAAAACCTCAATCAGCATATATAAAAAATAATCGACAATACATCAAGGTTTTAAATCTCGATTTCGATTTCGTTTCGAGATGCTGAAAAAACGAGACAATTTCGAAATTTCGTCGAAATTTCGACGAAATTTCGACAATTTCGGCCAAAATCGGTCTAGATTTGTGAAGGAAGGGCATATATCGACATTTCGATTTCGATTTCGGTAGGGTCTCGAAACCGAAATTTCGTCGAAATTTCGTCGAAATTTCGCGAAATTTGAAACAATGCAATACATTGCATATGCTAGTGAAATAGTGAAATTAATATATGAGAAAAACATAAAACATTGCATATACATAATGGTATAATGCATTGAAATTGTATAGATATGCATGTCATATTCTTACCATTGAATGAAGGAAGAGACAAAGAAGATTGAAAAGATGGAGCTGCTGGAGCAGTATGCGGGGCATATGCGGGATATGCGGGGCATATGCGGGCCGCATATGCGGAGAGGGTGCTTATTGCACTGATTTATGTAATCGGTGCGGTCTGCATGCCGCACGATCATATGCGACCGCATATGCGGCCCGTGCGACCGATTTAGTAAACACTGCCTACTGTCATGTATAGCCTCCTGATATGTTCGTGGGATAGTAACAACATAAAGTCCCACAACAAACTTCTTGTACTCCTCTGAAAGATGATGCGAAGAAACATGCGCAACTAGGGGATATTAAGGCAATAGGTATCTCTCGGTCATCAGCCTCTATGTTCTCTAGAATCAACTCATCCTGTGTATCATTCAAAACTCCAATGGTATTAGTAGAAACAATGTGCTCGTTACATACCTGAGGTGTGTTGGATGATGTGGGTGGCGCATGAACAGAGGGGCGAGTAGAAGATCTGCGACTGTAAACATGTGGTAAGAACTGGGACTGGTAGACTGAGGTAGAGGTGGTGGAGGTGAGGAAGACCGAGGCGCAACATGGGGCACAAAAGGTGGAGAAGATTAAGGTGGAGGAACGACAACTTCCTCACCAGAAGTAGCATTAGACAACCTGCCACCTAAAATGTACAAATGTACTAAGCCTTATCCCACTATAAGTAGGGTCGGCTACATGGATTCTTACTCAAATCTATGTTGAAAGATTCAACTATTTTTTATGCTTGCTGACGACTACCTAAGGCAACCCCTGCAAGAGTGGGATTTGAACCCTAGTCTTTTGTGTGGTAGACACACTGTACAACCAATATACCATTATGTGATAGACAACCTGTTACCTGTAGGAGAAAAATGCATAATAGATTAAAAAATGTGACATCAACACTCACATAATATTTCCGTCCTACAGGATCAAAACATCGACAACCCTTTTGGGTACGAGAATAACCGAAAAAACACATTTGATAGCTCTAGGTGAGAGCTTATCACGATCGAGTGAAATTGTGGACAAAGGCCACAGACCCAAAGACTCTGGGAGTGAGGGAGAAAAGGTCCTTCTCAGGAAACACAATCAAGAAGGGAACCTTTTCTCCAAGCATAGTGGACGGCATGCGGTTCACCAAGTAGCAAGCAGTAAGAACATCATCTCCCCAGAAAGAATGAGGGGTACAACTTTGAATCAAAAGGGTCTGCATTATATCAAGAAGATGGCAGTGCTTGCGTTCAGCCACACCATTCTGTTGTGAAGAATATGCGCAAGTGGTCTGATGAGTAATACCAAGAGATCTGAGAAATTCATACAAATGCAATTTGGAAAACTCCAAAGCATTATCCGTACGGATGAATTTAACATTAGCAGAGAAGACATTTTTGACCTCAATAAGAAAAGATTTAATAATAGCACCCGCTTCAGACTTATATTTTAACAAGAATACCCAATATAATCTAGAATAGTCACCCGCATCAACCATATAAAAACGATGCCCCTAATGATCAGGAACACGACTCAAACCCCAAATAGCAAAATGAAACAACTCAAAAGATTGACTATTGTGATGACTCTGACGACTCGGAAAAGAGGAGCAATGATGCTTCCCAAGTTGACAGGCTTCACAGTCCAAGGTAGTACGGGTAGATATCTGCAGTAAAAGATGACACATCTTCTAAAGGGGAAGGTGGCCAAAACGAAGATGCGACATGAACGGAGAAACAATTCCTGAAGGTATAGTAGCAATCCCATCACAAGGTGGTATGTCAAACTTATACAATCCTCTCTGCTCATGGCCACATCCAATCACCCTGCCCGTTAGCATGTCCTGAAACACAACAGAAGAGGGATCAAATATGGCACGACAATGTAGATCTTTTGTAATTTGACTAATAGACAAAAGATTCATTTGAAAGTCTGGAGCATATAAAACATTTTGCAGATGTATAGAAGGAGCTAGAACGATATCCCCCTGACCAATAATAGGTAGTCGGACCCCATTAGCAATCACCACGGATCTACCAGGTGGGATAGTCCTGTAAGAACTGAACTGTGTCCGATATCCTCACATATGATGTGACGCTCCACAATCCATAATCCAATCAGTCAAATCTGAACTGCTACAATTGATAAACACATAAGCAATACCTGATGAATTAGACGACGCTCTGGCAGTACTGGCTGCATCCAAGGAACGTGTAGCTGGAGTAGTTGGCATACTCATCATCTCTCGAAGTCTATAAACAATACCATCAAAACGTGCATTATGTGTTGGAGCATTAAGAGGCTCAGTCTGCTCAGCAACACACACATACACTGGATATCCATGCTTCTGAAAGCATGTCTCCTCAGAATGGTCAGGATGGTGGCAATGGGAACATGGGCCACGCCGGCGGCCTCCTCGATCGCGAGGTCGGCGACCACGAAATTAGGAAGTCCCTCCTCTGTCACGAGAAACTGCCACAATAGAGGGAGTCATCTGGGCCGTAGTAATAGATGGGGTAGTAATCCTACTCAATCGTTTGTAGACCTTCTCCATTGGAGGTATCGTCTCCAGTCAGAAGTTGAGTATGTGTTGCATCATACCCAGAGTCCAGAGATGACAGGAAGACTCCTGTCATTATGGCATTCCGATATGCCTGCTGTTGTTCAGTGCTAGTGGTTATATGCATGAAGCTGTGCAGTTGCTCAAACATGCCTCTGAGATGAGAGAAATGTGCATGGAACGAGCTACCATTCTGTTTGGTCGAAAAATGTCAAACTGCAGCTGAAGGATCTTGATCTCATTCTTTGCATGCTTGTACGTTTCTGCTAATATGTCCCACATAGCCTTTGCTGTTGGCTGATGACAATATCGTTGGCAATCTCCGTGGTAAGTGTCCCAAAGAGCTAAATACGAGCATAGGCGTCATCTTGCTTCCATGAAGCATTGTCCCCAGTCTTGTATGTCAGCTCTAAATAGTCAGAATGTGCTCCTTGTTATGGCACTGCATTAGGGTACGAAACTGCATGGACTACAACTCATAGTTGGTCCCATCCATCTTGACAATGGGAGCCGGGCCCTTGAAGGCACTGAAAGAGGAGAAAACATCACTCTTGTTATCTGACATTGCACCGAGAAGCCGAAACACGGAACAACTGAGGAGTAAATTGATTAAAGTGCGTCTACAGGACCATAAGAAGGAATGGTTGTACTGTAGACTTATACAACCATCCTTATTTCTTTTGTTGAGGTCTAGAGGTGCAAGACGTGATAGAAATCAGGAAAAATCACGTTTTACGAATCAAATCAGACCTCTGTACTGCAGGGAAACAACGGTCGACAACGACTCGGGGGCTGTAGGGGCGTGACTGGTATCCCCTGCGGCGGCGCGGGAGATCGCCGGGGCTGCCTACAACAGTGTTGAAGGCGATGGGGCCACTTTCGGCGGTGCTGGACAGGTCCCCCTGTAGAGGCGCTAAAGGTGCCGGGCCCCCTTACGTCGGCGCTGGAAACACGGGAGGGCTCGAGACTCCCGACGGCGGGGCCGGGGGGGGGGGACGTGTAGGGTTAGGGTGGGATACGAGAACTCTGGTTTAGGACCGTTGCTCCGATACCATGTTAGGAGAAAAATGAATCATATCATAGATGAGACCCTAGGGCTCTCTTATATAGGAGAAAAGCCCCGGGTAAATTACACTAGCGATACACAAAGAAAAGCATAAATAAGAAAAGATGCCGTGAGATACAATTATCTCCACAATATTTGCATCATGCCACTGTTAAATAAAATTTTAGTTTGTATTCATATTTCTTCCATGTCATATTTTTTTAAAACATAAATATTTAAAATTTGAATTTATTTCTATATTTTTGATTATTTTTAAATAAAATAATAGAAATCACATAATCCACATATACTTTGCCTGCCCGCTTACTCACTTCAGAGTGTGCCTGATCGAACAAATACTGCATACTAACTTTCTGAACCTTGAGTGTGAGGTTTGCTAACTAGCTTAACACCACTAAAGTTCTTTTCTTTCTTCTACTATAGTTCATTCAGTCATCATTTTTGAGCTTGTTCACCTTGATGTGTGGGGTTCCAACTGATATCCTAAATCTAGGAGATATATATTATCTTGTTTTTGTGGATGACTTCTCTTATGTTTCATGGACTTTTTTTGAGTCAAACGGAGGAAACACGTTAAGGTGTCTGCCCCAAATATATCAATAGAGGGAGAAAATGAAGACTTATATAAGCCATGACTCAGAGGTGAGTCTTAGCATGAGAGGTTACATTTTCAAGATAAAAACACTAATAGGTAGAGTGCGTTATTTCTAGCCAACCACAAAACCCAAAATGTTGCAATAGGAAGAAGTTCATTTCTGGGGCGATACATCAACGTGTGTAGAGAATCCTAGAAGTCATCTATACTTTGATGGTTCAACCGGTCTAAGTTAGGCTCTTACCAAATAGTGGAAGACTTCTCACAACGAAAAAATAGGTATTCAAAGGTCTTTGTGTGGAAATCACATAATGGACATGAAATGGAGATATTTGCAAAGATCCTTGAACAACAATCCCTCATTAGAATCGTTTTCTTCTCAACAATCACATAAAAAACTATTTTTGCTTGGTAGCTTTAGTCTCTAGATGGTATTACAATCACATATGAGAGTGTTTGCAACTAGAGGTGGAAATCTGTCCACCACTCGGTACACATGCATTACCGAAAACATGTTGTCTTTTCACACCTAATGATCTCTTTCCTTATATGGGCCATCCACTTGACTCAAGTGATCTAGAAGTTGGAGGAATTCCGTTAAGTGCCGATCTGAAAATCTGACACAAACAAAGGCATCCAAAGTCCAGCAATCTGACACACGGGCCTCACGGTTCGACTCTAATGCAAGGAAACACAAAAAGTGGGTGGAAAGACGGTTACTACTCGTCTTGTTGTTAGTCCAGAAAGCAAAATTGCACCATTACCAAGAACCAAGAACATAGCGAAAAAATATAGGAAATCGTGGCATCATCGACCACATTCCTTTCTAAAAAGCCGAGGAAAAAAGGGTATGATTTTAGGGTAAAAAGTCTTGGGCCCTGATGTCGTAAATACCAAAGATGAGCCTGCATGAAAGACCTTCGCTTCTGCCCCAAATCCAGCTAGTCCATTTGAGTAGTAGAGCCCCATTCATGGTCTCTAGATGAGAAACACCAAGTCCATCTGCCGACTTCGGAAGTGTAACAATTTCTCAATATGTTAAATGAATTCCTGACACATTTTGGCTTGTTTTACCCCATAGAAATATCCGCACGATCATCTCTAGTCTGCGATGATTAATAGAAGGTAAAAGGCGTGCATACATGAAGAACACATGAATTGCCGATGGTACGTCTTTAACCAACACCAGTCATCTTCCACATGATAAGATAGTTGCCCTCCAATCAGACATCTTTCTCTCCATCTTCTCAATGATCGGAAGCCAGTCTACCATTCTAAGTCTGCCATTGGTCAGAGGGAGACCTAGGTAACATATTGACAGAGACTTACAATTTGGGCCAGCTCCTCGCTACATGCCCATGTCGTAATAGTTGATCAACCAAACGGAATAGACGTAGACTTGCAACGAATTTGTATAAGACCAGAAGGTTTCCCAAAGATCTCGAGAGTAGCAACCACACCTCTTGATTCGCCTCTACCACCTTCAATGAAGAAGCTGGTATCATTTGCATATTGTAGCATAAGAACACATATCTTCTATAGAAAAACCAATCGTGAGACCATGCTGTGGCACCTGCTCACCATGTAGGGTAGGACATCAATGGCTAAAACAAAAAGCATAGGGGCTAGGGAGAAGCCTCGTCTCACACCTCTCTACGGCTGAAAGAAACTTCCTTCAGGATGATCGTTAACCAACATTGGATAGGACACATAGTGATACATCTTTTCATCCAAGTGATCCAAATATTTGGGAATTCTTGTTTCACAATTGCCGCTCAAAGGAATCACCAGTCGATTGTATCACAAGCCTAGGAAAAACCAACTTTTATCTGCTATGATCTATGGGCCATAGCCATGCTATCGCTAAGCTATCTATTTGGTATAAACACCGATTGGAGAGGCGAAATGATGTGATTCATATCCTGTTAAGTCTAATGGCTAGTACCTTGACAATCACCGGGTAGAATGCATTTGAAAGTGCAATTGGGCGATAGTCCACTCTCTCAAAGACCTCCTTTTGGAGGAGGAAAATTAGGGCCCTGTGCAGTCTCTCAAAGCATGCATTGCCTCTAGCAAACTCCTTAATAATATGCACCATCTCCCTCCCAACTAAAGACCAAAATTCCTTAAAGAAGTAAGCTTGTAATCCATCAGGACCATGATCACCATATGCTTTCAAATTCCAGAATGCATTTTTGACCTCCTCTGTAGTAAAACTCTGAACCAGACTGTTCACATGTTGTTCAGAAAGCTGTTGCTCCCAAGCCAATCCATCTCCACGGTCTACTAACAGATCTCCATGAATAGTCGTGAAAGTATTCCTTAATTGCCCATCCTTTATCAAGATCATCATCAACCCTCCTTTCGCTCACCATAATTGAACGAATCAAATTGTGATGACATCTCCCACTGACCATCCTGTGGATAAATGTTGTATTTGCATCGCCTTCCTTGAGCCACGAATAATGCGACTGCTACTTCCATCCAGTGACTTGTTTTCTAGTCTTCGATTGTGATTATCTCATGCGTTGCTGCTCTCTCTCTAAGCTCCTTTACCTCCAGATCTCTTGCATTTTCTAACTTATCTACTCTACGGATCTCCATCTCTGCTTCTAATCGACGTGCTCTTCTGGCAACTCGAACTTCCCACTTGAAAAAAACAAAGCCTGGTATGTAGAGGAGTCAACTTCTGCCATATGTGTTGTCGTTGAGCTTGAGCATTCCATGGAAGACCAATGGCTAGAGACCAGATCTCTGAAGTTCTTCTGTATCCATGCATACTCAAATCTGAAGAAGCCCTGGGGGACTGATTCTTCACCTAAGTCCCATATCAGAGGAGTGCGGTATGGCCTGGATTGTAGCCTAGACTAAGAGGTTGAATAAGGAAACAACTCCAGAAGCTCGGTTGACACCAAGAAACGATCGATACATGAGCGGGAATCGGAGTTCCTCCATGTAAATATGGTATCTGGAGCATCAATCACCTCTAGCATCATCTCATCAATCAAGAACTTGGATATTGTCCTCCATCTGGCCTTGGGCGGTTAGAAGAAAGCATGGTCAGATTGAAGTCACCCGCGATCAGTCAAGCTTCTCCTGAGCAAGGCCCTAAATGTCGATTTCGGTCACCATTTCGGTGACCGATTGAAACGGAATTTCGATCGAATTTTGGTCAAAATTCGATCAAAATTTCGACCATTTCGATCATTTTTGTACTAGGGCCCCATATTTCTGACATTTTGGCCATTTCGGTCGAATTTTGTTTCGACTAGATATCGATATTTGACATAAATTCGACCGAATTTTGCTAAAATTTGAGGCCATGCTCGGAGTAGTGACTTCCGATGTCGTGAATATCAACCCATAAGTCTGATCTTTGGTCTGGTGAATAGGGTTCCTATTCACAAGAAACAGACAGATTTGTGTCCGCATTTAGATTCTCCAACAACACAATCAAACCATGTCTTCTCCTAACCTTCGAGACAAAAGAAAACAGAGTCTTTCCACGCAATGATTACTCCCTCCCCAGCATAGCCCATTGTACCCAATGTTATGAAATCCGACAGAGACCCAACACCTGGGATGCTCTACATGTGACTTGAGCAGGTGGGAAGTTTAGTTTCTTTTAACATAACAATATCAATATATCACAAATCCAATCCTTCAATAGAAAACAAATCGATCTTCCCTTTTCCGAGTCCCCTGGACCTCTCACATTCCAAGTTAAAATCTTCATTAAGGAAACTGATTTTTACCTGATGTTGAAATTACACGCGCTACCTGGGAAACTTGGGCTTTAAGCGTCAAAACAATAGTGGTCCCTTCCCTGTTGTAGCTTAACGTTTCTTGTTTCTATAACGTTTCATATTTTGGCTATTTCTTCTCCCCAAAGAAGAGGAGGAAGACGAGGACGTAGTTTGAGCATCCCCTGCACCAATTGACAACTGACCAGACCCTGATGAACCCTTTAGCTGAACAACAGCCTCCAGCGCAACCATCACCCAATCAAATGATATGGTCCATGGAGCATTCACAAACACTGAGGACGTGGCCATGAGGGTTTCACCAACATGCCGGAAAGTCGCTTTAGCGTCCCCAGCCTGCAAAGATGTTTCACAAGCAACCATCTCTGCATTTTTTACCTAACGATCCTGTTTGGAAATCAACTAGAGCTTGATCGATAAAGCTCTCAGCTAAGTTCAATCCCTCGTTTCAAGATATGCTCTTCGACTGGTGTTTTACATGTTGATGGCATTTCTCCAATACACGACGAGGGTCAAGAGACAATCGAGCAACTGATAACAAATCCTTCCATAGCTCTTAGAAAGGGGTCAAAATAGTGCATCAAGCACCTTATTTTCGTCGTCGTATCATTTTCAGACCTTGGATCTTCTTATAAAATGGTCTGTTGAAGCACTATTCACCATAAATGTTACTCATAATCATGAGAAAACACTTCATGACTCGAGTTGATGACCGCCACTCGAAAATAAAATGACTATTATTTCACATCATACATGGCAGCTTGTCGGTCAACCCAACCTAGTGACAACAAGGTGATTCGATCTATTTGGGTATTTATAATGAAATATAAGACCGATGGATTGATTGCTCGGTACAAGGCTTGTATAGTTGCATAGGATTTATTGAGATATACGATGTTGATTTCTTTGACACCTTCTCAGTTGCTTGTTCTCCACAATACGCAACACAACTTGATTGGCCTTTGCACCAACTTGATGTGAAGAATGCATTCATATATGGTGACCTATAGGAAGTCATATACTTGCAACAACATCTCATCTTCAAGGCTTAAAGAGAGTGTCAGGAGGTTTTCTTACTATGCAAAGCTATCTATGGGCTTAAACAAAGCCCTTGAGCTTGGTTTTAAAAGCTATCAAAGGTCTTAGAAAATCTAGGGCTTTCCATGCCATCGACAAATAATTTTTTATTCGTATGTAAGAACAGAAAAGGAACAATGGTAATGCTGGTTTATGTGGATGGTATGATCCTCACACGAGATGACTCCGACTTTATAAAGGTGAAGAAGCAACTAGTCGAAATATTTGTGGTCAAATACCTAGGGCCTAGTTATGTCCCAATGAAATTATGCTACATATATATTATAAGAGATATGGATGCTTGGATCTAAGCCAAGACAGATGGATCTCAATGCATACATCTATGAACCAAGAATTATAGAAGATATAAGTTGTTACAAAGGGTTAGTGGGTGAATAACTGTATCTAACCATCATGCGATCATATATATCGCTTGCAGTTGGCAAGCTAAGTTAGTCATGACCTCTATCACCTCAGCACACTTTAATGCATGTATAGTGATCTTGATATATATTGAGCCTTCTCTAGGGAAAGGCCTAGTGTTACCAAAGACAATGCCTTTGACCTTGTAGCCTATTCTGATGTAGATTATGGAAGATGGGTTTTGGACAGAAAATCTTTAACTGGGAACTGCATATACCTTGTAGGAACTTGGAGTAACAAACAAACAATTACCTCCCGCTAATGCTGAGAATGAATACAAAGCTAATGCTCATGCAACAACATAAGTAATATGGATTTGATCCGTACTTGCAAATCATCATGGCACTCCCATCGACATTATTGATCTCCGACGTGATAATCGAGCAATAATTCTTATAGCCCACAACCCCATGTTTTAGGAACGTACAAAACATGTGGAAGTTGATTTCCATTACACCAAATCTAATACAAAGGTGGTCACTGTTGTAAAAGTCGGCCGACTAGGCCGATTAGTCGTCCCGACTAGTTGAGTAGGTGGGGTAGTCGACTCGACTAGGCCTAGTCGGCCATTAGTCAGTCAACCTGACTAATTGGGTCGACTAGTCAGCCTAGTTGGCTGACTACAAGACCGACTTTTACATAGAGATTTTTTTAATTTTTCGATTTTTTAAAAGCAACTAGTTCTAATATGCTTAATGTTATATTTAAAGATAACTACTTTTATTTCATTATGATAGTATAGAAAATGTACAAATCATTGTAAATATATAAGAATATCTGTTAAAAAATTCAAAACCGACTAATGGCCGACTAGACTTGATTAATCGCCCGACTGCCTATTAATCCTTAGTCAATAACCCTGCCGACTGAGTACCGACTACTGCTTTCTGCAACCTTGAAGATGGTTGCTTCATACTCTTAGCATACCTTCTACAGATTAGATCGTTGACAACTACTATCCACCTCATCAATCATGTCCCTTTAAATGTACCAAGCCTTCTCTCACCATAAGTAGGGTTAACTATATGGATTCTTGCTCAAATCCATGTTGAAAGATTCGACTAGTTTTTACACTGGTCGTCGACTGCCTAACGCCATGGCCTCAATTTTCAGTGAAATTCGGTCGAATTTCTGTCGAATATCGATATCCAGTCGAAATCGAAATTTGACCGAAATGACGGAAATGACTGAAATATGGGGGTCCTAGTACAAAAAATGACCGAAATGATCGAAATTCCGGTCGAAATTCCACCGAAATTCTGTTTTAGTCGATACCGAAATGGTGACCGAAACCGACATTTAGGGCCTTGCCTAACGCAACTCCTGCAAGAGTGGGATTTGAACCCTGGTCTTTTGTGTGGGTAGACACACTGTACTACCACTAGAGACGCTTTGCGTGTTTATCCATGTCCCTTTATCCATATTTAATGGTGACATATCATACTCCTTGAAAATGTACTCTTCCACGCAGAGACTCTCTTCGAGTCCTGGCTCCCGTAAGGTAACCTCGATATTCTTCCTTTTCTAATAAAAGTTAGGGCGAGCATCTTTGCGTTTTCCCCCTTTCTTACCTCAAAAAAATATCATACTCCTTCCACCTTAGTGGGAGTCTGTTTCCCATGCCTTGTCATGTTTTTGGGTGTATCATGCTTGTTTATTTGTTTTGAATATCTGACAAATTATCAACTTTCTCAGTCAAACAAGTCTTTCTTGGATACTCACACTTAAAAAGGGTTATAGATGATATTATCTCGTTGCTCATTGCTACTATGTATCTATTGATGACTCATTCATTGAAAGTCAAGTTCCATGATTAATTTGTGTTTGACATCCCTTTGGAATTTCCACCTCCACTCTAGATTCATTAGACGAGGAATCGAAAAATGATTGAAGTTACCTTATCAATACCACTTGGTGATATAAATGACCATTCTAGCTCAGATGTTTGTCCATCTTCTCACGACATCTCCTTAGTTCCGCACACGTTCAAAGATGATAGTTCTATAGCACTATGCAAACACGTAAGATTGTGTACTCTTCATCCCACCCACATTATATTTGTATTGATAACCTTTATGCTGATAATAGAAAGGTTTGCACTTTGCAATTGCTCTTATGAATTTTATTTTCAAAGGAAAAGGATTACGTTATAAGTTTATAACTGTGCATGATTCGGGTTGTAAAAGTGCAACATATGATGAAATCGAGGCACTTACCTTATGTGTCACCCAGGTGTTACACCACTGTCTTGTAGATGGATTTTCACTAGCAAACATAATGAAAATAGCTTTGTTGCTTGCCTTAAAACTCACTTGGTCACTAAATGTTTTTATTCAGATATATACTATCAATTACTTTGAGAAGTTCTCGCTTCTGCCTGAATGGGATCCATAAGGATGATTATCTCTATTGCTGCTATTCGAAATTGGCTGATTTTTCAGCAAAATGTGAAGGACGCCTTCCTATACGATTATCTTGAGCATGAACTTTATACATCACAACGACGTTGTTATGCTGTTTAGGTCGAGCTTGCATGTTGATTACGAAAAGCCATCCATGGTTCACATGCTAGGTTTGATCATCTCATCTCAGAAGCCATTGGTCTCAAATGCACAAGTGATCAATCTGTCCTTGTCGGACATTATACTCATGGCACTATTATTCTGGATGTCTACGTTGATGATATAGTTCTTATATGAGATGATACTTTGGAAATTCTGGAATCCAATGACTTTCTACAGAAAGCCATTTTGACAAAAGACCTTGGCCCTCTACGATATTTTCTTGGGATAAAAAGTTACCCGCACCACGAGATGTCCTCTCCGACAGAAGTACACATGATATTTTGTGGGAGTTGGGCTTTTGGGGAGCAAAGCCTCTTCCATTCCTGTAAAAGCCCACATTTCTGATGATACGTTGTTGGAGGACACATTGATATATGTATGTAGTTGGTAAGCTACTATATCTTACTGTTAATCATCTAGATATTTCATATGCTGTAAGCAGGACCGGTCGGTGTATGGATCAACCAAAATATTGCTACTGGAATGATATGCTTCTTATACTCTACCTATTCACGCCGAGGGGCCACGCACAACACTAAGTAATCCAAGGCAACCCATTGGAATTATTTTCTTATCATTCATGGCTTAATTCTCGCCTAGCCTGAGTTACCAGCGACAGGTCTTGCCTGAATTCCCTTATATAGATAGACTAGAATACTGCCCTTAAAGGAAGACCTCGGACTTCTGAGTGTAATTAGTCTTATTGTGCTTATGGATGGGAAGTTCAGCGGCGATGGACTGCGTATTTTTTATCGGCAAGACTATCCCCAGCTAGCCCAATTGGGTAGAGTTAGGATCAACCGAAGCGGTCAGGTTGACATTTAGGGCGACAAAAGGTCAAGTTGATAAAGTCGTAAACAAACTTTAAAGATGATCAACGCTTTGGCTTTCCTCTCCTACTGAGGGATTGAACTCGCAAACAGAGTGTGATCCTCACATTACTTTTTTTGTTTTGGCTTTCTTCAATATTGCGAAAGAAAGGGCTAGTTACCCTATAATATTATAAAATTTTTATCAACTGAACATCAAATCAAATTCGGGGGCTAGAGTCGATGTTCTTTATTGAGTCTCCACGCAAGGATGTTCGCAGAACCAGATAAGACTCTCTTGATTCTGCCCTGCTAGATCTTGCAAGCTTTGACCACTCGCATCTTTCTTTGAATGAAAGAGAGAGAGCCTCCTCGCCGACCCCACATTGTTGTGCCGTGGATCCTAGCTTACCTGCTCCCCATTAATATAGATACATAGAAAGAATCCATTCTTCTTTTGCCGCTAACTGCCTTTGTCCTAGATTGATATTTAAAAGGCTATCTGGAGAGGGTCTCTTCTATAAAAAGTCTAATTGTTTCTATCTTTGTGCCTATCCTGATGCTAACTATGCTGGTTCTCTGATGATCATCGCTCTTGACTGTATCTGCTCTCTTTCTTTCTGGAAAATTTGTCACCTGGCGATGTAAGAAGCAAGCGTTGTGGCAGATCTAGAGCAGACGCGAGGGCTGAGTAGCTATGACACGAATGTCATGTTCCATTTATTCTCCACACCATAACGAGCTACTTGTTTTCTTTCATGCTTATCCTTGATACACCTAACCCGTGTAAAATTGTTCATCTGTTCCTTAGCCTTTGCTACTTATACATTTGTTTCAAGTCAAGTTTCGTATATAGATGCTCCGAAGCTTTTGTCTTCCCTTCACGAATCATATTTTTCGCTTCTTTCTTTACCTTCATAGACTTTGCCAACTTTCGTTGGTTTACCAAGAGATGATGTTAAATAGTTAAGCTCCCACGTGGAATGTCCCTGTAATTTGTACAAGACAATGGGTCTCTTCTCCTTCATAAATAATCAAATATGTCTTTGTTGAACCACTCTTAAAAATGATCAAGTGTCAGTCTCTTTTCATGAAGAAAATATTTGCTACATCAAAGTCAAAGGCTACTGTAAGTAAGATCAAGAAAATCTTGTCTTCATTTCATCACCATAACCATGGCCACCATATACACTTTAAGCAGCCTTTTTAACATGTCCATTCAAATCTCCAGTCAAACTAATCATTTCCCTGTGAGATATCTCGAAAATTCTTTCCAACTCCTTCGAAAGCTCCTTTTTTGATTCTTTCATCTAGACCTACTTCGGGTGCATATGCCTTTAGGATGTCCGCTCTCAAAATCATTTAATCATTTCATCTTGATGTGTAAACCACCTAACTTCACTACTCTTTCCTTTAGTTTTTATGCACAATAGTGCTAATCCCGTTCCGTGTTACTCTCCTTTCCTAAATACTAACTTAAAGCCCAGTCCTTCGACCTCGTTAGTTTTTCCTCCGCACCATTTTGCTTCTAGTAAGCATAAGAGAGTAATCATCTTGCTAATCATTGTGCTTATTGACTCCATTTTCTTACCAGAGTATCGATATTCCAGTTCCCCAATGCGTAACTTGTTTTCCTATACTAGCTTTCTTCACCATCCTTCCACCAAGATGTTGAAACTTTTTGTTTTGTTTGAGCTACAACTTGTCGGCAATCCAGTAGGATTAGCCTTTTTACTTGTATGTGTCTTCCATGCGAGAATCCTTGTAAACATCGCATTACAATCATGCGAGGGTGCATTGGTCTTTTACCTTGGCGGAGGGCTATCTAATGCAACCATCATATACCCGTGCTTTGGTTCGATAATGAAGGGCATAATCTTAAATCTTACAACGGAGGGGTTATAGATCACATCAAATATTAGAAAAACTTTTTAGGAATAATGGATGTTGAAGATTCGCATCATCTCATTTTTTATAGGAGAAAGGATGCCCGAGATGGGTGGTCCTAAAAAATAACATAATCATATCTTTCTCACAAGAACCTGTAGGGCGTAGAAAAGTTGAGATAATAACGGCTGATTGATGAGAAAAAAGACAAGTATAGGTTCAGAAAACAGGCATTCATAACATACTTAGCTTAGAATGATTAGAGAATGGACAGAGTAACATAGTGAGGTTTGCTCGCATCAAATGACATGCACATGATATGCGAATATATTGAGTTGTTGCCTGTGCTTTAGAATGCAAGCTAAAGAAAATATCGGTAATTGTTTTGCCGAAAGAGGCAGAAGTGCAGATACAATGGCAAATAACTTGGCTGAGAATAGTCGGTTGGAGTCAAACATCATGGCTGTGTGACATCTAGCAATGAAAATGGATATGGATGTCTAAATTTCTGCTTAGCACATTCGAAAATTTTCAAATATGGTATCTGTTGTTGAGAAGTTTTTATCTTACCATATTATGTTTTTAGTTTATGTTTTCTTTGGGTATCACTTATGTAATTAACCTATGGCTCTTCTCATATATAAGAGAGCCCTGGGATCTCTTTTATCATATGAATAATTTTTATCCCAACATGGTATCAGAGCAACGGTCCTAGACCGGGGTTCTCGTACCAAACCCTAACCCTAGCCCTACCCGCCCCCCTCCTCTCTCTCTCTCTCGGTGCGCCGGCCTTCGCTGCGCCCCCTCTCCACCTTCTTCCGCTGCCACGCCACCGCTACAGCCGCTGCCAGCGGCAGCTGGGCCCTCCTGCGGCCTCTCCTGCACGTCGCTCCACAGCCGAAGGCCCATCTCCGACCCGCCCTACCCCTGGCACCATCGTAGGGCCCCTTTCGCTACCGTTGGGGGTTGGTGCACAACCTTTTGTGCAGCACTGAGGTCTGATTTAGTGTGGAAACAGGGATATAATCTGATTTATCCCTTCTTTTGAGGCCCTAGACCTCCAACAAAGATCTAGGGATGAGTGTATAAGTCTACAAATACTACTCATCCCTCCTATGTTACTGTAGCAAATCTATTCTTGATTTGTTCCCCGCTTGTTCCATGTCTTGGCATATTGAAGCATGTCAAAGAATAAGGGTGACGTGTTCTCCCCTTCCAGTGCCTTCAAGGTCCCGACACCTATTGTGAAGATGGACGGGACCAACTACGAGTTATGGTCCATGCAGTTTCGTACCCTAATGCAGTGCCACAACAAGGAGCACATTCTGACTGACTCGGAGCTGACGGACAAGACTGGGGCAAATGCATCATGGAAACAAGATGATGCCTATGCTCGTATCTGGCTCTCTAGCACAAAGATTGCTAATGATATTTTCAATCAGCCAACTGCAAAAGCCACGTGGGATATATTGGCTGCTACCTACGACCGGGCAAAGAATGAAAGCAAGATCCTCCAATTCCAGTTTGACATTTTCTCGACTAAGCAGAATGGTTGACCTCTCCATGCACATTTTTCACATCTGAGAGGCATGTTTGAGCGCCTCCATAGTTTCATGCCCATTATGGCCAGCGTGGAACAACAACAGTCCTATCGGAATGCCACTATGACTGGAGTATTCCTATCATCTCTTGACTTAGAGTACGATGCAACTCGTACTCAACTTCTGACCGGCGAGACCATACCACCAATGGAAGAAGTCTACAAACAACTGAGCAGGATTACTACCACACCTACATCTACGCCACAACCGACGTCCTCGGCTATAGCTGCTTCTCGTGGACGAGGCAGTGCGTCCCAATTCCCTGGCCGTGGATCTCGTGGTAGAGGTGGAGGCCGTCAGCGTGGTCCATGTTCTTATTGCCGTCGTCCTGACCACTCAGAGGAGACATGCTTTCACAAGCATGGCTTTCCGGCGTCTGCACGTGTTGCTGAGATAAAACGCATACCATCCACCATTCTTGGAGAGAAGAGTCCCTTCTCGATTGCGTTTCACGAGATGAAACTCTTCACACTTACACCACGGGTATTTAGATCGGTAGCTTTTGTCCATGACTTTACTCCTGGTCATGACAAGCTCTCACCTAGAGCTGTCAAATGTATCTTTGTTGGTTATTCTCGTACCCAAAAAGGGTATAGATGTTTTGATCCTGTTGGGAGAAAATACTATGTGAGCGTTGATGTTACATTTTTCGAGTCTATTATGTATTTCTCTCCTACGTGTGACATGTTATCTAATACTGGTTCTAGAGAGGATGTTGTGGTACCTCCACCTCTATCTTCTACATCTCATGCTCCATGCGATGCCCCTCAATCATCAACACCTCCACCCCCACCCCCACCACCACCAACACCTCCACCTCCACCTCTTACCACAGAATCTACATTCTTACCTCATGTTTATACTCGCAGGTCTTCTACTCGCCCCTCTGCTCGTGTGTCGTCAACATCATCCACCATGCCTCAGGTATGTCATGAACATGTTACTTCTACTGATGGCACTGGAGATTTGCATAATGAACAGGAAAAGTTGGTTCCAAAGGACAGTGAGGCTGATGACCTGGAGATACCGATTTCTCTAAGGAAACCTCGTCGCCAATGTGCCACATATCCGATGGCTACACATGTTTCCTTGGATCATATGTCAGAGAACTACAAGAAGTTTATAGTGAGACTTTTTGTTGTTACTATCCCACGGACGTATCAGGAGGCACTCCAGGACAGTAAGTGGCATGGAATCAAATTTCGCGATATTTCGACGAAATTTCGTCGAAATATCGGTTTTGGCGGGTCTGGGCTTTCAAAACTGCTATATATATATCGATATCCACGGTTTCGAGCGAAATCTCGCGAGATCTCGTTGAGATTTCGGCTCAACTCGAGATATCGACCGACAGAGGGAATCTTGCATTAAAATATTCGTCGAGATGTCGATATCTGTCTAAATTTCGGTCGAAAGCACCACATTTCGACCGAGTTCAGGAAGAAGCATATCCAACTTCTTCCAAGCTCTTCTTCCTTCGAGGTAAGCCAAATTAGGCTAATTCTTCATCAAATTCATAATTTTTTAGGGGTTTCACTCTTAGGATGTTGATATAGCTTGGCATGGTGTTTATTTTGAGATTTCCGAAATATAGCTTTAAATTTGGAGACGAAAGTTAGGGCTTTTGTGTTTTGATTGCACAATAGTGGTTGCTATGAGCATGGTATCTCGGATCTGAAGTTAACATGAACTAAAACATAGTTTGAGAACATTTTGTTAGATCTATATAAGAGGAATTGGGGCTTTTGAGGTTTAATGTGGAACGATAATGAGTTGGGTTATTATAAATTCGGATCTTAAGTTATGGAAGTAGAAATCGTAATTCAGAATTTTTTTGATTAATAAAATTTTAAAAATTAGAAAATCCGAAAATCATATGTTAAATATTTAGGTTTTTGTACATATTTTGTGTCACTTAGGTAGTCTTTCATAAAATGGTCCCCTAATTGCTAGATCTAAGACCCTAAGGGTGTGTTTGGATAGTGGGTTTAGGTGGGTTAAACTGGTTGCAGGTAACCCATTTTTGGGTTTTGGTGTTTGGATAGAGGGTTAAACTGGGGGTGGGTTAGAAGTGGGTTTATTGTGATATGATTGTATTGAAGTTTGAAAAAGTGAGTAGTTATTGCGATGTGATTGTATTGGAGTTTGAAAAAGTGAGTAGAAGTGGAGTAGTTTATAATTTTTATATGATATGATGGTATAATATATTATTTTTTGATGGAATAGATGGAATAAAATTAATTTATTTAATATTTAAAAAAGGGAAAATGTGGGATCCACTTGGAAAGAGAAAGAATGGGGTAAGGGGGGTAAACTCCCCAAAAGGGGGTTTACCCCCCTACCCGAACGACACCTAATGTATAGATCTAAGGTTGTTTTTCTGAAAATGGAATATTAGGTGTTAGAAAAATTAAATATATAATAATTCCGAAATTTAAAACATAAAATAATTTGCATATTCATAAGCGGTCGCATTGTATGCCAACTTGATGATTGTTCTTGAATTTCCTCGCAGATTTCGATGATCATCACCATGGCACATTATGGTTCCGGATCTGGATCTGACAGTTCTGATGATCAGAGGGGCGATTTCAGTGGGGACATTGGCTAGAGCCAGAGGTATGCCTCCGCTCCTGATGGAAATAAGGCCAAGCCACAATGCAATTTTTGTGGAAAGAAGTAGGGAGGAGGTGGGATCACAAGGATGAAGCAACATCTTGTTGGCAATAACAAGAATGTTGCCTGGTGCACGCGTTGTCCCAAAGATGTGAGGGACAAGGTGAAGGCCAGCTTGGACGGGAAGAAGGAAAAGGAGAGAGAGGGTAAAAAGGGAAGAACAAATGAAGGAGTTCATGTTCGAGAAAGAATTCAACATCATTTCTGATTCAGACGACGATGACTTTGTGTACCCCGCCGACATTCAGACTGCAGCGGAGAGGAGGGCATATAGAAGGGCTACACAAGAATAATTGAGGAGCGAGTTCGAGAGGAGAGAACCTGGTGGTGCACGAGGCGACTTCTATGGTGCAGGTGGGAGTGAGAGTGGTTCTGGAGGTGCACCAGTACCACCATCCACCAAGAAACACAAGGGGAAGGGAATTGAGCCCTTCTCGACGAGGAGCGAATCCATGCAATACAAGGAAAGTAAGGATCCGAGGCAGAAAACGGTGAAGGGAATGTTAACCAATGCACGAGAAAGGGTGGGAAAGGCCATCAGCAAGCTCTTCTTTGGGGAGAGCATTCCTGCCAACAATGCAGGCGGGCCATTTCTGCAGCATGCCATTGATGAGATCGTTGCAGCGGGAACGGGAGTGAAGGCTCCTACATCCTACGAGATCATGAACAAATATCTGGGGATGGAGGAGGAGTTGAATGAGTACATCGCCGAGTTGAGGAGGAGATGGCCAAAGTACGGGGTGACATTGATGTGCGATGGGTGGACGAGCTACACGAGGAAACAGATCATCAACTTCCTTGTCTACTGCGATGGGAAGACAATCTTCTTGAAATCTGTTGATGCATCTGAGCATGTGAAGGACCACAAGTATCTGCTGAAGATGATGAAGGACGTTATAAAAGAGGTTGGGAAAGAGCACATTGTGCAAATTGTGACGGATAACGGCAGCAACTTCAAGAAGGCTGGTGAAATAATAATGAAGTCCAGCAGCTACGAAATTTTTTGGACACTGTGTGCTGCACATTGCATTGATTTGATCCTAAAGGATTTCAACAAGAGAAAGCTCGTCTCAAGGGTGGTGGAGAAAATACGAGTGATCACCATAAATTCATTTACAACCACGGCAAAGTGCTGGCACTGATGAGGCGGATGTGCAATGTGGAGTTGGTGATGCCTGGCATCACACGCTTTGCAACCAATTTTATAGCGTTGCAAAGCCTCAAACAATATAAGACAAGTTTGAAAATCATGTGTTGCCCAGGTGAGTGGTTCGAGATACCTGAAGCTCGAACTGAAGGAGGACGGAAGGTGGAGATATTGATCAATGATATCTCCTTTTGGGATGACGTGACTCGGGTCACGAGGATCATGGATCCAGTTGTTTCTGCATTGCGGATCGTGGATGGCGATAAGAAGCCCACCATGGGAGTCATCTACGAGGCAATGCGCTGCATGAGAGAGAAGGTCAGAGAAGCGGTTGGAAAGGGATCCAAAGCATGGTTGGACATCATAAACGAGCGATGGTCCAAGATGCTCTCACATCCTCTTCAAAAGGCCGGTATGTATTATGTAAAAATCTAATCTTTTTCATTTTTAAAATTTTTGTAGATCTTTAGAATATGACTTTGTATCCAGCTTATTACTTCAATCCTAAGTACCAATACAAGAATGGACTTGGTACAAATGCTGACCTTCTAGCAGCCGTACTAAGTGTGGTGGAGAAGCTCGTCAAGGACGAGAAGTTACAGATCTTGTGCATGAACGAGGTAATCCTCAATTTCTAGCTAAATTTGGAGTCACAAAAATTTTTGTTAAGATGGATTACGACTTAAATTTATGTATGCACTGTGTAGGTTAAGTATTTCCGGGATGCGCTGGGTTCTTTCGGTCGGATTACTGCGGTAAATGGACGGGGCAATACTCTTCCTGGTAGGGACGAAGACAAATAAAATCACTGCTTGTGTGTTCATTTATTCCTACTATTGATTTCTCTGTTTTTCTTTTTTTGCAGCCGAATGGTGGTTGTTATACGGGATGGAAGTTCCCAACCTTCGAAGTGCGGCAGTAAAAGTGTTGTCTCAAACCGCATATGTCGGCGGTTGTGAGAGGAACTGGAGCATGTTCGATTTGATCCATTCCAAGAGATGGAACATGTTGGGAGAAAAGAAGCTCAATGACATTGTCTACGTGCATTACAACTTGAGGCTGAAGTTGAAACATGTAAGGGAGAGACAAGACAAAGATGACTACACAGACCCTATTGATCTTGTATACATTTTCAAGATGCACGATGACGATGCTGATGAAGACGTTCTCCAGAGGTAGATGGATTCCAATGGTCCCCCGTTCTCGATCAACCAGGTGGAAGACCAAATGAGAACATAAGCCAGCAAATGGGAGCAGATGTAGGTGACTATTTGGCAAGATCCGGGCGGATTACAGACCCTGTTGGAGGGTGAGATTGATGCGGCAGTTGATGAAATTCTCTCCAGTAGCTCCAAATCCAAATCGAAGTCAAAGGATGACAATGAAGATGATGATGATGATGATAATGTTGGTCGTGGTGGACCTGGTTGTGTGGGGAAACAAACTCAGGTGGGTCAGGAGGGGGTGGTCGTGGACCACAAGATACCAGATTTGAGGAAGGGCTACATGCAGGACATAAATATATGGAGCGACAGAGGAACACACACGGACAGTTTGTTCCAAGTCCGAGTCCAAGACCTATGGATTACGAGTACGGTTGAGGCCATCATCCAACCAACAACTACGTGGACGATTTCACATCATCTGTAGGTTCTTTGAGCTGCATGGAAATTGACAGCCCATATCGCGGAGGAACACCAAGTCCTTTAGGCGGATATGAATCGTCACACGATGAGAGATCATTTGGCGTCTTCCCGGAATACTTTCATGCTCCTCCTCCAGGACCTCCTCCTCCTCCTCAGTATGCACCTCCATCATATTCATATGGTTACAGTGGGTATGGGGGATACAGTAACTACAACGGAGACAACTAACAAGGTAGCCAACTTGAGCAGAGCCAGGGCAACTTCTTTGGGGGTGACAACTACGGTTTCTTCCCTGAGTACACGCCAGTTCCTCCTCCACCTCCGCAGAGATCTTCTCCTACTATGTCGTCGTCGTCCCGAGGATCTCATGCCGGTAGTTCGCAACCTCGTCGTGCCACTCGTGATACCGGATCTAGTGCTGCTTATCCTCGTCTCGGGATACCCATAGGCATTGATGACCACAAATACAGGTAGTATGTGATGGATTACAAGGCCATGTACTCGTACATGACATGGGAGAACTACTGCGAGTTCATTGAATCTACGATGCGTTATGAGAGACAACAAGGAAGGGGGGGCCATTCAGATCCACCGCGCAACTCTTAATTCTGAACCAAACATGTCACTAGGTATTATATTTTAATCTTTTATTGCATTGATCATTAATGTGCATGTTCTTAATAATTCTCACTTCTTGTAACTTGTAAGACTATTACGTTGTTATTATGTATTAACTATTAACAAGTAACAACAATATGTTCGATATGGTGTGTGTCTGTCACATACTGTCATAGTCGTAGACTCATAGATGATAAGATGATTGCTATGTATGCTGTATTTGTAAGCCTATAGGTGTACATCTATTGTTTCATTGTTTGAACTTTGAAGTACTTAGATTAAATCCATTTGCAATATCTAACATTTTTACAATATGACCAATATGACCGATATGGTCGATATGATCGATATCTCTATATAAGGGGTATGTCATATGGTTACAGTGAAATAATTATGTATTCATATGTTATTTATTGTTCTAATAACTTAGAATACCGAAATTTACAATAAAATTGGGGAAAATCATATTTTTTAGCCTTTTCTGACATTTCCACCGAAATTGTCGAAATTTCCGGAAATTTCGGTATTCCAGCTCACCGAAACGAGATCGAAATCGAGATTTTGAACCTTGGTAAGTGGCTCCTTGCTATGGAAGAAGAGATGGCGGCTCTGCGATCACGTGGCACATGGAGCATTGTCTCTGCTCCACTAGGTGCATATGTTGTGAGCTGTAAATGGATATTCACCGTAAAACAAAGGGCCGATGGCAATGTCGACCGATTCAAAGCAAGGCTTATGGCTCGGGGGGTTCACCCAAACCTATGGGGTGGATTATCAGGACACCTTCTCTCCAGTAGCAAGAAATTCGACACTACGCATTCTGCTATCTGTTGTCGTTTCTCGGGACTGGCCTCTGTACCAACTTGATTTAAAGAATGCCTTTCTATATGGGGATCTACAGGAGGAAGTATATATGCAACAACCACCATGTTTTGCTACTTTGGGGGAGTCTCAGAAGGTGTGCCGACTTCACAAAGTGATTTATGGCCTGAAGCAGAGTCCGAGAGCTTGGTATCAAAAGCTATCGGAGTTGATAGAGCAGAAGGGGTTTGTGCGTTCTACTGCGGACCACTCACTGTTTGTACAGAGGACGCCTAGAGAACTGCGGCCATTCTTGTCTATGTGGATGATATTGTCATTACAGGGGATGCTGAGCAGGATATTCTTACTATCAAGGAGTTCCTTGGTCAGCAGTTTGTGACTAAGGACCTTGGCAATCTTTGCTACTTTCTTGGATTAGAGTTCGCCAGGAACCAGTGTTGACTCGTAATGACTCAAAGAAAATTTGTTATGGACCTTCTATCTGAGACATGTATGACAGGGTGCAAACCTACCTCTACTCCTATGGATGCAAGCATGAGATTGTATGATGAGGACACCGAAGAGATTGACAGGAGAAGATACAGAGAGCTTGTTGGGAAGCTCCTATACGTCACCATTACCAGGCCGGATATTGCTTTCGTTGTTAGCGAAGTCAGTCAGTTCATGTAGCAACCCAGGAAGGTGCATATGGATGAAGTTCATATGATCTTGAGATATTTGAAGACTTCACCTGGATCTGGCCTTATATTCAGTAGGGGTACATCACTTAAGGTGACAGGATGTGCAGATGCATATTATGTTGGTTGTCCCAGGGACAGAAAGTCTACTTCTGGTTTTGCTATCTTTGTAGGCGGCTCTCTTATCTCATGGAAAAGCAAGAAGCAGACGGTGGTGGCCAGATTTAGTGCTGAATCTGAATACTGGGCTATGACACAAGGATGTACAGAGATGATGTGGGTTAGATCAGTATCAACCGGCCTTACTATTGAGGTTTCTCTTCCTATGAAACTTTTATGTGATAAGCAAGCTGCTTTATTTATTGCCAATAACTCGGCATTTCATGAGCGGACAAAACATATTGAGGTGGATTGTCATTACACTAAAGACAGGATCCCTAAAGGTCTTATATCCACCTCTCATGTTTCCACAGGAGATCAGACGATAGATATCTTCACGAAGGCTCTGGCTAGAGGTCCATTTCAGAGATGTTGTTCCAAGCTGAGCATGATTGATATTTATGCTCCAGCTTGAGGGGAAGTGTTGAGAAGTTTTTATCTTACCGTATTATGTTTTTAGTTTACGTTTTCTTTGGGTATCACTTATATAATTAACCCATGGCTCTTCTCTTATATTAGAGAGTCCTGGGATCTCTTTTATCATATGAATAATTTTTATCCCAACGGTATCCATATTGAAATATTAATCGAATATGGATAGTTATAAAAAATTTCCAAATACGGATATGGTAACATCAAAATATTCTTCAAAAACAACAAAAAGATATGGATTCTTATTTAAATATCCAAATATAAAAATACTTATATATTACAATATAGTATATTATGTTTAGTAAACAACTAAGTTAAACCCAAGTCCATGCATCTCTTCGACCTCCGACAATCACTGCGCCTCTTTGTCTCTACAACTTCATAGGAATCCCAATGGGCCAATCATCATGTAGGCTTCACTCCCTCGACGACTATATCTGTAGAGCAACCCTTTTGCGATTATAACTTTAACTGGTTGGCTAAATTTTTTTTATCATGGTATGTATATATATGGGATGTTTACACCTATAACCCTAAGTAGTTTCGTAATTACACCGTAAACCCTTGATAATTCATTATTACACCAAAACCTTGAATAAATGCTCCGTCATCTACAACCACTCCTTTCCCCTTCATCCACTGACCACCACCCCTCTCTTCCTCCTCCAGCCCCCTCCTCCTTCCTCCGACGACCACCTCCTCTAGCCCCCTCCCTCTCCTCTGACGACCATCTCTTCCAACCCCTCCCCCTTCTTTCGGTGACCACCTCCCCCTTCCTCTTTCATCCCACTCTCCCTTCCTCCATCGACCACCTCCCCCCTTCCTCCTCTAGCCCCTCCCCCTTTCTCCACCCACAACTCCCTCCAACCCCCTCCCCCATTCTCTGCTGAACACCTCCCCCCCTCCTCCTCCAGTCCCTCTTTTTTATGTTACATGAACTCAAGCTAATCGTGCGTCGAACCCCCATCTGAGGCATTTGCATGAAACCTCGAGTTCCCTGTGTCCTCTTTGAGGGTGTTACCGATCAGGATCAGAGCTAGACTGGTTGAACATCCCCTGTGAACCATCACCATCAGCAGGGTTTGGGCTCCACATAGAATCACATCAACTTCTGCTCAGTCTTGCAGCAACAGAAGGAGCCAAGACCCTCTCAACTACGGCTTCATTTCAATCGACCACTTGCTCCATTGGAGAGGCGTAACTCCTCGATAGTTCGTGCATACATCTCAGACCTTCGAAGAGCAAATACCACATCAAAAGTGCTCCTTTATCGCACCTAATACTTTCCTCAAAGCCCATTTCCGTATCACTCTGTCAACAACATGGAGGCTTGGGGAACAAATTTCTTCTTGGGGGATGAGTTTCTTCTCATCACTTTCATCCCCGGTCATCAACCTTAGATGAAGCTCCTTTATCAGAGAGTCATCATCAGATTCCACTTGAGGTTGGGTTCCATCAATCCAGCTAAACGCTAGAGGGACCAACAATGGCAAGTAACCTTTGTCCCACCAGTAGTCACCCTTCGAAGACACACAACTAGCAATCTTGGTCGGACCTCGGCTATGAGGCGGCTCATGAGGGCCATTGCTCTAGAATTCCAACAACTCCAACCATCTGACGGAACCTTGGACGATCGCAACCCATCGTCCACTAGAGAGCCCCACCCCTCCTTTAGCGGACCTCCTTGTACGTTGGCAGCACCCCACCATGAACCATCGTGCTCTGATCGATGAAGGGAAGAACAACCGACCACCGTTTTGATACTTAAGCTATGTGAAAGAGCCTCGGTATTATCGACATCCTTATCTAATCTTGCTAGGTTTATAATATCCTTACCTGCAATTCCCCTTCAACAACCACAAGAGGATGGAAGAGGAAGACAATGAGAAGGTGGTACTGTTGCCTAAGTTGTGGAAGATGAGAGGGGGTATCTTTTGGAAATGTGATTTTGTTCGAGGGATAAAATAGTCCAAAATTGTCGGAATCTGTCAGAGCTAGTGGCGGAAATGGATAGAACTTGACACATGGTTATGTCTTGTAAGGGTTCAACATTATTCAGGATTGTGGATGTAATTATGAATTATCGAGGGTTCATGGTGTAATCACGAAACTACTCGGGGTTATGAGTGTAAGTATCCCTATATGTTTTAATTGATATTTTTAAGTCATGCCATTCTTGATAGTAATTCGATTCAACTTTGTAATTGATCTTTATTTGGGCATATTCACAGCCTATCTTTAAGTTGATCAATGTTCCTATTCACTTTTTATTCGATCCATTTGTATTCGATGAATATTCGATCCAAATTCTATTCGTATCTGATTACATTAGGATATGGCTCCCCAAATCCATATCCGTAGCAGTATTCAATACAGGCGAAGTCAATATGGATATGGAAATAGCCATATCCGGTCCGTTATCATCCCTAGTGACAAGGTGCTTGAAAGCAGCCTTTATTGTTGTATCTTTCTCATTTTATATAAATGCGTGCTTGTGCATAGAATGGTACTTCTTTCACCGTGCTTTGTCCTTTTTTCATTTTGAATGCATGCAACTTAGTTTTACATTACCGGTTGATTTTCATCTTGTCAGTACATGGTTGCTACTTAAATAAATTCTTCTCAACAACAAAATAGAAAGATTAGTTGTATCAATTTTTGAGATGAAGATGCAATCCAATATCAGTTATTTCAAATTAAAATATTCTGTACTGGTGTCTGTTATCTAGATTGGTTAACTTCAAAACTGATGCATATTCTTTTATATTTTGTACTTAGCCTATGTCATTCAGTCTCGTTTTTTTACTTAAAATAAGTTGTTCTTGCAAAAACATTTTAAAAATATTTGTTGGATTAATTATCCAAATCTAGAAATTCCTGATCATTTTTTTTCCACCACTAAGTGCCATCAGCATATATTAAATAGAAATTGAAGGAATATTGATAACGTTTATGCACTTGTTCAAATAGGAAATGGAGTCCATCTTCGGAGACCCTCCTCCAGTTGGCAGCAACAGCTCTCAATCTGAACCTCTGATAATTTCTCATAGATCACCAGACACAGATTCTTGTTTGACCCATGTAGATAGCAAGGGTGAGGCACAGATGGTAGATATTTCGGTCAAAAGCGATACCAGCAGAGTTGCCATAGCGAGTTGCAAGGTCCTTTTAGGCGAAAGTGCCTTCAAATTGGTTGCTGCTAACCAGACAACAAAGGGGGATGCCCTCGTCGTAGCAAAGATTGCAGGCATCACTGGCGCAAAGAAGACAAGCTCCCTCATTCCTCTATGTCATAACATCAACTTAACACACGTTGGAGTTGATCTAGCTCTGAACGAGACGGAATTTAGTGTTGATATAAGAGGGGAGGTGGCAACTACGGGGAAGACAGGAGTAGAGATGGAAGCACTGACTGCTGTGAGTGTCGCTGGGCTGACGATATACGACATGTGCAAGGCTGTTTCCAAGGAGATAAAGATCACTGACATTCAACTAGAGAAGAAGGCAGGTGGGAAAAGTGGGACCTGGAGCAGAAATGACTAGTTGATTCTTAAGTGCGAGGCTGCGAGGAAATGTTGCATTCGACTGCTTGGAGAACAACTATGTTTCACATTGTTAGTCTGTTGATTGTGGCATGCTGATTCACATCAGAGGCTTCCACACTTTGGGATGATAATGGAGAGGGATGTGCTAGAACTGAAGCAGCTCGAGGTAAGCGTATACATGTCTTACCTTCTCTATGTGAAGCCGTCTTAAAGTTGGAGACAATTACCTAGGTACTACAAACACAGGAAAAAGATGAATGCATCTGGTATGAGTATCCATTTAAAAATCCAGTAATGTTTGGCATGCACCTTCCCCCCTATGTTTGGATGATGTAATCTCTCTTTACCAAAACCAAAAAATAAAGGACATACTTCCCAACCAAAGTATGGCCAAGGGAATAATGCCTTAGGTACAACATCATCATCAACAAAGTAGGGTCGGCTACATGGATTCTTTGCTTTCATTCATATTTATCTTTGGTCATTCTCGGACTTAAATCTATGGTATTAAGATCCCTTTTGATAGTCTTCTTCCAACAGATAGTCTTCTTCCAACAGTTGGGCCTTCCTTGTATTCTCTTAACTGATTTAATATCTCAAATCTAGTATGTTCTACCTAGTGCATAAATAGGCCTCCTTTGCAAATGGCTAAATTACTTTAAGCAGTTCTCTCTCATTTTATCCTCAGTTGGAGCTACACCAAATTTCATTTTATCATATTGTTTTGAATCTAATCTTTTCATGTATGACCACACATCCATCATAACATTTTCATTTTTGTTACTTACAAAATCATATGGAAATGCAAGATATCGTAGAGGATCAAAGTCTTCCCGTGGCATGTTCAACATGGTTGTTTGCTTACGAAGGTGTGACACAATAGAATATTACTTATGGGAGATCTTGAATATAGAAGATGTGGGGAAGAGCGGGAGGACTTGGACCATTTATTCTTCAATGCAGAACTTTGTCACCTATCTGGGAGGGGGTTGGCATCATTTGGATTGGCACAAACATTAGCACGTCTTTTTGGAGCTCGATTGCAT
This sequence comes from Ottelia alismoides, assembly GCA_037367405.1. Lineage (NCBI taxonomy): Eukaryota > Viridiplantae > Streptophyta > Magnoliopsida > Alismatales > Hydrocharitaceae > Ottelia > Ottelia alismoides. The sequence continues at coordinate 61,630 of JAZKJV010006314.1, read as the reverse complement.
CAATCTGTGGTAATTTGGAGGAAGATGCATCCTTATCTTTCGCCTACCTCTCGGCTATCTGGTGCATTGTAAATGAGAATATTTTTTGAGGTTAACGCTTCTATGTTGAAAACGTTCTTGCTCATTTAGAGGCCTGATGTCAGCTTGGTCACATGTATAATTGTTAGGGGTGCTAATCGAATCAAATACCTTCAAATCCATTAGGATTCTGATCCAATTCATTATAAAAGTTTTGAATCCGAACTCAAATCGAATTTTCAACGAATTTGCTAACTTAAATTCAGATTCAATTCAATGTAAGTTTCGAATATTCAAATTTGATTCATTTTCTTTCGAATTTGAAAGGTTAATGGGTGTTTTAATGCTCATAAAAATAATATTATACGAAGAATATTGTAATTTAAAAATTGTATTGTATAAAATTGTAGATTATTAAGATAAGTCAAAAAAATTATATAATCACAGAAAATATCAAAATGATGATATATAATGAATAAAAATGCCTATTTTTTTACAATATTTTATGTCTTTTTAGATCTATTTATACTCTTTCTATGTTGAATAATACATACACGCACATGCAAAGGAAATGGAAAAGGTTGGGCAAGGAATGTGCGAACATGAAAATAAATGTTGACAAGGAATTGAGATAATAATCTTAAACATTTGATCTTTCCTATTGGATTATGACTAATATTTTCTACTAATTTTATATTCAATATTTAGTCTTTAACTAATATGAGTATACATGCATACATATACACATACGTATTAAATTAACAATGGCTTAGAGTAATTTGTGATCTGCTTATTGCCTCAAAAATTCTGAATAGTGCACCACGATTAATTATATTAGTTATATTGACTCCTACCAAGCTATTGTAATTATGCTAAAATAAGTAGAGATGAGAACTTAGATCTTTTGTATAATTGATGCACGAAGGGCCCGCATCTCTGACTCGTGATGTATTTCAGAGCCAAACCACTTGAACTTAGTTATAAAGGAGGAAGGAAAGAGACTAGGTGATACTACATGGGCCTAATGTTTGATGAGGCATATTGATGTAGAATGGGAGCAAGGAAACCATGTCAGTAGAGTCTGTAAGTAATAAATCATACCAATGGATCTTAGTTACGATAATTTGTTTAAGAATAAACACTTTATCACTTTAGTAAGTTGGTTTAAGAGTTCCTTATGCTTCCTACAACAAGAATTTAGTGGTACTTTTCTCTCTCATACTTAGCTACTAAAGTATGATTAATAACTTTATGTATGATGAAATCCAAATAGAAATGAGAAACTACTTATTTATGTTGTCATACTTTGACATGTTATGCTTAGTAATATAATGCAAATGCTAAATCTTTCAATGTGAAACTAAATGTCATAGCATTTACTAATACATATTCATATATAATTTTTTTACATATGGTTACTTACAAATAAATTGGATTAAATGCATATCAACTCCTTGATTCAATTATGCTATAACTCCTTGCACGGGAATATTCGAAAAGGATCTTGATCAATCTACGCTGGAGTTGTTATATGTGTGTTTGTAAATATCTATATATCTATATATATTATAGGGATTTTTACCCGGCAGACCCTGTAATCTTTTGCAATTACCGCTACGACCTTTGAAACATCATAATTCCTCCCTCAACCCCGTAAACTTGTTAACCCTTACCCCACAAACCCTGTGTTTAACTCCCATTCATTTATCCGTTTAAAGTAATCGGATTCTGTGAATTTCATTTTCATAATACCCATTTTGTTTCCCAAAATTACAGAAAATGCCCCTTCTCCCTCACGCCTCCAGGCTTCCTCCACGACCCCCCCTCTGCACGACCTCCTCTTCGCTCGACTTCCCTCCGCCCGACCTCGCCTATGTCCGACCTCCCCTTCCCTGACCTCCCCGCCGCTCGACCTCCCTCCTCCCCTCCGCCCGACCTCCCCTCCTCCCTCTGTCATCGAGAAAGCCGCAACTCTTGATGGTCACATGCCTGAGGGACTTGAACATGAGGGCCATGGTGCCAGAGATTCCGTCCTAGGCAATGCAGGAGTGGAGGGAGAGCGACTCAGGGGCCATGGCGAGGGACATCCAGGCCAATCCGGAGGCCGTGAGCCCCACGATGCCCTCCAGTGCGAGGACCCGCACAACCTCACGGATCCGCCGGGGTGCCGCCTGATGGTCTGAGCGTGGCGTTCCCGGGCCTCAGCTGCAAGAGGCGCACGCGGGTAAGATTCGGCAGACGGGAGAGCATGGACACCACCCCCACATCGCCAATCTGCGGGCACTGTGAGATAGAGATGGACTCCAGGTGGGAGGAGCACTTCTCCAAGGCCATGAGGGACTGGTTCCCCAGGAGCGGCCACGACTCAAGTGTGAGGGCTGAGAGGTTCGGGCAGTTCTTGGCGATGGGTACGAGCCCGTCATCCCCGATCATGGGCGAGTTGGAACATCAAGTCTCTCGAGGGAGCAGCAGCATGTGGCAATGGAGGCAAGTCCCGAACTTCCGACCTTGAAGCAGTCCCAGAGGGGGAGGAGAAGGAAGGAGAGAGAGGGAGATGATATTAACTCAAGGTGAACTCAAGAAATTGACTCCAGTAAAGTTAAAATTAACGGCATGGTCTGTGGGGTAAGACGGAGCAAGTTTACGGGGTTGAGGGAGGAATTATGATGTTTCAAAGGTCGTAGCGGTAATTGCAAAAGATTACAGGGTCTGCCGGGTAAAAATCCCTATATTATATGCATATATTTATATAAATACCAAATTGAATCGAATTATTATCAAATGAATTCAGGTTAATTCAATTTCATTTTGTTTAGGTCTCGAATCCACAAGTCAAATTCAAATTCCATTCATTTTATATCAAATCAAACTTTTTTGAATTATTATCGAATGAATCCTAACTGAATTCAAATGGTTCACTTCAATTCGCACACCTAATAATTGTTCCCGTTTTTGGACTATTAATTCAACACTGATGGTGAATTCCATATCATGATCTCTCCCCTCTTTTACACAATTTTTTTAAATTTCTGCTACTGTTATTCTCTGCACATCTCTATAGTTCACATGGCAACATTCAGATCCATAAAACATAACACGTTTTGTGGCTACTTTGTAATATTTTCCTTTAAAATTTTCAAAGGATTTTTCTTATTCCATGGAATAGTAGAGGCTCCTCTCTATTTTGACCAACATGTATTTATTTTATATGTAACATCGCCATCGATTTTCTTATCATGTTGCAAAATAGGTCCCGCGCGTCTAAAAGAATCATTCTTATGAATGCTATCTTCTCTAATCTTCGCCTCGATTTCATCATCATTGCTTCCATCAGATGTGCACTTCATATATTTAGGCATAGCCCTAGTTATACGAAATCCTTTAATATCTAAGGTATGTCTTCAAACCTTATGTTTCTCATTTACTCTTCTTTAATCTTATCAACCAACACAATATCATCAGCAAAAAAAAACATACAACATGGTATCTTATCTTGAATGTGACTAGTTATCTCATTCATAATCAAAGTAAAAAGGAAAGGATTTAGAGTTGAACCTTGAACTGATGGTGATGTCAAAATAGATGGTCTTCCCTAACTGGATCCTTGCATTAGATGAAGCCTCATGTTTCATATCCTTTATAAGGTTAACGTACAGGAGAGGCACTTGTATCTTTTCCAAAATACTCCACAAGATCTTCTGTGGAACTGAATCATAAATCTTCTCCAAATTAATAAAAATCATATGAAGGTTCTTCCTTTTAACTCTATAAATCTTCATTGTTCTCCTCAACATATGGATAGCTTAAATAGTTGAGCTGGCATGAATTCAAATTGATTTTTTTATCACTTTAGAAACTTGTCTCAACATTCTTTCAATCACATGTCCCTAGATTTTCATAGTATGACTCATCATATTGATACCTCTTTAATTCAGACAAATTGGATGTTTCATTTACTATTGTGAAGAGATATCACAAAGCCTTTCTTCCATTCTTCAAGGATTTTCTCGCTTCACTAAGTCATATTGAACAACTTTGTGAGTCAAATCAAGTTTTGTTCACTTAGAACTCTCCATACTTTTAAAGGAGTATCATTAGAATCTGTATCTTTCTCAGTTTTCATAACCTTTAAAGCCTCCTCCACTTCTATATATAACATAATTTGTACCTTCTTATCACCGAATTTGGTATAATTTAAATTATATTACACATTTAATATGTTTATATGACGTGCATCTCACCCAATACATGTATATTTAAGCTAATCTATAGAGTATTTCTAATATAATTGTATGTGATTAGTATTCATTTTACATATGTATCCATTATATAAGGATATGGTAATATATTTTTAACATTCATATCCGCATCATTATTCGTAATTAAAAACAAGCAAGGATATGGTAATATTTATATCTGTATATGTATCTATCTGTTTGCATCCTTATAGACTAGGGTACAACCCTTGTCATTGACGTGGTACAATCTTTGACTTGGATCGATTTAAATTATTCAATTCCCAACTGAAAATTGAATTAGTCGAATAAATTCATCAAAAAATGTGAATCGAATGGTCACATGTAATTTTTGTCAAATGTGATTAAAATTCACACGTCCAACCTATGTGTTATTGATGTACAAATATTTCTATACGCTATCCTGAATCATATTTCGTGGATAGTGATATTTTGGGTAGCGCTATCTGCGATACATGAGAATCCATCGGATCATGATTCTGTGATAAGTGAATATGCAACGATCCCGATCCGTGTGATCAACGGAAGCATAATTAAATAGCATGCCACGTCGGATCCGAGGGCTACACATGCATATCAAATCCACAATTTAGAAGACGATAAAAAAGGGGTAAGTAAAGGAATCACTTGGGATATATCAACTAAATGGATACCATCACTTAGTAGTTTGACATAATCAAAGACCAACTCACATCTTTCAAAGACCCCAATAACAAAGACAATTAAACATAAAGAACAACTCATAATGTTCCTTGGTTACATCTAAAATCGAACAGTGAAACAGTGAAACATCTATGTAACTTCTTTGATTTGTGCAACAAATGTAAATACTTGTAGAGACAAGAAGAGTATATGAACAAAATATAGTGACTTGATATTAAATCAAATATATTGTAAGGTAAGAGTAATTTGACTATCGAATTGAGTGCCAAACTGTGTAGCTAGTTGATCCAAACTCTTCTGGATCAATCTCCATCTCTTTGGAACTTGATTTAGTTTATTAAACTGAGATTTAATCCAATCAAATCGCATTTAACCTATCTCTTAGCGGAGCCACTAACATACAATTCTGTTTCATCATTCTCTATAAATAGAAGTGTTACATAATACAATCTATTATGATTGCATCAACCTTGAGTATTTCCATTACTTTTGTATTTTATATGCTTGAAGATACGGATAACCAAGTATATGTTCCCATGTTTATTTTTCTCCCTCCTTGGCTAATCATGACATTTTTCAATCAACTATACGATGATAACATCATTATTTATATGTTTTTTTAAAGAGTATATTATATTTTCAAATTCATAGCGTATTTTCTAAACAAGATGACCACCGGTGGAATTCTTTGTATTGAATGTCTAATGAGTGAGCTTTATCTTCCAATTTATCATGAATAAATATGTTTGATTCCTTTGAGAGACCAAACACCTCATATAACTTTACATGCATACCAACTTAAATAATAGTGTTATAAACATTTATGCATGTTCCTTACATTGTTATTTTGATGATAACAAACTTTGCTAGAACATATAATAGTGCAAATTTCATGACAACCTCAAGAGGGGGTGCTACTCGAATTGAATGCATTCGAATCCACCCAGATTCAGATTCAATTCACTATCAAAGTTCCGAATTCAAACTCAAATTGAATTTTAAATGAATTGGTCAACTTAAATTCAAATTCAATTCATTTCGAGTTTCAAATATTCAAATTCGATTCATTTTACTTCAAATTTGAATTGTTAGTTGATTTTGTAAAGCTCATAAAAATAATTTTTTATAAAGAATATCATAATTTTAAAGAATACTGTAAATAATTTCGGTGAGAAGAGATTGTAGATTACTCACGTGATAATAATGTTGTCTTGACATTTATAGCCCCATCAAGGATTGGCATGTAAGGAACCCCAAAACAAAAATAAGGTGGAGGAGGAATATATGGATAAGATAAGAATGGCAAACATTAGGGATGAATTTGCAGTAGGGTTGGCATTGTTTTCATGCATAAGGAGAATGAGCACCATTGTTTACTTGGTTTGTGAGATCTTATATCAAATGAAAAAAAGAAGAGAAAAAGTAGGGTAAGGAATGCGAGAATATGGAAATAAATGTGGGGTGTGGAATTATAATAGAAATCATCAAGCTAAGTTCTTTCCTACTAAACGTCACGAGTAATATTTTTTACTTTTTTTATATTAAATAGTTTACCTTTAACTAATACGGTTATAATCCATTAGAATTAAATTGGGATTTGGCTTTGTTTTGTGATTCTCTTAATGCATCAAAATTTTGAGTAGCATATTAAAGTTGACCATCATACTTGTACTAGGTAAATCATAGCCAATCTAATGTCACTAGGTTAACACAACAAGTAGAGACGATAATATAATCGATGAATGGATGATCCCCACCCTGACTCACGACGTGTTTCAGAGTTGGGTAGCTTGATCTTTGTTAAAGATATGGGCTATCTTTTGCCATGGGATTTCATAAAAATTATGAAATACCATAAACTGATAATTAAATTGGATATGGTTGAGTAAGAGTAATTAGATTAATATGAAGATAATAACCCGAGGTTGTCATGACCTTAAAGGGCATTAGGTAAATTGAGTGGTGGCTCAAGTTGAAATTGTAAAGAGAAAAATAAATATTTGGTCGCACTACAAGAGCCTAATGTTGCATATACATGTCGCACAATGACAAACCACATCAATATAGCATGAGAGTAAGGAAATCATGTCGGTGAAGTCTAGACATGATAAATCATACCAATGAAGCCTTTGTATGAAATTCAGTTTAAGAGTAACCACTTAATCATGTATAGTAATGGGATTGGAGACTACCTTTAGATGTTTGCTGCAACAGAAATCATTTGGTGCTTTTTTAATCTCATACTTAGCTGTCAAAGTATGCTTGATCATTTTTTAAATAAAAATAAAAAATCTCATAATTCTATTTCTATACTTTGATATGTTATGCTTTGTGATACAATGCAAATTTAAAATCTTTTAATGTGAACTAAATGATGCTCATATATTATTTTTACATCTATTTACTTGCAAATGAATTTGGATTAAATGTATGTCAATCATTTGATGCTTCATAATATAACTCTCTACATAGGAACATTCAGGTTGAATCTTGATCCATGACAAGATTGTATTATGTGTATGTAAATATGCATGTATTGTGTACATGTATGTAATGTATAAAAAAATTATATGGTTGTATATGTGAGTATGTTATAGTTATCGAATCGAACCAAATAATAGCTAGACGGACTTGCTCTTTCTCAATCTCATCATAGCCATCTATATAGAAGGAGTAGGACTCCATCTTAGTTGTTCATGGCCCTGTTAAGTTAGTGTTGTGTTTCTCTTCTAAATGAATTGAATTCTATATCAACAAGTGCTCTCTAGTATATTCAAGAGGAGAAAATAGAAGAGTAATGTTCTCTTCTTTCTCTCTCCTTGATCATCCGTATACCCACCACCATAACCCCATGGTCGTCCACCACATAGCCTCTTGTCTTCTCTTTGTTGGTTCGGTGAATTGCAATAGGATCTTTGTGCTTCGTACCCTAGTAGAAGGACTTGATTTCATGAGACCAAATCGGGATCTAGAGATCATTCAACATCTTTTTTGGAGAAAAAAATCTCAAGTTCACGAGAAGTACCACGAGTCATCATCGTGCCTGCGAGTACAAATGTCTGTTGGATCATGCTTAAGTAAGGAGGTCTCTTATTTTAGAGACTCGTACATCGAAGATAGTCTTCAATACTCTTGTGATCTTGCGAAACGGTGTGGAAACTGTTTCTGTTACCATGTGGATTCGCAATTGCAATCAAACATTTTGTTATATGATTACATTGATGCTCATATGATGAACATCTTATTTTACGATTTTGATTCGTTTATTCCACATTTAAGTGATGTGCGATATTTACCCTTCCTTCGGCAATATATTTTCTTCTTCTCATAGGATTTTAGAAATGAAACATGTACCGTACTCTTTTAAAACTAAACTCATGCACTTTTTATTCAATTACTTTTTCATATGTAAGTGATGTATAAAATAACTCTTTGCTTTTGAGTTATTTATTTTCACTATAGTTGTTTGTCGTTATTTTCGTGTTAATCTCTAATTAACGTACAAAGTATTTCCTATAGATTAATAATCCTCTACAGTACTTTTCATCTCATGATCTAATCGTTTGAGATAAGAGAAAAAAGTTTTACATGTACACCTCCGATGTCATAGATCGATTTCTTGTGCACCTTTGGACTTTAACATGCACATTTATGTACACATAATTGAGAAGAGGGTAATATATAACGGATTTAATGGGGCTGCCCCGTAGGGCAGCCAATATGGCTGCCACCGTCTCATTCTCGTACAATCTTTTTATTTTTTTTTTTGCAAAATATCACCATATAAGTCATCTATATATCCCTTCGATATGTCATTCAAAAATCGTTAGAAACAAAGAATCCTATACCCTCCATATAGAACAAGTCGATTACAGCAATGTTTATACCGTTAAAATTACATGTTCTAGATAAACAACATAGGAGTCTCTGTCTCTGATGAAATTCGAATGGTATATTGGAGGGTTACGTATGGTGATATTTTTCAAAAAAAATAAAAAAATATGGAAAATAGGAGCAGAAGCAGCCCCATTTTTTCCATATATAACACACTTGTCCTAACATATTTTCATTTCACTATCTTTAAAGTGACCAATATAAAACTTATCACCATAAAGTCCAACAACTGACTAATCTATAAAATTATGATGCAATTATTTGTAAAGACCTACTTCCTAAGATAGTCTACACCCAACTACATTCATTTAGATTGAAAAACATAAAAGGAATAGAATCATTCCATTAAATACTAATAAATCAATATTGGTTAGTTTGAGTTTAAGTGAGTATTGTAGGTAGAGATATAGAGGAAGATGTAACACTGATATGATCACCTACCTTAGACTCCACCTGAATAAATATCTTCCATAATGTTATACATGTCCCCTACCTTCTACTTAGAGATCACACCTAAAATAGATACGAAGCTCTTCTGTATCATAATATAAAATCGTTTGGCATGTTGGCCCTCCCAAGGGGCATGTTCAATAACAGAATTGAGTTGGAGCATCCTCATGTGAATAGTAGGTGTTTGGATGGTTGGAATGATAAATGTGAGGTGATTATGTGCTATATTAACTTTTCTCACGATTATAATATATTTTTATGTTAATTTTTTTTATTTGAACATGGTTAAAAAATTATAATAAATAAATTGTGAGATTCATATGAATAATTCCAATCTAGTAATACAGAGGTAAAGCTTAAGGCTCGTTTGGTTCCTTGGTTGTTTCGGGATAACCTAGCGTATTCCCAACTCTACCTCTGTATTTTTGAGATGGAATTAGTTATATGGATCCGGCAATTTATTTATTGTAATTTTTTAACCACATTCAAGGAAAAATTAACATCAAAAATAAATTATAATCATAAGAAAATTAATATAACATATAATTAATTGAAATCATATCATATTTATCATCCCAATCCTATCCAACCTTCCCAACCATCCAAACAACTAATATTCCAATCCTCAACCTTATTAGGCCTATGCAAGACACAGGATTCCAATCCAACTCAACCTTATTAGGCCTATGCAAGACACAGGAATTTCTTCCTGGACCAACGATGAATAACGCAGAGCACTCATAAAACATGAGAAAAACAAAATAAAATAGGGATTTTATCACTTGTGCCCCTCCGAGATATCGCAATTTCAGTTATGCCCCTATCTTTTTGGTAATATCAGTTGTGCCCCTCAAAACTTGCTAATTTATCACTTGTGCCCCTCGGGTTAGTGACCGTCCATCCACAGTGCAAACGGCCGTTAACTTTGAGGACATATGCGGAATTACTTTAAAAAAAAGGTTAGGAGGTCATTTTAACCTTCTTCCTCATCTTCTTCTTCCTCCTCTTGCCCATCCTCTTCCTCCTCCTCCTCCTCCTCCTCCCTCTCCGCCCCCGCCCCTGCCACGTACCGCCCAGCTCCGCCCCGAGCTCCCCTCCCCTCCCCGGCGCCGCCCCTCCGCCCCAGCCTCGAGGCAGCCCCGACCTCCCCCATCCCCTACGGCCCCTCCGCCCCTCCGCCCCCCTGTGCCCTCGCCCCTCCGCCCTCACCTCCCTCCGCCCAGACCTCCCCCGCCCCCCTGCCCTCGCCTCCCTCCACCCTCGCCTCCCTCCGCCCAGACCTCCCTCCACCCTCGCCTCCCTCCGCCCAGACCTCCCCCCGCCCCTGCCCTCGCCTCCCTCCACCCGAACCTCCCTTCGCCCAGACCTCCCCCCGCCCCCTGCCCTTGCCTCCCTCCGCCCCAACCTCCCTCCGCCCAGACCGCCCCTCCGCCCCCTGCCCTGACCTCCCCCCGCACCTCCTCACCTCGCCGGTGCCGCCCCTACTCCCCCTCCCCCTGGGCTGCACCCCCTCCCCCACACGCGCGCCCCCTGCTCCCCCTCCCCCCTGCCCCGCACCGCCACCTCCCCTGCTCTGCACCGCGCAACCGTACAACCGCGCAACCATCGTCAACCCCCTGACCTCCCGCAGCCACACACTTCCCCCAGCCCTGCCGCCAGCCCGCACTTCCTCCACAGCCCCGCACCTCCTCCCCAACCCTCCTTCTCATTTGATTTTATTTTGACCATAATACCCCTCTTAACCACACCAAGGTTTGAAAAAACCATGGTTAAGTCAATTCATTGACGGTCAACCTGATGGAAGGGCACAACTGATGACGGAGAAAGTTTTGAGGGGCACAACTGATATTACCAAAAAGATAGGGGCATAACTGAAATTGCGATATCTCGGAAGGGCACAAGTGATAAAATCCCAATAAAATAAAAACCAGGTATTTATTATTATTATTATTATTATTATTATTATTATTATTATTATTATTATTATTATTATTACAAACCAGAATTTAGATTCCTATCGCCGCCTGCACCCACCACCCCTCTTCCCACATCTCACTTACCCACCGCTCTCCACCCTCTTAAAAGTTCACACACCTCCCTTCTCCACCTCCTTCCTAACTCCACTCTGTACAGTCTCTCACCTCCCTCCCCCTCCACATGGCTTCCTTCTTCCTCCTCCTCCTCCTTCTCCTCCTCCTCCTCTTCTCACCGCTTCCGCCCGTCCTCCCCGATCCCTTCCTCTACCAGACCCTCCATGTCGGCCCCCTCCCCTCTCCTCCTCCCCTCGAGGACGACCCTTTCTCGTCCCAACTCTCCTCCTCCTCCGCCCCTTCCCTCCCCCTCCTCCACGTCGACTCCCTTCTCCCTCGCAACTCCACCCCGCACTCCCTCCTCCTCCACCGCCTCCGCCGCGACTCCGCCCGCGCTTCCTCCCTCCTCTCCTCCCTTGTCGCAGCAGCCACCCCCCCGGGCCTCAACGCGTCGGTGGTGTCGGGGCTCCCGCACGGCAGCGGGGAGTACTTCGCCCGCATCGGCATCGGGACCCCTCCTTCCCCTTCCTTCCTCGTGCTCGACACAGGCAGCGACGTTGTGTGGGCGCAGTGCTCCCCCTGCCGCCGATGCTACACACAGGCCGACCCACTGTTCAACCCCCGCAACTCCAACTCCTTCAGGCCCATCCCCTGCTCCTCCCCTCTCTGCCACCACCTCGACGCCTCCGGCTGCCATCCCCGCCGCCACTCCTGCCTCTACCAGGTCTCCTACGGCGACGGCTCCTCCACCTCCGGCGACTTCTCCACCGACACCTTCACCTTCCGCGGCGGCGCCCGCATCCCGGGCGTTGCCTTCGGCTGCGGCCACGACAACCAGGGCCTCTTCGTCGCCGCCGCCGGCCTCCTCGGTCTCGGCAGGGGTCCTCTCTCCTTCCCCTCCCAGGCCTCCCCCCGTTTCCGGCGCAGATTCTCCTACTGCCTCGTCGACCGCACCTCCCCGCCTTCCTCCTCCCCGTCCCCCCGCCGCATCTCCTCAACAGCGATCTTCGGCGACACGGCCGTTCCGAGATCCGGGGTGGCGGTAGCGTACACCCCGATGCTCTCGAACCCTAAGCTCGACACGTTCTACTACGTCGAGCTGACGGGGATGAGCGTGGGGGGGAGGCGGGTCGCGGGGTTCCGCGCGAGCGATCTGAAGCTCGACCCCGCAACCGGGCGCGGCGGGGTCATCGTCGACTCGGGCACCTCGGTGACCCGGTTGACTCGACCGAGTTACGAGGCGCTTCGCGATGCGTTCAAGGCGGGCACGGCAAGGCTGAAGGTGGCGCCGGGGTTCTCTCTGTTCGACACGTGTTTCGATCTGAGCGGGAGGGAGGTGGTGAAGGTACCGACGGTTGCGATGCACCTGAGAGGGACAGCGGGTGGTGCGGCGGAGGTGGAGGTGAGGTTACCGGCGGTGAACTATATGATACCGGTGAACGAGGAGGGGGTGTTCTGCTTCGCGTTCGCGGGGACGGACAGCGGTATATCGATCATAGGGAACATACAGCAGCAGGGGTTTAGGGTGGTCTTCGATGGGGAGACCGGGAGGGTGGGCTTTAAGCCCAGAGGGTGTTAGTTTATCTTATTATTAATTACGAAATAATATGGTTTTTTTGTGTGTGTGGGTGGACACCGCAAAGACGTGATCTGAGATCACATGCCGAAGTCATGATCTGACTTCTAGCTTACGCATGTGATTGATCTCGATTTCTATTTTTTTCTTATTATTGAGAAAGATTTGATATTATAGTTTGTTCCAGGTTTTTTTGAGACGATTCAGTAGGGTGGCACGTAGTTCAGATTTGTGAAGATATGTCGTCGTTTCCAGAAGGCCTGAGTGCGTTCAGAAAGTGGGGCTCGACTTGCCGATTATGTGGTATTAATTGTCTTGGGGTTCGTTACTTTTTTTGCATGGGTTAGGTGGAAGGGTGATACGCTGTGGAGTCGCTTTGTGCATGTGCTGATAGTGTGGGATCGTCTGTAAAGTTCAGTTATAGGTTAGTGGTAGGACATTAATGCTGCTAAAGGGTTGCACAATGGACAATATCAAAACGGGTCGAGTTATTTCTCATTATGGGTACCCATGGGAAACTATTTCTCAGAATGGGTACGAGCCGAAACTTTTTTCCGAAACGAGCACGGCAAACGGTTTGCCGTGGTGACGTGGCATCGGTGTCTAATCGTTTATCGTGTCTTGTGTCTGAAATGTTCTCTGTCGCAAGTATCGAAAACCATGTCGCCATGTCATCACGGAAAACCGTTTGCCGCGTCATGTGGGCGAGCGACAAACGGTTTGTCGATATATCTTCATTCTGAGAAAAAAATTCAGTTCGTACCCATTTTGAGAAATAGTTTCCGTTGGATGCTCATATTGAGAAATAACTCAAAACGGGCTCCTCATTCATTAGAGTGAAGATTGGTTAAGATTATGTATTCCAATTTCAGTAGCTCGGATTTGGATCAGGAAGATGGTTGATTTCTTATTCCGATTGTGTGGGTATTCTGGAATTCACATTTTCAGGGTTTCTTATGTTGATAGATGAATTGACTATCCAAGGTTTCTTGTGTAATTCACGATTACATGGAGTTATAATTGTAATTATAATATTACTTAAAATTATGGATGTAAATATTCTTTATTTAATTTTTAAATGATCATTGGTGGACTTCATCTCATTCTAAAGCCCTGACTATGCTCTATCCTCAAGTTCATACCCACGTGTTCTCGCTGAGATGCTAATGTACAGTCTTTTATTAGGACGTCGATGAATTGGTTTGTGAAAATATAGAAAATATAAAATGGAGAATAAAAAAATAAGAATTAAATATGATATTATGTGGAACGCTAATTCCTAAAGAGCATGAAGAAAAAAGCCTCAAGAACTAGGCCTTTTCTATTATATTCTTAGTGAGTTAGTGGATGTAGGGATCTATATATAAACCACATAAGCAAGTTTTGTCACTTATCCACGTGGAATTAAACAACTTCACACAATACTGCAGTTGATACAACACCCCTCTCAAGCTGGAGAATGGAATGCCCAGCTTAGACAATACAACACTTAGTATACACACAAATCGAGTACATATATCAGATACAACTCTCATAATATCAACTATGTCCTCTCGTGCTTGTGATTTAGGGAATCGGCAGCTACTATTGATGGGCTGATGGATGCGCTTGAAAAAGGGTCTCTCCAACAGAGACCTTTACGAGTATTGATGCCATATGATGATCTAAACAAAGGGCTCCTTTCTTAAAGCCTCTAAAATGATCCTCTCTTGAAGAGAGCCTCGAACAAGGCCTCTCCTATACGTTGGCTAAGAAAATGGGATCTTCTCTCTAGAGTTTCTATGGATCTCTTCATAGTGGACATCTTGGCGATATTACACGTGGTCCACGTTCAAACTCAAAGGCTAATAAATGAACATGATGACCTCTTTAACGAGAGATCAAATAGGTGCACCTCATAAGAATATGGAAGTGTTCATTAACACTTCCCCTGTCTCCCCAATGGGAGACACAAATTCAACAATTTTTTCTCTTTCTTTTTCTTTTTTAACCATTTTTGTCTCAATTTCCTTTCTGCAATCAACTCCATACAATCTCCTCTCTTATTGCATGTTGGCTTTTTTCCTCACAACAATTTGCTAAAGTTGTTATGTCCCGGTTGGCTCGCAATTGGGCTTATACTAATATAAGAATGAAACCATACCTTAGATAAAGTCCTATAAATCACAATCACATCCCTTTTTTCCATTTTTGAATCGTCATTTCTTTCTTCAGTGACAATGGTTGTAGGGCTGATTGGGCACTCTTAAACATATAAAAACTAGCAATGCGCAAATCATCGATGAGGAACCCATCATCCCTTGTTGCTCCTCTTTAGGGATGCTAATCGAATCGAGTACCTTAGAATCCACCATATTCGATCCGAACTCGAATCAAATTTTAAACGAATGTACCAATTTAAATTGAGATTTTAACCTATAACCCTGAGTAAGTCAGTAATTACATTCATAGCCCTGTGTAATCGCGAATTACATGAAAACCCCTAAGTAATGGTTAACTCTTACAAAATATGACCATGTGTTCACCTCCGTCCATTCTCTTTGTTATCCTTGATGGAATACGTCGAATTTTGACTATTTTACCTCTTAAGCTGAGTTATATTTGCAATAGATGCCATTGATTATAATATAAATTTAACAATAAACTATGGAATCATCCCGTCCGTCACCACCGCATCCCCACCATACGCGCGAGAGTGCTTGGAGGCCTACAAGATCTGGAGGCTTGTCATCATCGAGGAGATCCTTCCACGTATGTGATTGGAGCACATGAGCCCCTCTCACGTGCAAAAGCTCAGCTGGAAGTCCCTAGACTTCAGAATCAAGCGTGGCTTGCCGCGGCGCATGCTATCTTCGACGAGGTCTTCACGGTAGAGAGACTCATCTGTGACTTCGTCGCCTCCTCCGAGTCCATGGGTGACTCATGCTTTGCGAAGATCACTAGGGGTATCTCCACCCACTTCTATAAGGGAGGGGTTGTTTTAAAAGAGAAAGGGCGACGAGGAGCTGGAGGAGGAATGGGAGGAGGAGGATCGAAAGGGGAGGGTAGACGTGCTGGAGGAGGTTTGGCAGGTGAGAAGCGCTCTAGAGGAGGAAGAGGAGGAGGTTCAGCGGGCAAGGGGGAAGGGCAACAGGGGGAGGAAAGACGACATGGGAAAGGGGAAGGGCAACGAGGGTACGTTGGAGGAGGAATGTCAACATGGGAGGGGCATGTTGGAGGAGGAAAGGCGGTGAGGGGGCACGTTGGAGGAGGAGGAGGGTGGTGCAGGGGGAAGGGCGGCATGGGGAGAAAGGGTGGTGCGGACGAGGGGGAAGAGTGTCGAGGGAATGCTGGAGGAGGAAGGGCCGAAGGGGAGGGCGTGTTGGAGGAGAAAGGGCGGCGAGGGGGCACATTGGAGGAGGAGGGCATCATAGGGGGTGCTTAAGGGGGAAGGGAAGGAGGTTCGATAGAGGAGGGGACGTGCTGGAGGAGGAAGGGCACATGGGGGTTAAATTTTTTTCTTTTTACTTTGGGTTAAGGCCAGCCGTTAGATTGTGATTTGGTTAGATTAACTCAATCTTCTGGTTGAGTTAATGAACTAAGCTAACGGAGGGTTATGAGTGTAAAACAGTGCATTTATTCAGGCTCCTGAGTGTAATTCACGATTATGAAGGGTTATGAGTGTAATTGCAGAATTACTCAGGGTTATGGGTGTAAAAATCCCATTTGAATTCAGATTCAATTCATTTTGAGTTTCGAATATTCAAGTTCGATTCATTTTATTTCGATTTTGAAATGTTAATTGATGTTTTAAAGTTTATATAAATAATATTATATAAAGAATAAAATAATATAAATATTTTATTGTATAATTCCAATTTCAAAGGTATATTAGTAAGATAAGTTGAAAACCTATAAATCAAAGAAAATATCAAACCAATACAATACCGTGGATAAAAGTACCTAATTTTTACAATTATTATGTGTCCTTTATAATCAAAATGTACTCTTTTTTCTATGATGAAGAAATGTATAAATACAATATAATTATATGAGTCTATCAAAGAGATATAATATCACTTATGAAAAAGCTGAACACATTATAATTACCATTGCAAGAAAGACAAGATCAAACTTATATAGAAAGTTGATACAAGATAATATTATTGATGTACAAGATAAATCCTCTTTATTGAGCTTGAGGATCTTCAATATGAAAAAACCTAGTCATGAAAATGAAATATACGAATTTTTGATGTACAAAGGAACAACTTAAATTATGGTGAGAATAACTTGTATATTACTCATGTAATGAAAAATATCACCTTGACAATAATAATCATAATGAAATAATGCAAGGAAAATCAAAACAACAAAAAAGCAAAGGAGATATATCTAGATAAAATTTGAATCATGACAAATTGATAACCATTATCCGACTTGCGGTTAATAGTTGTCGGTGTAGAAAACCACAAAGATGAATTCAGTTGATCAAACAAAATTCAATAAAATAGGAGAGAGAAAAGATAGCAGCTCTTCTCTCTCCTATTTAAACTAACTATTTAGCCGGATAAGTTCTCTTGGATCGAATACAAAGAGGCAGAATAACTATTTTTTTCTTTTTTTTTAACCATTTTTTTCACAACTTCCTTTTTGCAATCAACTCCATACAATTTCCTCTCTCTTATTGCATGTTGACACTTTTTTTCCCTCACAACAATTTGCTTAAGTTGTTATGTCCCGGTTGGCTCACAGTTGGGCTTATACTAATATAAAAATGAAACCATACCTTAGATAAAGTCCTGCAAATCAGAATCCCGTCCCTATTTTTTCCATTTTGAATCGTCATTTCTTTCTTCGGTGATCATGGTTGTCGGGCTGATTGGGCACTCTTAAACGTATAAAAACTAGCAACGCACAAGTCATCTCTCAATGAGGAACCCATCACCCCTTGTGGTTCCTTTTTAGGGTTGCTAATTGAAACGAATACCTTCGAATCCACCAGGTTCGAATCCGAACTCGAATCGAACTTCAAATGAATTTAATAACTTAAATTGTGATTTTTACTCTCAAATGAATTTAATAACTTAAATTGTGATTTTTACGCCCATAACACTGAGTAATTCCGTAATTACATTCATAATCCCGTGTAATCGTGAATTACATGAGGAACCCTAAGTAATGGTTAACTCTTACACAACATGTCCCTGTGCTCACCTCCGTCCATTCTCTTTATTATCCTTGATCGAATACATCAAAATTTGACCATTTTACCTCTTAAATTGAATTATATTTGCAAAAGATGACATTGATTGCAATATAACTTTAACAACAGACTATGGAATCATCCCGCTCGTCCCCTCCACATCCCCACCATATGCGGGGGAGTGCCTGGAGACCTACAAGCTCGAGGAGATCCTTCCCCGTATGTGATTGGAGCACCTGAGCCCCTCTCACGTGCATAAGCTCAACTAGAAGTCCTTGGATTTCAGAATCAATCGATGGCTTGCTGCAAGGCATGCTATCTTCGATGAGGCTTTCGTGATATAGAGACTCATCTGCAACTTCATCTTCACCTTCTCCGAGTCCATGGGTGACTCGTGCTTTGCAGAGATCACCAGGGGCGTCACCATCCAATTCTGCGGAGGAGGGGGCATTCTGGAAGAGGAAGGACGACGGGGGAGGGGCTGGAGGAGGAATGTGAGAAGGAGGTTCGGCGGGGGAGGGGGACGTGCTGGAGGAGGAAGGGCGGTGGGGGAGGGGTTGGAGGAAGAAGGGGAGGAGGAGGAGGTTTGGCGGATGAGGGGTGCGTTGGAGGAGGAAGGGAAGGAGGTCCGACAGGCCAGGGGGAAGAGCGGCAGGGGGAGGAAGGGCAGCGTGGGCGAGGGGGAAGGGCGGCATGGGCGAGGGGGAAGGGCGACGGGGGCATGCTGGAAGAGGAGGGCGGCGTCAGAGGAAGGGCGATAGGGGGAGGAAGGGTGGTGCGAGCGATGAGGAAGGGTGGCATAGGTGCGCTAGAGGAGGAAGGACTTCAGGGGAGGGGCGTGCTAGAGGAGGAAGGGTGGTAAGGGGGGCACGCTGGAAGAGGAGGGTAGCATAGGGGGTGCTTGAAGAGGAAGGGGATGAGATTCGACGAGGGAGGGGACGTGTTGGAGGAGGAAGGGTGTAGGGGGGTTAATTTTTTCTTTTATACTTGGGGTTAAGGCCAGCCATTAGATTATGGTCCGATTATATTAACTCAATCTTCTGGTTGAGTTAATGAACTAAACTAATGGAGGGTTATAGGTGTAAAACAGTACATTTATTCAGGGTCGTAATTCGCGATTATGCAAGGTTATGAATGCAATTACAGAATTACTCATGATTATGGGTGTAAAAATCCCATTTAAATTCAAACTCAATTCATTTTGAGTTTCGAATATTTTAATTCGATTCATTTTATTTCAAATTTGAAATGTTAATTGATGTATTAGATTTTATATATAATATTATATGAAGAATAAAATAATATAAATATTTTATTATATAATTCTAATTTCGAAAGTATATTACTAAGATAAGGTGAAAAACTATAAATCCAAGAAACTCTTTTTTATG
The DNA here is from genome assembly GCA_037367405.1 of Ottelia alismoides. Classification (NCBI taxonomy): domain Eukaryota; kingdom Viridiplantae; phylum Streptophyta; class Magnoliopsida; order Alismatales; family Hydrocharitaceae; genus Ottelia; species Ottelia alismoides. The sequence goes on along the minus strand of JAZKJV010006314.1, from coordinate 42,167 downwards.
ATGAAGAAATGTATAAATACAATGTAATTATATGAGCCTATCAAAGAGATATAATATCATTTATGAAAAAGCTGAACACATTATAATTACCATTTCAAGAAAGACAAGATAAAACTTATGTAGAAAGTTGATACAAATTAATATTATTATTTGAATGAATGGGAATAATAAATAATAACTTACCAAGATAAATCCTCTTTAAGATTGAGGATCTTCGATATCAAAACTTAGTCATAAAAATGAAATATACGAATTTTTGATGTACAAAGGAATAACTTAAATTATGGTGAGAAGAACTTGTATATTACTCATGTAATGATAAATATCACCTTGACAATGATAATAATGAAACAATGCAATTAAAATCAAAACAATAAAAAAGCAAAGGAGATACATCTAGATAAATTTTGAATCATGACAAATCTTAAGTAGGAACTCGAAGTAGCAAAACCATCATTTTTACATGCTATGGGAAAGGCCTCCATAATCTAGCATGGGTTTTTATGATCTTTGATAGATATGGGAAGGGAGAATAGAAAAGGCGGTGTAAGGAATGTGAGAACATGAAAATAAATGTGTGGGTGAAGACTAACAATCTTAAACATTTGATCTGTCATGTTAGATTTATGACTAATATTTTTACTCTTTTTTATATTCAAAATTTAGTCTTTAGCTAATATATATACATATTAAATTTTGTATAGCTTAGAATGCTCTGCATCCTCTTAATGGCTCAAAATATATGAATAGCACGTTAAGACTGATTATTGTACTTATACAAAGTAACTCATATCTAAGCTATTGTCACTAGGATAAATAAGAAGTGAAGATATGAACTTGGATGTTTTGTATAACCGATGCATGAAGGATTCCCATCTTTAACTCATAACATATTTTGTAGTCAAACCACTAGAACTTAGTTATAAAGAGGGAAAGAAAGCGATTGAGTCTCATTAGGGGGCCTAATGTTGCATATACACGTTACAAGTTGACAAGTCATGTCGGTGTAGCATGGGGGTATGGAAATCCTAGCGATGAATGATGGACATGATATCAATGTAGGCTATATATGATTACAAGTTTAAAATTAACCACTTAATCGTTGTAGTAAGTTGGTTAGAAAGTATCTTTAGTTACTTACACAAGTTATGCTACTGCAAATGCTAAATATTTCAATGTAAATTAAACATGGTAACTTCTTTTAATACACATTCATATATTCTTTATGAGTCTATTTACTTACAAATGAATTCAAATAAATGCATGTTAACCTTTTAATGCAATTATGCTATAATTCCATGCACAAGAATATTCATAAAAGATCCTAATTGGCCCAGAGTGGTTGTTACATATATGTATGTAAATATGTATGTACTATTGAAGAATCTCCATTTCATCACCTTTATTCTATCATTTTGGCCTTAAAAACCCCAGCAAACGCATGTAAATAACATTAATTTGCATATAATAACATTCATTATTTATTGTATTAAGTGTACATAAAATAAGTTTTTAATGCTAAAATTATAGAATAAAGAGAAGAAAAGAAAAAGGAATAAAATATTGCAAATATTTTATGACCCTAACCCTGAGACCAAGTCCAGAATGGAATTGGTCGACAAGGAATAAAGTAGTGGGAGATAAGGGTCAAGAATACAATAAACATCTCATTTATTCATTCTTGATTTATGCATTTTTGACACCTATTTTGTATCTAAGTATTTATTCATCAAACAAAAAAATTTGTATACAAAATTTGTAGATAATAATGTAAATAAAAATACAAAATTGAGATTGTACAAAATAATATACAACGTACATTTTATACCCAGAATAAAAAGCTAAAAACCAAACTTCACAGACTCATATCTTTCAAATAAAAACTCAAAACATGGCAAAATCACCTCTATTGTATATAACTTTTCAAGATCTATTTAATGGAGGTGGTTTCATATTTTTTGGAGTTAATATGCAGAAGATAGGTTTTTGGCCCTCGACAAAGTACCTGATTAAAATATTCAATTTATTCATTATTTCTACAAATTCATATTTTAAGCAATATCATACATAATACATGAATAGTTTGAAATTAGAATAAAACCTAAAAGAAGAATGTGAAATAAAATAAGTCCATAAAAACATAGACGATAAAATACATATGTATATAAATAAAAGGGAAATACATTCTTTAATTCTTTTATTCTTTCATATTTTTATAATATTGTAAATATTACATATATTATATTAAAAATATAAAACCAAAATAAAAACCAATAAAATACATTAAAATAAAAAGAAGTTTATAAAACATAGACAAACTACATATAACTATACCTACATATTATATATACCTATTTATTTAAGTAAATAAATAATATCATAAAAATAAATGTATTCTTGTATATAAAAATAAGTTGTAAATATATAAAATATTAGAATAAAATAATAAAATAAAGTATACATAATAAAAAAATAAATTGTACAAAATACATGTAAATATACCTATAAATACACCATTAAAAATAAACTCATAATAAAATACATCAAAAAAATTAATAAAAATCATAAATAAATACTGCATTATTTAATAAACATTTTTTATTTTATAAGCAAAAATTAATAAAATCATTTATCACGTTTAATTAATAAGTCAACTTGGCGCTGACATGGACCAATCATAGCTCTTCAAATGTTGACCGCTTGGTCAACTATCCCTCCAGGCGGCTGAAATGACTCTACCTGTCTTGTCGGACCATCTTCTCCCTTAATTCCTGCTCTCCACATGCATCTTCTGACATTGCTTCCTTCAGACGAATTGCTCCCTGGTCTTTGAACATCCACGCCCATTTACTTATCCCCTTGTACATAGCACGAATCTTCGTCGTTCGTCCAGTCAATAAGGGTGCGCAACATGTTACATAAATAAACCACCTCTGCTTCCCCTTCAATTTTGGTCAGCTTTTCACTCATTTTTTCCCTCGCCTCCGACCTAGTGAGCTTCTCTGTGACAGGGAGGAGCCCCTGGAGGGTCCGTGCGGGCAGGAGGTGCGGAGGTTGCACCCAGGCGGCGCTTCGACGACCGTCCTGCTCCTTGGCCAAACCGCCAAGTGTGAGCTGTGCCATTTAGTTATTTAGGTAGGTTTTCATCTGAGATTCCCTTTTATGCATTTAGTTTAATTAGTAGATCATAGCCGCAGCATTGATGACCTGGTTCGTAGTTCGCCGGAGCTCCGCTCCGGCGAACAACTCCACCCAATTTCCTTGCTGATGCTGCTTCATCTCTGGTCGAGGACCTCCCCTCGAGCCGTGTGACCCTTTTTGTGCAGGTTAGGAGCATAGTGAAGCTGCAAGAGACGCATTTAGAAGTCGCTGGAGGCACCTGGAGCCCCACGTCTTCTCCGACTTCGTGGTGGCGCTCCAGCGTGTCTCCGCCCGACCCGACCACTCCAGTACGGTCAGCCACCTACCAGAAAGCTCTCGGGACCCTTAGAAGCCTCGAAGGACGCCGGAGAATCGAGATCGGAGAGAAGGAAGTTCGGCCATCCCGACCTTCTTCCATGTTCTTCCTCCTTGCCTCTCAACCGTCGGATGATGAAGGTGTCCCCAGTTTAAAACCCAGCCATCCGATGGAGCGAAGCCCTCATCGTATATCTCACTCACAAGATCTAATCTCGTGCGTTCATCGGCGAACAATCATCAGGCGCGGAGGAGGTGACGTGTGGTAAGTGACTCAGATCCAGTCGTCCGCCTGTGCCTAGTTAAGGGGTAAATTTCACATCTAACCCCCATACTTTTTGTATTTAGTTTGCAATACTATAAATAAAGTATCAAGTGTAAATAAAATAGGGAATTTTGCTAAAGGACCCCTGCATTTCTTGTTATTACAAATTAGTCCTTCCCCGCCTCACGTGCAGTCCCACGAGAGGCGCATAAATTTTACATGTAACCCCATAGCGCTTTTGTATATTCTTAAATAGTTCTTAAAGATTAAATAAATATTTAACTCTGTTGGTAAATCTGCAAGTGAGCCCCTGTCTTTATTTTTAATTACAAAAATGCCCCTGCCAGGTTGTTGTATTTTATGTGCTTCATGCATTTATTAAAAATACCTAGCTTGCTCCTAAAAATCCACAAAAATTAGGATAAATGCTTTGTGCCTTATAGATCTACTTTGTGCCTTCTAGATCCATGTTATACATTTATTTGGCCATTTTGTGCATTTTATCCATTTATTAAAATTAAAATAGGAGCCATTTTTGCCCTGTTTAAATTAGAAAATACATAAAAATTATAAAAAAATTTTGAAAAATTCCAAAAAGAATTATATTTTGTGTTTCTGTGTGTTTTAGCTCCAAACCCAAAATCACAAAAAATACAAAAGGAAACACGTAAAAATTGTAAAACCCCAAAAACCTTTATAAAAACATTAAAAATTCCAGAAAAATCTTAAAAATATAATCTTTGTTTCCTAATTTACTATGTTTTATTATGTTTGATTTAAATTAATTTGAGGAATTTTGGACCCTATTTAGTATTTTTCATCCTCATTTTAATTTTGGCCAGCATCCTTTATTCATTGTTTTTAGTATTTTTGACTTTAAAAATACCAAAAAAATTAGGACAAATCTAGAAAAATCATAAAAATATTAGAAAAATATAAAAAAATACAAAAATATTTTATTTATTGTATTTTGAGTATTTTCTCTTATTTTTTACCTCTCTTATCTCTAGTGTATGTATATATTCCTTATTATGTATTATAACTTTATTAAAAGAAAAAGAAAATACAAAAATACAAAATATAAAAAGAAAATATAAAATCAGTAAATTAAAAATTGAATACAAAAATATAAAACAAAAATAAAATAAAAATATATATAAAATAAAAAACCCACAAAAAAATAACATGGACAAGATAGGAATTGAATACTTTGGGCATATTTCTGCCCCCACCCGTTTGCTCCCAGTGTTCGACCTCTACTCATGCTTACACCTATACACATTTGCATGTAGAGTTATAATAAATTTTAACTCCACATTTTTGAGATTTAATTGCTTGATTTATTATTGTGGGTTAATTGCTGATTGATCAAGGTCTTTTGTCAGTCGCCTCAGCGACTGCGCTCCCGCCCTGTGTGGAATGCAAGGCCGATGAAATTCCTCGGTCATCAACTATATGAATGGATATGTAAGTAATATGCATATATATAAATACGTGAATACATATACACATATATGTATGTATACAAATATCGAATCAAATCGAATTATTATCGAACGAATTCAGGGAAATTCGTATTTGATTCAATTGGGAAATGAATCCACAAAGTAAATTCAAATTCAATTCATTTGATTTTGAATCAAACTTTTCTCGAATTTTTATCGAACGAATCCTAATCGAATTCGAATGATTCAGTTCAATAGTAGCCCTATTCCTCTTAATGAAATACACTTCACACGAATAGAAACATATTGCAGATGGGTAGCCGCCATCGCCAATTTGTTCTCCCATCACTGTTAATTGCTTAACTTGTGAGAATGTGCTTACCCCTTGTGGCCCTAGAGGACATATCCCCCTCTCTTTTTCATAGGATTCTTTAGAAACCTCTTCACCACCACCATCATCAGTTGTTGTGGCCTAACACTCGGTGCCAGAACAAGAACCATTGCTAATAGGTCTCCTTGTTCTTCTTCTCCACATCATATGCTCTTGATGGGTAACCTAACAAGTGTGATCCCCATTGTCTCTTAGGGTTCAGAGGGACAATGGCTATGTTATAAGATGGTGTCTCCCTTTTTCTATAGAAGATTTGCATCCTTAAGACCTTATTTTAGGCACACAAAACTTGATAAGCACTTACTCATTGTATATTTGCAGTTTACATGATGTCTAAAAGTAGTTCAAGCATCTCAAACGAATATCAAAATTGTATATTTTCTTTATTCGGTATGTTGTATTTGTATTTGTAATCATGTCCATATAGGAACATGCATGCATATTTCAACAAAGTCAGTTTAGGCAAAAAAAATCCGTGATCTATCAACCTAACTGATCTGATCAATCTACTTTTGCTATTCTCTATAAGTTAACTGATCAACCTCCTAATCTGATCTATCACATATTGATTGACTAATTATTTTTAAAGATCAATCAAATTTTAGTTATTATTAATCTCAAATGCAAATGAAGTTACTTTTCAAAAGCATATATCATACATGTAAATTTAATCAAGATTCCAAAGCGAGATGACCGTATACAGAATTTGATCCTAATATCTCATGAGTGAGTTCATGTCTTCCGGTTCAGTAATGAGCCTTTATGATCCCTTTGAAAGATCGTTTCATATGCCCTTATATGCACACCAGCCCATTAATGTATAAACCTTGAATAGGTCATCAACCTATCGGTCTGTCAACGTACATGCTCAGACATATAGTAACACATATATCTCAGGCCAGAGGATGCCTACATATATCGTGACAGTATACGGCATTGGTCTTGGTTATCTCGATCTTGTTAAGTCAACTATTTGTCATAACTTATTTAATACCTCCGAATCTCTATTCCTATGTAGAGGACTTACATCAAGAGGTCAGTCAGATATCAGCCTTTAGAGAAGAATTGCCTTCTTTTTCTCAGGATGGAGATCCTTTATTAACAATCATTTGGCAGTGCTTGATAAATCCTCAATCTAACCCTTTAGATATCATCCAAGCACCAACCTCTATTATTCAACATTTTAATCAATAGTTGTATGATTATTAAGATGGCCATGGAACACAATCCTAATTGTACTAAGGGACCTATTATGCAAATTAGTTATTCTTCATTATATATTAAGAAGTGAATTGCAATAACATTTATTGCATAATGGTATGTCGTGAGCCAAGGTTGCAAAAAACGGTATGCGGTATACAATCGGTAGGGTCACTGATTACTGATTAAACGGTATGCGGGGGGTTAAATGGAAATTAAACGGTCTATGCAGTTTTACATTTTCAAATTAATGAAAAATATTACATATATATATATTTAATAAAAAAAGTATAAATGAACTTTAAAAATATAATCACATATCCACAATTTTGATCAGATATTGTCAATTTCAATGACTTCTTCATCCAAATGTGACATGTCAAAGTAGATAGCATAATCAACATAGGGTTTATGTAACCTTAATGCAAAATGCGGCCGCTTAAACGACGTGTAAATGGTCGATTACACCCGTTTAAACGGTCTGACCGTTTACATAGCCGATTAAAGGTTATACAGTCGGTCGAGGATCGAATGAGTTTAAACGACCGTTTAAACGACCGCCTGAACCGACTTTTGCATCCTTGTCGTGAGCTCACATGTCCAACAATCTCCCACCTGCCTAAAGAGCCATTTAGTGGGTGATGTATATGTGATTCATCATGCTAAAAGTTAAAAATAGAGCTTTGTTCCCGAGTAATTAGATGCACTTCATCACTTATATTGCATAATTAGCATTCATGCATGCATTCATAATATCTGCATTTTGGCATGCTTATTAGCATTAAATAAGAAGCTAATTCCCTGTAAAAAAATCACCTGCAAATACCATACTTGTATATTCTAATTAACACAAATCCAATAAAATCAACTCTATAGAGTATATATTACTAACACTAATAAAGAAAAAAATCAAAAAAAATACTAACTTGTAAAATTGATCAATAAAACTCGAGTCCAAGTTTGAAACGAGGAGCCTTAACATGCACATATCTATTTCATATAGTGACCGATTTAGGTCTACTCACTTTTAAAGTAATATACATTCAAAGATCTTTGAAATGAGACCAATTTCATTAAAATCGGAAATCGTATGCAAATCTTGGGTTTTGGGCCCCCGTTGTATATTGTATATATTGTCATTTCCACCCTTGTATTTTATCGCTTCATTTGTCTCATTTCTGTTTTTGATCAACATAAAACTTGTAGATATCATCAAGATCTACAACTTTCATGTTTTTAGTTTTTCCAAATTCGGTCATCTTCTTCCTCTTATTTAACTTTCTTTGTTTCATTAATCTGATTAGGCCACATGGCGCCATCTGGTTGCGCCATGCGGCCCGATTCCTACGCCCTTACGATCGCGCCCCTCTGATTTAATCATGTCCGCTCCTTCGCGCCCACCACTCAACCGTTGGATCGTGAGATCCAACGGGTGAGACACCATCTTCTTGCTCCCAAAGACCCCTCGCCTACGTCGCCCCCACCTCGCCAACCATCTCCGCCCTTCCCATTTCCCTTGTCTCGCCGGCCATCTTCTCCACGATCCAAACTCCCCACGACACAACCCCATCATCCACCTTCCTCACGGGGAGCCAACGTTCTCCATGAAGCCCTCTCGTCCGCTCCACAACCTCCAATCAATCTTTACCTCCCATCACTGGAATCGAGATCCCCCTCTTTAAATACTCCGCCTCCGTCCCATTTCACCGGCATCCGCCTTTACAGGAACGAACCTCGAGCTCCCTTTTCTTTCTCGATGACAGTGAGATCCCATCAGGTCGAGCGACGACAGGGAATTTCCCGGCGAGATCCACGGTGAACTCTCATCGTGTCGTAACTTCTCCTTCAAGCTGCTTGAGCTCCACCACCCTCCGAGGTGTGAGTGATGACCAAGAATCTCCAAGCTTCCATTTCTCAGGTGACACGTCCATCATCTCCAGGTAAAATCCCTTCTTCTTCTTCTTCTTCTTCTTCGATCCTCCCCTTCTTCCCCTTCAATCTTATCTGAATTTATCAGTTTTCCCCGCTCAATCTCACCTCCCACCGACCAATGATCGAGCTTCCCCTCGAAACTACCATATTCGTGCATCCCTCCGTTCATCTTCCCGAACCATCGTGACCTTTGACCACTGCTCCGTCCCTCACGGCGGATGAACACGCCAGCCATTCACTTACTTCGTCCCCCCCAAGGCCTCGAACCACCCACTTCCTCCGCGAGAGCACATGCACCACGATTTGGTGAGGCACTAATGCTGTAGGTGCCATCTTTGTCACCGACCGGACCCCTCGTCGGAGCTCCTTTGAGCTGTTGTATCGTCGGCATCCAAGCAGCCATCCAGACTTCCAGGACATCCAGCATCCTCCCCGGACCTCCACCTTCATCGATGTTCACTCAGGAGGTTCTAGAGAAGTCTATTGGGTCAGAGCTAGGGAGGCAGAGCTGCAACATCCTCGTCGGAGCTCTGAAGTCGCCGCCACCACCGCGGTGGAGGAAGAAAAACTGAAGCTGCAGCTGCCGTTGGATTCACCCCCCGGTGATCATCCAACGACCATCATCCATCCACATATCCTCCAGCAAACGTACATTCATTGGTGGATCCTTGAGATCTAACGATCCATCTGCGGCCACGTCGCCCGCTCTGCGCCTCTTCCCTGACCCGTTAGGCTCGGAGAACCCTAACCTCCTCCGAGCCAGCCGAGTCTGCCTCCGAACTCGAGCCTCTAGTCGAAGGGCCCGAACCACGCCCAAGCCTGCGTCGAGCACCTGAGCCTCCAGCGCCTCCCGAGCCGCCATTCGAGCCTCGCAGATCACGTCACCCACGTGCAGACTTTAGGTAAATTGCAGCCGTGTACCTGCATGTTTTAGAAATTACAACCATGTCCCTGTCAGGCAACATTACATGAGGTGCACGTGGTCTCATGGAGAATCTACACCCATATCCTCATCAGTTTAGGTAATTGCATTTCAGTCCCTGTCAGCACATTTCTGTTTTAAGAAATTTATTCTCTATTTTGCATTTATACCCTTTTGTTTGCACGTTTAATTAAAAACTCATTTAGCATCATTTATTAATTCCAAAAATTGCTTGTTGTAGAACATCTTAGATTTTATCATTGTGAAGCTTATTATTTTGTGAGCTTCGAAGAATTTAATATAATTCTTTTTGTGGAAAATTACATAATTTTCCCACTGTATGCGTTCAATTGCTTATTAAATTAATTATTGCTCTAAAAATCACCAAAAAATCACAATAGGTCTAATCTAAGTAATTCTACGTTATGCTCGAAAATCACATCATTTACATGCATAACGAGGCCTTATTAAATTAATTAGTGTTTTGCTTGATTTTTAATAGATCCAAAATTAATCATTTTTGAGGTCTAATAGTTTTCCTAGAATCGCTTTTGGCTCAATCCTGACCTTCACCCTAATAACTAGCTTACCATCAAAGCCGGGGTCAACCTGCAGCTTACTTATTTATTAGTTAGCGAATCCTTATTTTCTAAACAGGTTTTTAGCGCAATTTAGCTAACAATCTTCTAGGTATCTAGGATAATTTTTATATCTGAAAATGATTAAATTTGGTATTTATTAAAATTAGTTTTGCAAAAATCATACTGCATAACTTTTTTATTCATAGTTAATTCATATAGAGTCAAAAAAATCCAAAAAAGTTGTGGTAGCTTAATTTCATTGCATGTAACATTCTGACCAAGTTTCATAATTTTTGGACTTGTTTGATTACCCTTTACATTTTAACCCTCGAACTTGGTCTGAATTGCATCTGCTTTTTCAATTGATTAAAAAACATAAAAAAATCTCCTGAAAACCTAACATCAGAATTGACTTCGAATTAATCTAAGGAAAAAGCTATCTCCCGGAATTCAACCTTAGGCCTGCCCAAGTAAAATAAAAAAATCGTCGCTTGCGTTTAATTGACATATTAATCTAAGTGGTTTTATATAATCCAACTTTACCCGACTACAATGAACATCACTAAATTTAATCGTTGATCTGGTTGAATTAAGAAGGGTAATCTGAGGGTTTTTCAAAGTGCATCGTTGCCGGGGAGGCACGGCTGATGAATCCACGATTCATCATGTCAATATCTTGATCTTAGAAAAATCCCTGAGTAAAGTCTCAAATAAATGTACATAAAATCATTAAATTAACAAAATGACTCTTGTAAATAAAACATACTAATTATTGTATATTAGATTGTACAAAATAAATTAACAATAAAAAGCTGTAAAAATAAAGGAGTTTTTCACATGTAAATAGCCCAAAACTTTATGTATTTTAATAATTTCATTTCAACTCCTTTTTGGCTAATTATTTCTCTAACATTTCATAAAAATGTATATAAAAATACAAAAAATCAAAACAAGTTTTAGCTCAAAAAATGCTCCTAGATCCCAAAGGGAAAAGGCCATAAAGTCCAACTTCCCGGCCAAATTCCCGCTCCGTATGAACTCTAAATTCACTAGACTCACTTTTAAAGTTCAAGTTAGAAAATTATATATCTAACAGAAGTGGTTTCATTAAAATCGGAGCTCATTTGCAAAAGTTGGATTTTGGGACCTAGATGTACATTGTATATTATGTATATATTCATTCTTTCTTCATTTTTATTTTATCTTTCTCAATTACTTAAAAATACAAAAAATCATCGTTGTGTTGTATGTTGATTATAGTATTTTATTATATTTTTTTGTTGTAAATATCTCTTATTAAAAAGACAAAAAAATACATATTAGAGAAGTAAACAAAAAATGTACATGTTGTACGTATTCCTTTGTAAATTCTCCACTATTTTTCCTTCTTTATATTTTTGTTGTATTTAAAGTAGCCTACTTTATATCATTATTTATTTTATTATTTAATTTCCATTCTCTACAATAACTTCACTTCTACCACCAACCTCCATTCAACTCCACCATTTTTTAATAACCCCCCATTCAACTCCATGAACAATACAACCTCCATTCAACTTCACCACTTTAATAACTTCTCATGTATTCTCTTTATATAGATCCCATCCTCCTCATTTGTAATTGATCCATCTTTATGTGAGGAGAGACTAGTTCCAGAGTTGAATCGGTGACAGCGACGCAACCGCGGTCGAGCGACGACAACCCTCTTTCTGGTGAGATCCGTTGGCTTTTTGGCCAACATCGCAGCCGCAATCGTGCGTTGCTCGAGCTCATCGTTCGATGGCGATTCAAGCGAACACCGTGCTCTCGTGAGCACATCATAGGCGATCGTCTCCATCGTAGGGAATTTTTCTTCTCATTTTATCATCTTGTTGTTTTTGCAATTTTCTTTTATCATATCACTACCATAGTATATTTTTTTTCTGCCACCTCATCACCATCACCACCATCTTCATCTAATTCATCAATCCCCTCTACCAATGTTTTCCCTCCTTTTTTGTATATATTCATATTTCCTCTCTGTTTAAAAAAATTTTAAAATTTTCTAAAACAAAAAATTAAAGTACAATAATAAATTAAAAAAAACAAAAAAAAAACACACACTCACACACGCGCGCGCAGGCGGTCGTCCCCCAGCAGCCGCCGGCCACCGCCTGCACGTCGCCACCTCTAGGTGCGGCTGCCCGCTCGCCGCCAGCGGCCGAGCTGTCCTCCGTCTCCCTGTAGTCGTACGGGCTGCGCGACCACCGCCGCTCCTCCCAACCGCCTACAGCAGGCGGTTGTCAGCCCAGCCCGAGCGTGCGCAGCTGCCCCAGCGGATCTCCTGCGGTGCGCCACCGCACCCACCTCCGCCGTCCTCCGCCCGTGTGCCATCCTTCGGCTGTGCAGCGGCTGAGCCTCCGCCGTACGCGAGCGGCGCCGTCCTGCCTCCCCCTTGTCGGGTTCCACATGCGCCCTAACGAAGAAGAAGAAGAATAAAGGTTGTTTTTATTGTAAAAATTAAATAAATTTCTTGTATAGTTTCTGTAATTGCAAAAAGGTCCATGTACATGTTTTATTGTGAATATTGTTATCTGAGTTTGCAAAGACAACCCTCTGTTCGCATTTTAATTTGGACTTCAATCTTACATCTTTTTATTCATGGAAAAATAGCATTATGTTGAGCAACTCATTTTCTACCATCTGAATATTTATTTGTATTTTTGTGAGTTTTGGATAATTAATTAAAAATGTTTAATTGAAATTCTGTATATTTTACCCAATCGGTGCACTTAAATTGATATCTGACACATGGTTGCTCTAAAAATTCTACAAAAAATAGATATGATGCCTTGAAATGTGTTTGAAGACTGTCCAAATTTCATCCAAAATAGAGTTGTCCTGTGCTTAAAATAAATTATAGAGTGATCTGGCTATTTGGTTTTTTATTAAATCCACGTACATTATTTTTGCAAAATTTCAATTCTCCTGGATCTAACATCTAAATACCTATATGAGATAATTCGCGCTCTATCTAATTTGATAGCGTGGATTTATTAGGAATTAACTACTCACAGTCACTTTGTTTTCACTAAAAAATCATAAAAAGTTTATATTTTGTTAAAAATTCCAAAAAAAATACTCCAAGGAAAGAGATTGATAGTTAAGCTCTAGGTTGTAGTCTCATTTCATCATGTTTTCATTCCAGTAAATTTCTCATGATTTTTGCTTACTGTTTGTGTGAAAAATTGCGAAAAAGCTCATAAAAGTGTGCATTTTCATTGTTGCATTTTAACCCTAAAGATTTCAAAAAAATATATGTTGCATTCATCATTGGATTAAGTTTACTGAAAAATATAATTTGGCTAAATTGGATTAAATTTGTATTAAAATTAATTTGGTTAAGTTGTGAGATTTCTTAGTAACTTAATTTACTAGCATTTGCTTTCTTTTTGCATAAAAAAATATAAAAAAAATACTGCATGGAAACCTAGAACTAAATTTTCAAATTAACTCGAAGTTCTTCCTTTGCCTCCCCGTGTTTGACCCTGGACTTGCCCGGGATATAAATTAGGCCGAGACACTATTCACAGAGATTTTCTCTCAGTTGTGATTGATTCACTAAGTACACGTACTACAACGTGTCCAAATTATATATCGTATTTAGCGACTCACCAACGGCTTAGGTTAATTTTTAGAAAATTTAGATTTTAGGTTTTACAGCCCCGGGTCGTCTGATCCCCGATTTTTCTTGTGAATATTTTTCTGTCCAGTTTTCAGCATTTGTTTTGTGTCATCCTTTCTTTTACCATCATTTATTTTTGTGTGAGGAACACGAGGAATCGAAGGCGCTTCGCCAGGCGAGCCGAGGAACCTGCATCGAAGTAAACTGAGTGTTTTTTAGAGGACTTGTAAAAAAAATTGTATTTCCAGCGGTTCTCGTTTGAGTTCTCGCACGTGTAAAAGAGTAATAAAAAGAGTCTCTGTGTGTTGTGTGGTTGCTTGACATAGTATAGGACCTGCACTTGAGACTCTTAGAGCTATCTTAGGACTATTTGTGCTCGTAATACCTAGGATCACACTTCACCATTAAAAGACACACTTAGACCACAGGACTGCAGCCAAATTTAACTTGTTCTTCATTCGCTAATAGAACTGCTTGTCTAGGAGCGACTTTTTCTTGCTTGCATCCATATAGATAAAATTTCAATTCTATTTTGCATCATGCTTGTAGAGCGCGAGGATCATTGTTTTATCGTGCATTAGCTTTTCTCGACTCCTTCTTCCTTAGTTTTCTAACTTACAATTAAAGGAAATAGGGATTGGACGATAGGCGTGCATTGTGTGTTGGACTAATCAAGTGGTCATCTAACTAAAAATTGGGACCGCTACACAAATTGACCAAAAAAATCAAATAAAATCAGAAATTTTGTTGCGGAGAATAACCCCGACCTTGATTTCTGGCTGAGTGAGGGTACTGAGTGTGTGCACACCTTAAGGCGGAGCCAAAATCCCCGCCTTCCATATCACGTACCCCGATCCGAACAAATATCACAGGCTGAATTATGGGTTCAACTGACCAGTGCCAAGTATCCTCCGCCTACTCCGGTAGGTAGATAGGGGTGAAATTGCGGTGCACCGTGACAAGTTGCTAGTAGCCTCCGCCTGTTCCGGCATGTAGATAGGGGCGAAGTTAAAGCCTTGTCAGTCTTCGCCTACTTCGATAGGTAGATAGGGGCAGGTCCTTGAATTCTCAGCTAGGGATAGGAGCAAAGAAAGGAAGGGCGTTGGTATCTTAGGCGACAGGTTAAACACGGGAGACGCATCCGGCTTTGAGCCGACTTCCCTATAGGTCGCGTAATCCTTGCTATTTATCTGAAAAATCACACTTAAAATCAATCAGACTAATTGGACTCGGTTTCGGGTCCTTCACTGTATTGAGTGTGAAATCAAGGTTTGTGATTCATTTGCTTGCTTCAGGTAGGAGTAAAATCCTATCTTTACACACTTATACTCCCGACTCTTCCTTTTTCCATCAAAGATGACTGACTGGGGGGGGGATATCTATCATCTTCGCAAATCTCTCATTATACCCCTCACGCAGCTTGTCTTCATCGGCCCAAGCGTAACTTGGGCCAACCCGAGCTCATGACCCTTTTGAGTTCGGGATCCACCACTCTCAGGATGGTTACCCGATGAATCCCCATTCATCACTCTTTAATCTTTTATTTTAGCTAGATAATTTGGCAAAACACCATGTATATGACTGTAAATACAAGAAGTTGTCAATAAGCATGCATTTGTCAATACTCAATAATTAGCATGCATTTGTGCAAAAATAAAAAGAATAAAGAAATAAAGAAAAATAAGGAAATATTTAGAATAAATATTGAGAGACCTGAACCCAAGAGAAGACCCAACATGGACCTGATCGTCAAATAAAATAAGTAGAGAGAGATAGGGCCACTCATCCTTGTACAAATCCCTTATATATATAATTTAATTTCTCAAAAATAAAAATAAAAATGTGTTTCTATTATCTTGCATATATTTATAAAAAAAATAAAAATCAGAAAAATAAAATAAAAATAAAAATAAAATAAATTCTCTCTCTCCACATTGTACATACCTTGTATATATGTATATATTCCTATTTATTTAATACTTGTAAATAATCAATAAAAATAAAATAAAAAATATTTTATACTCCAAATTTCATTTTATAAATAAATAAAATATGAAATTGGGGTATTTGTACAAATATAACCAAAATAAAAATTGAAACAAAAATAAATAAGTATTTTATATGTAGATAATATTATATAATGTATATAATATAATTTATTTTTCAAAAAAATAAATAAAAGACACTTGAAAATAGTTTGAAAATAAAAAAACATTTTTCATGTTGAAAATATTTTAAATAAAATCATTTTCGATTTTTAAATGATTTTACAAATAATTTTGACTTTCGATTTTTCTGATTGGTCCACGGGGAGCTGTTGACCTCGGTCAACTGCCCCCTAGACCGGTATGCTTCACGGATCCGGTTTTTCGCCTGTTTTCTCAAAATTTTCCCGATTTGATCCGTTCACCACTCCTCTCGATTCGACGCTCCGATTATTCAAGAAGGATCCATGACCCTCGCCCGCCGATTCCCTTAGGTATCCATTCCTCGATCCGCGTGCTCGAGCTCCATCTTTCTCGGACCTTATTGAGTATATAACCTTCGCGAGCCATACCTTTCATCGCATCTTTGGCCATCGCCTTCGTCTTCTCGGACCTCCATTCTTCTTCCTTGAGTGACAGCAAGAGAGGGAGAGTGTTGCAGCGAGGAATCGAGGCCTCTAGCCTCAGATCCGGCGAGCTCTTCACCGTGCTCCGCCAACGGCGAGCCCGAGCCTCTGGACGCGTCATTCCATCGAGGCGACGACCCTAGGAGGTAGCTGACCTCCAGCACAGATGCCGGCAGCCATCAGGTACCCTCGATAACCTCTAGTTTTCTGTAGATTCCAAGTATTAGATTCCGACCACCTGAGCTCATCGGACCATTGTGCGTGATCGGACCACCCAACTGACATCCTGACCATCTCATCATCTTTGCGAGACTCCTATCCACCTTCTGCACCCCTCCGTTCCCCCTAGTTCGCTCAGGAATAGGGTTCACGCTCTCCTGCACCGTCACCTCGCCGGAGAGCCCCGCTCCGCCTTGCCCCTTTACCCAATTCACCCTCTAACGGGTGGAGGAACTTTGCCCTCGACCCATCAGTCGTTCTGTTAGGATTGGAAGCCAACAAACCTCATCTGGAGGTCCGAACACTTGAGCACAGGAGCTCCAGGTCTTGAGCGTCGATGGGGTCTTCCAGGACCTCCCGGCTTCATCGGAGTAGACCATCAACTGTGGATCGACGTCAGCTTCATTTGACCCATCTTAGCAGCTCCGGAGGATCTCCCAACAGCTCGTATTGATCGAGCGAAGCTTGTCGGCGGTGAGTTCTTCGCCGTTCTTCCAGGGAGTCTCGCAGCCGTCAGAGCGAGCCTCATTTCCGGTTCTAATCTCAGACGTCCACCATCCGAGGATCTCGTCCGTTGGATCCATTTGAGGATCAGATCAGAGCCGATCATCGGCGAAGGGGTATCGCCCGCTCTCAGTCATTCGATCTCAAGTAAAGACCCCTCGACCGTCGGATCTGTAATAAAGGGTAATTTACACTTAGGCCCTTCGCATTTTTACATTTTAGTTTAGTCTCGTAACTATGTTTAGCCGTTGTTTTTATTTAGGATAAATTGCACTTAGGACCTCGTGTTTATTTTATTTACAATTTAGTCCCTTTATGTGTGTTACACGTGGTCTGTCACATACTTTCTAGCATATTTGCACAATTTCTCCTGAACTTCATGGTTGTTACTGTTTGAACTGCTATAAATAGGAATCACATTTATGCCCCTTCTTGTTTGATTCACGTGTCACCCTCGTGCGATTTGGGATATTTTGCATATTTGGCCCCATACTTTTTATGTGTGTTACTGTTTGGCCCCTGGAACTTACTTTCTTTACATTTAGGTCCATGTGCGCTCTTTGTATTTGATTGTTTGAAATAAATATCAAATCATCTCCAAACTTCGTGAAATTTTGATACATGGCTCATGCCATGTTGTAAAAATTTTAATGAATTTTAAAATCATTTTGTTTTCATTTTCTATTTTTAAAAATTCAAAAATCCAAAAATTTGCTTCTATTCAGTTTTTAAAAATCAACTAAAATATTAAAAACCCTCTGAAAAATCCAAAAAAAATTATTGTGTGTTTATTTTTGTGTGTTTTTACTTTTGTCCAAATTTCATTGCTTTTGGACTTATAAAAACCCTAAAAATTCATAAACATTGAAAAACTTATAAAAATCATTAAAAACTCATAAAAAATAAAAAAATACAATTCCATTTTCTGTAGTTAGTATTTTTCTTATAGTATTTCATAAAATTATTGCTTGAATTTTATAGGCTATTTAGACATTTTTAATTAGCCTTTTGATTCTGGCTGCATAGTAGCTTTCATTTTTCACTTTGTTCCATTTTTTATAAAATCAACTAAAAAACATAAAAATCTAAGAAAAATACCAAAAACATTTGAATATTTCTAAAACTCAAAAATATTTTTATTTGAATTTTCTGAGTGCTTTTGAGATAGTTAATAATTGTTTGATTACGGTTTTCTTAGCATTTTCAACCTTTTTCCTAATTTTAAAAATCCAAAAAAAATTAAAAACTTAAAAATCCACCAAAAATCCTTATTTTTAAATCTCCACTACTATGTAGGTTTTTTCCATCTCGTGCTCCTTGTGTTCGACCCCGGTAGCTATACCAGGTAAAATAAAATGGCGAGATCGCTATTTTTGACCTGATTGTTTGATTTCATATTTGGTGGTCTTGATTGTTTCTTGATTGAATCCGATTTGAGAGGCTGAGGTCGCAATGACCATCGATTCCTTCTCACCTTAGTCGTTCGGATTTCACGGTCATCAGAATGGCACCGTTGCCGGGGAGCACAGCTTAGTAGTCGGTTTTCTTTTTCAGTTTTTTGTCTTTACGTGCATTTTCTAGCATTCATTTTTATTCCATTTTGTCACATTTTTATAATCATCTATGGACTGACACATTTCTGTTTGATCTTCTTGCAAGGGTCCGATGATCGAGGACGGCTTTCTTCGGGAAGCCGACGCACCCACGGGATTCGGAGGCGGCTCTTTTCTGCATAGAGCCGCAAGAGAGAGCGAGAGAGGAGAGCAGGAGTGTTGGGAGTTTAGTTTAGGTTTAGCTTAGATTTTATTTCCTACATTATATTATTGTAATAATACAGGGATAGACTCGGACTCTTAGAGACTCTTGGTGTTTATCGGTGTCTGTTTTGCCGAGCACTGGTGTGCTCGGGGGACCTCACCGCAGTTTTTGCCGGTTTTCAGTTTCCATCGTTTATTTACTGCTTATATGATTTTCAAGGATTTAGCCTTAGCCTTAGGATTTCCTATGATTGTGATGTAATTAATTAAGGCCCAGCCTTAATTATCTGCTTGTGCTTATAGTTCGATAATTGGACCTAATTAATTAAATCACAAAGAAAAAGTCGGATTAATTTGGCTCGAGTCCACGTGCCATGAGGAACCACAGACAGCACGTGTAGGATCCGTTCTGGTGGACATCGAGTGGTTCCCAAGATCGGACTCAGGACATAGATTGATTACCTGGCTACTGTGCTTCTCGTGTAGAAATGCTTCGTCTAAGGCCGTTTTCCTTATGCATCATATAGGTAGTTTAATTATTGTCTTTACTTTTATGCGCGGATCACCCTGCTTGTAGAGAGCTGGAGTCAGCTACGCATTTCTTACTCTGCATGCATCATTGTGTTTGATCGCGCATCGACTTTTTCACATTCTCCCCCAGTTTTTGGACTTAAATAACCAGGAGAACCGAAAAATTCGTTAGGCGTTGTTTGCTTGAAAAATATCTAAAAAAACAAAAACTATAAAATTGGGACTATTAAACACACTTGACCCTAAAAGACATTTCACCTAAAAATCTGTCTTGGGAGAGTAATCCCCTCATTGTCTGGTTTAGATGAGCGAGAGAGTGACACGCACACTAGGCTAGAGCCACATCCGATTTCCAAGCAGACTACCAACCTTTTATACGGGACAGTCTGTTGGGAGTATTGGATTCTTATCAGCTCGCTTAATCGCTATGAAAGACTGATTGATCACCTAATAAAATTTGACAAGATAATTGACCGAACCTTTATGTTCTTTAGCTCAGCGTCGAGTAGGTGAATCGGGGGTTTGCTTTCTCATCTTGTGTGTTTTCAGATCTCATCTGCATTCACTCGCCAGATCGAGATGATGGGCCGGAGGTCCCTTAGGCAACCTTTGGTTGCACCGCTTTACAACACTCCAGCCCGCTCATCTAGGTTGGTTCGTGAGAGCTGAGACCCGCTATCTGAACCCGAGTTCGATTCCACCCTGTTCCTCCTTGACCACCCTTCTACTACCATTTTTGAGGTACCAGTACCCGATCATAGAGAGCAACAACCAGTTGATTTATCGGCACCTGAGTTTGGGTCTTTTGCCTTTGCAGAGACCATGGCCAGAAGTGAGGACCGCACTGATGGCCCCAGAGCAGAGCAGACATATGTGTTGGACCAGGGTGTGATCAACACCACCCTGTTAGCCTCCCTTGAGATGATGCAGAGACAAGATTCGAGATCAGGGGGCTTTCATGGTAGAGATGCGTAGAGAGATGGAGAGACTGAGAGCAGACAGAGATCAGCCGAGAGCCGACGGAGAGGGAGACATTCCAGATAGAGATCAGCCTGAGGAGCCAGTCTAGCCAGCACCATGAGCCAGACCGATGCGGGAGTTGCACAACCCCAGATCGATGCTCACACACAGATGGATCGTGCTGCCAGCGATTGTGGGGGACTTCAAGTTCCCCCCTCAGACAATTCAACTTCTTCCCCGCTTCCACGGGCTCGCTACTGAGGAGCCACACTTCCATCTCTAGGAGTTCAAGATGATCTGCAGTATTGTCCATGATAAGCATGTGGACGAGGACACCATCAGGATGACCACCTTTCCATTCTCCCTCATATACAGAGAAGCCAACTGGCTGAAGCATCTAAAGGATTTGTTACCACTTGGGAGCAGCTCCGAACTGAGTACTTGAACAAGTACTATCCACTCGGTCGGATGAATGCAGCTAGGGCCTTGATCAGCAACTTCTCCATGCTCCCCAGTGAGCAATTCTGGCATGGGAGAGGTTTCGAGAGCTCACAGACCCACGTACCCCCATCATGACATTTTGAAGTCCAACCTTGTTCAGAGCTTTTTCTGTGGGCTTACACCGGAGATGCAGGGGTTAGTGAATGCATCCCGTGGAGGCTCGTATTTCACCAAGGATGAGGATCAGGTATGGGCCATCTATGAGGAGATGGCCGAGAACTACACGGTGATGTCTCAGACCCGCCTCTACACTCAGGGGAGACCCCAGCCACAGGCCGTATCCTATCAGAGGATAACACGTGTCGATGTTGATCCTTCTACTTCGTCAGCGGCAGCGACACAGATAGAGTCGACAGCCGCCAACATGGGTATCATCAACGAGAAGCTGGACTGGATCGAGTTGATAGAGAAGAAGTAGTGCCAGGGTATGACGCAGATCGATCAAATGGCACAGATGTTGAGCGACCTGAAGACACAGATCATGTGTCTCCAGGAGGCACAGATGGCTTCTCATCCTCATCTCATGTCACGGGCAGACACCGGCAGCAGCAGCAGCTCGGCCCAGCCCTCCGCCCAGTACCGACAGATTCACCTTGTTCAGACGGGGCCATACCAGCCACATCAGCAGCAGTGCATCCTGCCGCCACCATCTTAGGACAGCCAGATGGTGGTGTATTAGTCGGACTAGCCCCTGGCAGTACTCCCCCACCCACTTACGAGCAGGAGTCGTTGATGGATGTCAACGAGATATGGTATGACCGACCCCACCCTGGGATCCGACGAGACCATCTCGGATTTCGTTGGACGATCGGAGGTACCAGTTCCCAACAGCATCCTCCAGTTCAGGGTGGCCAGTACGACCAGCAACGAGAGCAGCACCAGCAGCCCCAGTTCCCACCACACCAGCAGCATGGTCCTCATCCCTATCAGCAGGGACAGTCTTGGAGGCCGTAGCAGCCTCAACAGCAGTATCACTCACAGTACCCCTCTCACCCTCCTCCTCCGTAGCAGCCTCAGTTTCAGAGAGGCCACCCATCAGGTTCTCATGGGCCCATCTATGAGAACCCCACTTTGAATGACTTAGCCTGCCTCATGTCCGAGCAGCAGGCCACCTTCCAATGGGAGATGGACGAGTTTCAACAGGAGATGAGGGAGATTATGAGAGGAAAGGCCGCCATTCCTGCCCAGATTGAGCCGAACCCGAACAACCTGAAGAGGAAGTCTGAGCAGGTAGAGTTCACAGATATTACCACTCCTAGTGATTCACTTGCTGATATTACTGCATACATGTTTGATGCTGATTTTGTTACACTTAGGAGAGGTAGGATGCCAGCAGGCAGCGTCTCGTCTGAGCGACAACCCCATGTAGCCTCAAGAGCGCAAGACGAGGAGGAGAGCGGTACTGATGCTGCTCATGATCATGATGATGACGGTGGTGCTGACACCACCAAGGACGTTGATCCAGCCGACGGTTTGAGGTCATCATTTCACCAGATCCAGGAGGAGGTGGTACTGATGCCACCATTGTTGCTGAGCCAGAGCGCGGTACTAATGTCGTTATTCCAGATGCCAAGGGTGGTGCTGAGGCCACCATTTCCAGTTCTTCCCATGTTGCTTTTCATTCAGTTCATGTATCTCAGGACGATTCTGTGAATAAAGAAAAGGGTTTATAATTTGCGAATCCATCTGTGTTGATTGATGATTTATGTGTGGATTCTACTTTGCCTAAGCAGCATAGACCCGATCCTAGTCCTTCATCTGAGACGGACCCAGTCATCCCCTTTCCCCAAGCACTCCGCTTGGCTAAGGGGACCAAAAAAGATTCAAAAAAGTCACACCAGATAGAGTTCAGCCAGCAGATGATGGATCGATTTCACATTCAGTTGACTCTACAAGAGGCCTTGGAGCACATCCCTCTCTTCCACAGATCCCTCAGAGACGGGACCACTATTCGGAGGAAGAGGAGGAACCACCAGTCTAAGATCCATGTGCTCACTCGCGCCACTTGCTTCGCCATCTAGAACTGTCTGCCAGCCAAGAGGCCAGATGCAGGAGCCCCTTACGTCAGATGCCATATTCACGAGCAGAGGTTCGTCCGTACTCTATTAGACAGCGAGTCTTCGATCAACCTACTTCAGCAGCCTTACTCGACCGCTTCGAGTTTGGCCCTCTACCGGTCCTTCAGTTTGCTGATCGATCTGTCAAGAGGTCGAAGGGGTTGTTGAAGGACGTTGTCGTCATGATTCAGGGCCTAAAATTCCCTGTGGACTTTGTTGTGTTGGACATGGAGATACCTGAGTGCGTGACTGATACCCCCATCATTTTAGGACGCCCGTTCTTGGCCACAGTCAAGGCAGTGTCCAATCATGATAGCGGGAAGGTATACTTTCGCGTCAAGGGCGAGAGTATACAAATAGAGACGATCGAGGAGACTAGAGCCAGAGATTCAGCTTGCTCAGAGCTGCCTTCAAATTCAAAGCAGATGACATAGGCAGAGCGAGACATCCACCAGGACTGTGATTTTGTGATTACAGATGATGAGGCAGTTTGGTTTGATCCAGTTTCACGAGCCATCCTCTCACCTTCAGAGATCACTGATGTCAGTAGAGGAGATCTTGGAGAGCACATTCCTGGTCCAGGATACATTTCAGGTAGCAGAGCCAGTTCCCGATCGCGAGGCAGATGATTTTTTTGATTCATAATCAGATCCCTCAGAGTCAGACATTGATTGGGCAGAGTTTGATGATATGATTCCTTGTCCGATTTCCCAGAGCCTACAGCTAGGGTGGAGATTGATTCCATTCAGAGCAGAGACATACCAGCAGAGCAGCCTTCATCATATTCAGATTTTCAGCGAGAGTTCTCATTTTCCCATGCAGATTTGGTCGCATTCACTCAGACATTTCAGAGGCCAAATCCGCCAGCTTCCAGTTGCCCAGAGCGAAAGACCTTGCCGCAATTAGTTGAAGTATAAGTTCCTTGCGATTGAGTATGAGATGCACCAAGTCATTATCCCAGCAGATTTGACTAGAGAGCAAGAATCACGTCTGATGGGGGTTCTTGAAAAGAAATCGCAAGGCGATAGGATGGAGCGTAGCCTATCTTCCAGGGGATAAGTCCGCCCTGTGCTCCCACCATATCTATCTCGAGGAGGACGCGAAGTCGTCACGTGAGTTCCAGCGACGTTGAACCCGAATCTTCGAGAGGTTCTCATGAAGGAAATTTCGAAATAGTGGAGCGCCGATTTTATCTACCCCTTCTCCGACTCCAAGTGGGTTAGTCCATTACATGTGGTTGATGAATATGTGATTCATCACTCTAAAAGTTGAAAATAGAACTTTGTTCCTGAGTAATTAGAGGCATATTTCTACTTATATTGTATAATTAGCATTCATGCATGCAAGCATAATGTCTGCATTTTAGCATTCAATTTGCATTAAATAAGAAACTAATTTCACTTATAAATATTCACCTGTATATTAGCTAAAATACCCTTTATGTATATATTTTATACTAACTCCAAATTCAATAAAACTAACTCTATAGTATTATATTTACTAACACTAATTAAAGGAAAATATCAAAAACATATACTTGCAAAATTGACCAATAAAACCCCAATCCAAGTTTGAAATTAGAGTCTTAAAATGCACATATTTTCCCATACAGTGTCCGAACTAGGTCTACTCACTTTCAGATTAATACACATTCATAGACCTTTAAAATGAGACTAATTTCTTTATATTCGGAGCTCGTATGCAAAACTGGGTTTTCGGGTCCCCTTGTATACTACATATATGTATATTTGTATCGTATATTTTTGTATCATATTGACCTCATATTCATTTTAGTCAACATGAAACTTGTAGATCTCATCGAGATCTACAACTTTCATGTTTTTAGGTTTTTCCAAATTCGGCCATTTAACCCCTCAAAAAGCAAAAATCTTTTATGCAATAATTTGATTGGGACTAGGGTTGGGCATTGGGCTGGGCCGGCCCGACCCGGCCCAAAACCCGACCCGTATAACCCGACCCAAACCCGAACTCGAAATTTAATGGGCGGGCCGTGGGCTCTAAAATGAGCCCATATTGATTATCGGGCCGGGTTTGGCCTGAGAAGGCCCAAACCCGTTAGCCCGATAGCCCGACCCATTCTAAAGTAAGTATATTCATATGTAGTACGGTATAATTATATCAATTATATTCATGTTCATTCCAAATACTATGTTCTAACTTTAATATCCTTATTCGAGTGTAGAATATATGCTTAGACACATTAATAATCATATACATTAGTGGATTGAGGATATTATTACATTAATATACAAGATTATTACATCAATATGCAAGAATGGAATATGTGTCCTCAAGTGTTAGAGCATGTACAACTGTAAGTAACCAATCTGTATTAGGTCATAGGGCCCGCATCTACAATAGAATATGTAATGGTGAATTGAAGGGTGGTTTAAGTTGCCATATTTTTACCACATTTCTATTTCCAACATACAACTAATGTTAAAATCACAAATTAGTTAGCATGCTTATAGTTTTAAACAAGCACACATGCATAAGAAACAACCACACAAATGCAAGAAGAACGGAAGACATGATATTGGTATACATAGGTGTTAAATTGGGCCGGCCCGGCCCGAACCCGACCCATTTTGTTTGGGCCGGGTTTGGGCTTGGGCCTAATTTTTGAAAATAAAATGAGCCTAGACCCGATCCGTTAGCCCATATTCTAAAATGGGCTTGGGCCGGGCCAAGGCGAACCCGGCCAGAGCCCGGCCCATGCCCAACCCTAATTGGGCCACGTGGCCTTTTCTGGTTGAGCCACGTGGCCCGGCTCCTTTGACTTGTCCGCCAGCGCCCCTGGCCGTTAGATCTCTTCTTGATCCAACTATCCAAAGATCTCCACGCACGCCCTTTGTTCCCCACTATATGATCATGCCCATCTCACATCTGCACTGTCCACTCGTGCCTCGCCCATATCCTGCCACGTGGCGCTTTGTGCACCATTCGATCATGCCCGTTGGTGCCTTGATCTTCACCGTCCACGTTCGCTTCGATCTCCACCGCCCGATCAATCCCCAGATCTCATCACAGCCTTCACTCAGCGCCTTCACCTACGCCCGCCACGTGTCGCTTCCGTAACCCTCAGATCACCACTTCGATGTAATCAAGGCCATCCCCTTACGCCCTTCTCCTGGCCGTTGGATCACTCGATCCAACGGTCAATAACCCGTCTTCAATCTCCAGACGTTCTCTCTCCCACGATCTCCACCTCGCGCGCTCGCCTCCCCCTTCCTATTTTCGGCCCCACTCCAACCGTTCTCTCCGCCCCCTATCACCTCCATCTCGTAGCCCATTACACCCTTATCCTCGCCGACCTCCACAATCCCTCGCACACATCGCTCCATGACCTTCACGAACCTCGTTGTCCAGTCACCTGAACCCTCACCTCCTTCACGAACCTCGCTCCATGACCTTCACATTAATATACAAGATTATTACATCAATATGCAAGAATGGAATATGTGTCCTCAAGTGTTAGAGCATGTACAACTGTAAGTAACCAATCTGTATTAGGTCATAGTGCCCGCATCTACAATAGAATATGTAATGGTGAATTGAAGGGTGGTTTAAGTTGCCATATTTTTACCACATTTCTATTTCCAACATACAACTAATGTTAAAATCACAAATTAGTTAGCATGCTTATAGTTTTAAACAAGCACACATGCATAAGCAACAACCACACAAATGCAAGAAGAACGGAAGACATGATATTGGTATACATAGGTGTTAAATTGGGCCGGCCCAGCCCGAACCCGACCCATTTTGTTTGGGCCGGGTTTGGGCTTGGGCCTAATTTTTGAAAATAAAATGAGCCTAGACCCGATCCGTTAGCCCATATTCTAAAATGGGCTTGGGCCGGGCCAAGGCGAACCCGGCCAGAGCCCGGCCCATGCCCAACCCTAATTGGGCCACGTGGCCTTTTCTGGTTGAGCCACGTGGCCCGGCTCCTTTGACTTGTCCGCCAGTGCCCCTGGCCGTTAGATCTCTTCTTGATCCAACTATCCAAAGATCTCCACGCACGCCCTTTGTTCCCCACTATATGATCATGCCCATCTCACATCTGCACTGTCCACTCGTGCCTCGCCCATAGCCTGCCACGTGGCGCTTTGTGCGCCATTCGATCATGCCCGTTGGTGCCTTGATCTTCACCGTCCACGGTCGCTTCGATCTCCACCGCCCGATCAATCCCCAGATCTCATCACAGCCTTCACTCAGCGCCTTCACCTACGCCCGCCACGTGTCGCTTCCGTAACCCTCAGATCACCACTTCGATGTAATCCAGGCCATCCCCTTACGCCCTTCTCCTGGCCGTTGGATCACTCGATCCAACGGTCAATAACCCGTCTTCAATCTCCAGACGTTCTCTCTCCCACGATCTCCACCTCGCGCGCTCGCCTCCCCCTTCCTATTTTCGGCCCCACTCCAACCGTTCTCTCCGCCCCCTATCACCTCCATCTCGTAGCCCATTACACCCTTATCCTCGCCGACCTCCACAATCCCTCGCACACATCGCTCCATGACCTTCACGAACCTCGTTGTCCAGTCACCTGAACCCTCACCTCCTTCATATAAGTACTCCATCTTTGGTCACCTTCAAGCCCATCTGCCACTACGGAGAGATTCCCCTAGTTCATACCTTCCTATTTGTGACAGTAATTCGGCAAGAAGTCGAGCGACGATGGCTGAAATCCCTCCGGCGAGATCCACGACCAACTCCCCGTGCTGCAGCTTCCTCCGTGAGCTGCACGAGCTCAGGTCTACTACCGGCCTTCGAGTGACGACCAGGAGCCCCGATCCGAGCTCCATTCTCCAGGTAGCAACCTCCATCACCCCCTCCGATCTTCTTCTCTGTTCTCTTCACTTTTCTCCTATTTTATTCGACTTCTCCACCCCCTTATGACCATCCTCCGAGCTCCACCTCGGAGTTGGCACCTTTGTGCCACACTCCATTTACCTCGACGACACAATCCACTTTACTCCAACACCAGCTCCGCCACCTTGGCGGAGCTCGATCACCGAACACCCACTTCGTCACTCAGGCTTCGCCCATCACTCACGATCACTCCACGTACACGTTGCACGCCTCGGCTATCTATATAACCCTCTGTAGGTACCCTCTCGATCATAAGACAGAACTTCATTGGAGCTCAGCTCGAGCTTCACTCTCCCCGGTCTCCAATTCACCCCGGCCTCAGTCGAGACCTCCGACAGCTACCTGACGCTTCCACGATCCTCCCCAGCTCCTTAGAAACCTCCGACGAGCTTCATAGACGATCCGAGGAGAAGGCGGAGCTCAAGACCCTTCGCCGGAGCACAGCCCCCTCCGCCGTAGGAGGCGGAGTGGGCACGAAGTCTAGCAGCCGTTCGATCCCCTTGATCGGGCGGATCGGATCCATCCACATCGCCATCAGCTGCCGCCGTCGGATCAGGAGGATCCCACGATCCAGAACACGCCACATCACCGCTCTCCCCGTGCTCCAGACGCCGTTGGATTACTTTCGATCTGACGGTCGTTGACTGTTCACGCCTTATTCTCCGGAGCCAACCACCGCCATTGATCTTCATCAGATCCAACGGATCCAGTCGCGCCATGCCTCAGGTTCCATTGACCGTTGGATACTCACTCGATCCCACTGTCCACATCAAGCCACATCGTCAGATCCGAGCCTCTTCCCCGACCACTAGGCTCGGATCCATCGAAGCTAGATGAGCCTCCTTCCGAGCCAAGTCCGAGCCTCCAGAGTCACCCGAGCCTCGACCGAGCCTCTGAAGTCCACCGAGCCTGGTGTCCCCACGTGATCTGCATGTGCGGCCTTGGCAATTTGCAGGGAGGCCCCTGGAAGTTTCCATATTTGCATTTTAGTCCCTGTCAGGAGCCCTCACGTGTGGAGCATGTGTGCTGTGGAAAATTTGCATCCACCCCCTCAACATTATAGGTAATTGCATATTATTCCCTGTCAGCACGTTTTATTTTTATCAATTTTCCTGGATTCTTCACACTTAGATTTATCTAGGATAATTTTTGATATCTGAAAATATTGTGACTTGATATTTATTAAAATTGATTTAGTCAAAATCACCTTGCATCCATTTTAAATTCATTGTAAATTCATCTAGTGTCAGAAAATTCTAAAAAAATTAGTGTAGCTTAATTTCATCATATTTCACCACCTGGCCAAGTTTCATAATTTTTGGAATCAATTTGACCCTATTTTTGAATTAGTTTGTAAACTGGCCCGATTGTGCATGTGTCTTTTCCTTCTTGCATAAAAAATCGAAAAAGACCAAAAAATTCATCCCTTGGAAATCAAACTTTGGAACTTGCTTAAAATCTACCTAAGGAGACAGCTGCCTCCCTGAGTTCGACCTTGGGCTTTCCCAAGTAAAATAAATTTGTCACTCGTGATTAATTTGACTTTAATTAAAAGTGCTTTTTGATCTGCTCTTATTATCTGACTACAACGAACGACAACAGATTAATTTGACCATTAATTTGATAGAATTAACGAGGGTAGTAAGACACTTTTCAAAATGGCACTGTTGCCGGGAGGCATGACTTAGGTTAATTTGCAGTTAAATTCTGAATGTTTGATTTTCTATCCCAGGGTAGTCTGACCCCCGGTTTTCTTGTGAATATTTTTCTGTCTTTTAATTCTTGTATTTTTGGGTCGTTCACTATCTGATCTCAACTTGTTTTTGTGCGAGGAACGTGAGGACTCGAAGACGCTTCGAGTAACCTACATTTTAATTTGTTTGAGTGATTTGAGAGGACTTGTATTTCTTATTTTCTTTAATTTGCATTATTTCCAGCGGTTCCCATTTAGGTTCGCGCGAGTGTAAACATAGTGAAACTGTGTCGCCGTCTGCTGTGAGGTTTGAATTTTTAGAATAGGCTTTTACTAGCGACTCCTCGAGCCACTCTAGGGTTTGCTTGTGCTCGTAATTTTTAGGACCACATAACCACTTAAAAGACGCACTTAGACCGCAGATCTAGTCAAATCAACCTGTGCTTCACTCGCTGATAGAATTGTCTGTCTAGGAGCGGATTTTGTCGTATGCATCTGCATGTAGTGTAAAAAGATTTCAATTTTGATTTTCATCCTACATAAAAGCGAAGGGATCATTGTAAGTATTCTTCACTCAGCATAAGCTTCATTGTTTTTCGTGCATCAGCTTTTCTCGATTTCTATCTCTTGGTTTTCCAACTTAAGTTAAAGGAAGTTGAGACTGGACGATAGGCGTGCTGTGTGGATTGGACTAAACCAGTGAAAACTTAACTTAAAACCGGGACTGCTAACATTATTGACCAAAAAAATTCAACAAAATTGGAAATTCTGCTTGCGGGAGATTAACCCCAACCTTGTTTTCAGGCTAAGTAAGGGTACTTGAGTGTATGTGAATACCTTAAGGCAAAGCCCAAATCCCCGCCTTCCATATCTCGTACGAACTGATACTAGAAAATATCACGAGTTGATAATTTTAGGTTCATCAACTAGTACTAAGTAGCCTCCGCCTGTTTACAGGTAGTCAGGGGTGAACCAGCGGTACTCCGCGACAAGTTGCTAGTAACCCTTCGGGGCGAAGTTCCGGCCTTGTCAGCCTCCTCCTGCTTGCAGGTAGATAGGGGCATAGTCTTTGAATCCATCAACTTGGGATAGGAGCGAAGAAAGGAAGGGCGCAGGTATCTTAGGCGACAGGTTAAACAGGGAAGACGCATCCGACTTTGATCCGACTTCCCTCCAGGCCATGTAACCTTTGCTATTTACTTGAAAATCACACTTAAAATCAACCAGATTAATTGGACTCGGCTTCGGGTCCTTCACCATGTTGAGTGTGAAAATACAGGGTTTGGATCGATTGCTTGCTTCAGGTAGGAGTAAACTCCTATCTTTACTTGAACTCCCGATTCTTCTCATCAATTCAAGATGAATGATTGGGGGAATATCGACACATTATTCTCCAATCTCTCTTTGAGTCCCCCACGAAACTCATCTTCACCGACCCAAGCGCAACTTGGACCACCCAGATCTCATGACCCTCTTGAGTTCTGGATCCCTCATACCTAGGGTGATTACTCTCAAACCAACCGTTTCATCTCCTCTGAGCTTACCGAGGAAGACCATCGCCTCGGTAAGAACCCCTTCCTTGATTTGTCCTCTAACCCAGACCATATTTCATACCCAGGACTGGAGGACAAGATGCCACCTAAGCAACCCCTGGATGAGGACCTGTTACGATAAATCTTGGCTCGCCTCGCGACAGCCGAACAACAGAATGCGGATCTTACAGCAAGAATGGGACAAATCATTGCGGTAGGAGGAATCGACCGACCAATGGTTGATGCCTATAACCCAACAGAGAATGATATGCACAGTTGCTTGGCACCAGCGGTTCCCCCCGAAGCATTCGAGCTCAAGCCCCACTTCCTTAGCCTGCTACCGAAGTTTAATGGACACGCAAACAAAGAACCATATGCCTTCCTCAGAGACTTCGAGCTGGTTTGCAACAACCTTAGTCATTCTAGGGTTGGGCAGGATTACATTCAATTGAAGGCCATCCCATTTGCCTTAGGAGATAAGGCAACACATTGGTTGAAAAATATTGGGGTGATATGTACAACCTGGATGCAGTTCAAGGACCTTCTTCTGAAGAAGTTATACCCCCTCAGTAGGACTAATAAAATGAGAACGAAGATCGCTAGTTTCTCCCAGGGACCCACTGAACCATTCCATGAGGCCTGGGATAGGTTTAATGACCTAATTCAGAAATGTCCCTACCATGGAATTTCTAAGGCGATCTTGGTCCAGATCTTGTTCTGTGGTTTGACCTCGGAGATGCAGGGGATAGTAAGTGACGCATGTGGAGGAAGCTATCTGAACAAGAATGAGAATGCTGTATGGAAGATACTACAGCAGATGGCGAAAACAGGCAGGTCGCAAGCCACCAGGGCCTATCAGTTATCTCCATCAATTCTATCCAACGAGACAACTAGGAGGACTGTAGCGGATCTGATAGAGGACCTCATTCCCAGCATGGGGATGATAGCTGATAAGTTAACCATGGTCGAGCAGATCCACAAGAGGGTCACTGACCTTGAGTCTCTCTCGCGTTTGCCGAAGCAAGTGGAGTAACTTACTGAAAGGGTAGCTAAAATAAAGCTACCTGCCCCTTCTGTACCACTTGTGCCTGTACACCGAGTCCATCTTGTACAGGAACAGGCATCGGGGCCTCAAAATGGTTGGGTAGAGGATCAGACTTACACCCAGCAGGACCAGCATGCACCCCCACAAGTGGAAGATGAATACGAGGAGCCTTTGTAGGTGTTCGAGATCAACGGGCCGTGGTATAGCCATGACCCCGTCAACAGACAGTCGGGGATGGGGAACGGTCAGCCTCACTGACCTTCCCCAGCTTACCAGGAAACCAGCTCCGTTTCCGCACCATGCTTTGTTCAGTCCAGGCCCGAACGAGGGTATCAGCCTCAGCAGCATCATCAGCAGCACACGTTCTACTCAGGCCAGCAGGGCCCGTCACCGTCCATTCGCAGCAGCAAAATCGGCATGGCCAACAAGTCCAATATAGGACCTCATCTACAGGACATCATCAAGCCGCCCAGCCCACCGAATTGGAGTCCCTCACCTTGGCGATCCAGACCCTGACTGATAGGGTCCAACAGATCCAGAACGACTATCTGGATATGAGAACCGATCTGAATCGTGTTTCTCGTACACAGAACCAGCAAATGGAGCCAAAGATCCCAATTCCTGCCCAAGTTCAGGCCAATCCGAACAGCTTAAATCAATGCCAGAACTGACCTCGTGATCAGGTATACTATTCAGATAATTCTTTATCTGAACATGAGATCCTTTCGTATGATAATGTAAACCATATGTCCCTCGTGAGTAGAAGAACTGTGATCGTACCTGATCGGGCATGGGCACAAGAGGAAGAAGCCGTCAAGTCTCTACCTGAGGAGAACTTGGAAGCAAAAGAGGAGAAGCACCACCTTCACCACAACCAGCAGAAGAAGAGGACTTCTGAGTCCTCAAAGAAGCAAGGGAATCGCACCGACAGGAAGTCCACTGAAATCGATGAGGAGCCCGCACCTCCATCTGAGGAGGACGGTCCAACATTCGCGGAGAAAGCATCACCAGTTTCACAGCAGCATTTTCCTTTTCGTCATAGTCTGAGTCAGAGTCAGTTTCAGAGTCCGAGTCCTATCCAGAACTCAGTTCCAACTTTGAATGAAAATATTTTAGTTTCAGAATCTGAGTTGGAGTCAATAATCCCTTTCCCTCGAGCTCTTATGGGTGGAAAGAAGAAAACTAACAAAATCCAAAAAGATGACCCTGAGATGGTAGAGTTCTGTAACAAACATATCAAGGTCACAATTCCTTTTGACAAGTACGTGGAGATGACACCTGTATTTCAGAAATACCTTAAGGTGAGATGCACACCTACTAGGGTTAGCAGGAAGACCAAAAGCCGTGTTGAGAAAAACGTCCTATTAGTAGCCACGACGTATGCGATAAAGAACTCGTTTCCAAGGAAATGAAGAGACATGGGTGCACATTATGTGGTGAGTCATGTCGATGACATTGCATTTGCACGCACTCTCCTAGACAACGGCTCCTCAATCAACTTAATGCCTACAGTCCTCTCTGAGCGGCTTAATCTCAGACCTCTTAGGAAATCTAGAGCCCTCCTTCAGTTCGCTGATAAATCAACCAAGAGGTCTCAAGGAGAATTGAGGAATGTTGTCATCAAAGTCGAGGGTCAAGAATACATGGTGGACTTTACTGTCCTAGATATGGAAACCCCTCGTAATTGGAGAGATTCCCATATCATCGTAGGGAGACCCTTCCTCAAAACAGCAAAGGCCTTGTTTGACTACAAGATCGGGAAGATCCAGCTCCAAACTCCAGGCGGAGATGAGGAACTTAAGATGAAGCAAACCAGATGGTAGAGACCGGATTCCGAATCCAGGACCGAGTACTCTTCATCCGAAGCATACTGTGACTATGTAGACACAGTTGGGCCATGGAGGCAGAACCCAACCATCACCAATGAGTCCCTCCCCTCTGGAGATGATCTAGTGCATGAGTTAGTTGCGAGGTCCATAGAAACGAGTACAGCTCAGAACCTATATTCCCCTACATCTTCGATGTCTTAGAGGCCCAGCTGGTCCTGTCAGTCCTTCCATCTTTAGGACAATCAGAAGATGAGGATGACGAGTCAGACGTGGCTTTTGTCGATTGCATGGAAACCTTTGACGATCCGACTCCAGAGCTGAAGGACTTGGTGGCAGTAATTTCAGAGACAGATCCAACCACTTTCAACATTGAACCAGATTCGATTGAGCCAGACTTCCTAGACGACCACACATTACCTAAGCTCAAGCCTTTACCCACAACACTAAAATATGCCTTCCTTGCGGGTCAGGAGAAGAAATATCCGGTCATCTTCAGTTCGCGATTGACCAAGGAGCAGAAATCTTGCTTGCTAGAGATCCTGGAGAAAAACCGCAAGGCGATAGGCTGGAGCATTTCCGATCTCCACGGGATAAATCCCGCTCTGTGTTCGCACCATATCTACTTGGAGAATGAAGCTAAAACCTCTCGTGAATTCCAATACCGTTTGAATCCAAATTTACGAGAGGTAGTGAAGAAGGAGATAGAGAAATGATGCAATGTGGGTTTCATTTATCTCATCTCCGACTCTAAATGGGTGGCCCCGATCCATGCTGTCCCGAAAAAGTCGAGAATTCAGACGACCATCAACGAGGATGGAGAGGAGATCGTGACGCGAGTGCCCATGTCGTGGCACGTCTGTGTGGATTACAGACGCCTGAATGCTGCGACGAAGAAGGATCATTTCCCCCTACCGTTCATTGATTAGATCCCAGAGAGACTAGAGGGGAAAGAATTCTTCTGCTTCTTGGATGAGTTCTCAGGCTACAATCAAGTAGCCATATCTCGAGAGGACCATGAAAAAAACCACGTTTACATGCCCCTTTGGTACCTATGCTTTCAGGCGCATGCCCTTTGGGTTATGCATTGCTCCAGGTACTTTTCAAAGGTGCATGATTGCTGTATTCGTCGAAATGGTCGGCGAATTCCTGGAAGTCTTCATGGATGACTTCTCGATCCACGGCGATTCCTTCGATTCCTGTCTTAGGAATCTGGACCGAGTCCTCAAAAGATGTTGTGAGGTTAATCTGGTGCTCTTCTGGGAGAAAAGTCACTTCATGGTGACGGAGGGCATTGTGTTGGGGCATGTCATCTCCAAGAGAGGAATGGAGGTTTACCCTACCAAGGTGGATGTGATCAGACGACTCCAGCCACCAACCAACGTCGAGCAGTTGCAGTCGTTCCTCGGGCATGTCGGATTCTATCGAAGATTTATTAAGGATTTTTCTAATATTTCCCGACCGCTAACTGAGATTTTAGGCAAAGACATAGAGTTTATTGTTGATCATAAATGTCTTGAGGCCTTTAAGCTACTGCAAGGAATGATCATGGACGCCCCGATCCTACATGCCCCAGATTGGTCTCTACCTTTTAAGATCATGACGGACGCATCAGATTTTGCTATTGGGGTTGTGTTAGGACAAAGGAGGGATGGCATCCTGTTTGCAATTCACTACGCAAGCAAAGTGCTTGATACCGCTCAGTGTAACTATACAGTTACGGAAAAAGAGATGCTTGTGGTAGTGTTTGCCATGGACAAGTTCGGATCTCACTTATCAGATCCAAGGTAATTGTGATCGCCGACCATACGGCACTACGATATTTGATAGAAAAGAAGGACGCGAAGGCATGTCTTCTTCGGTGGATTTTGCTTATTCAGGAGTTTGATTTGGATATTCGTGATAAACCTGGAAAGAAGAACGTAGTAGCCGATCATCTCTCCCGTCTCAAAGATCTTAATACTTCCGAGGATACACCAATTCGAGACTCCTTCCCTGACGAGTCGATTTTTGTTGTCGACTCACTCTCATGGTATGCTAATATCGTGAACTATCTTGTCTCCAAGAAGGTTCCTGAGGATTGGCCTAAGAGCCACATTGATCGACTGAAGTAGGATGCTAGACACTACCATTAAGAGGATTCGATCCTTTTCTTTGAAGGACCGGATTGTGTTTGGAGACGGTGTATTCCTCAGGAGGAATACCATAATGTTCTTTCTTTATGCCACAGATTGGAGGCAGGAGGACACCACTCCAGGAAGAGGATCGCATGGAAGGTACTTTAGTGTGGCTTTTACTGGCCGACTCTGTTTTGCGATGCCATCACCTTTGCGAAGTCGTGCCCTATATGCCAGAGAATGGGAGGAACCATTGGTTCCAAAGATGAGAAGCCGATGCAGCCTGTCATCATTGGTGATGTCTTTGACACCTGGGGCATCGATTTCATGGGCCCATTCCCTGTGAGCCACGGATTCGAGTACATCCTTCTTGCGGTAGACTACCTGTCTTGGTGGGTGGAGGCTATCCCAACCCGAGCCGCAGACAGCAGGACTGCCTGTAAATTCATCAGAGATCATATCATCTCTAGGTTCGGGATCCCCAAGATGTTGATATAAGATGGGGGTAGCCACTTTGTAAACAGAGATGTGAAGAAACTTCTGAAGGACTACGGTATCGAACACCATGTCGCCAGTCCTTACCACCCACAAACTAATGGTATGGATGAGGTGTCAAATAGGGAGATGAAAACTATATTGCAAAAGCTTGTCCACCCAAACAGGAAGGACTGGTCTCAGATCTTGGATCAAGTCCTATGGGCTTATAGGACAGCTTACAAGACACCGTTAGGAACTCCCCATTCCGAATGGTATTTGGAAAGCCGTGCCATTTGCCCGCAGAGTTAGTGCATAAATCAGAATGGGCAATCAAGAAGTTCAACTGAAACACGCACCTGGGGCAGAAGCAGAGAGAAATGGATCTGAATGAGCTTGTGGAAGTCTGAAACCGTGCATATGACAACAGTTTGGTGTACAAGGACAAGGTTAAGCATTGGCACGATAGATATATCAGACGAAAGACCTTTGTTCCTGGACAGAAGGTATGGTTGTTTAATGCAAGGCTAAAGATCTTCCAAGGCAAGTTGAAGTCCAAGTGGATGGACTTATTTGTTGTCCGCATGATGCATGATAGTGGATGTGTCGAGATCTCAAATCTCGCAGATGACGCACTAACATTCCTAGTGAATGGACAATTGTTGAAGCACTTCGTCGAATTCAATAAGCAGTTAGTCCATGTTGAGGAGATTATATTCATGTGCAAGACAGATACAACAGATACACTTCGAGCCACGCATGAGACCTTGCAGTAGTGAGCTCTTGCCATCAGCAGCATCTTGAAAGATTCAGACCGATACCCTTGTATATACCCATCATTATTGTACATTCTGCTCTCTTCCACGACTCAAATGACCCATCCCAGCTTCATCTATCTCCATCTATGACTATACTTAGGATGGCCAGATCCAAAGTATAGGGAGAATGAGCCACCTGAGTCTGTTCTATGTACATCCTCCAGATCATGTTGGTCCTCATACTCACTCCAGTCCTATACTTAGGCTGACCTGAGCCTAAGTATAGGGGGGACCGATGCATGCCTTGTATATATTCATCCCTTTCTCTTCTTGACCTCGTATGCCCCATTTTTGACCCTCTTCTACACTTAGGCTGCCAGAGCCTAAGTATAGGGGGGCAGGACGACTTCTATACATTTTGTCTCCCTTGGCTCCCTTACGCTTAGCACGAGCTATGTCTTTTTCATTGCTTTTCGTGCTTTGAGGACATAGTATACGCTAAGTATAGGGGGATGTGTATATATTACATATATACTTTACCCATATCTCATACTTTCACGTATTTTATGAATGTATTACTTAATAATTACGGGATGGGTAAAATTAGAGAAGTGGAGAATTTTTTTTGTAAAATACACTTGTATAATCTGTATAATACTTATAAAACTCTTGTGAAATGTTGTAACGTAGGAGGCACACCAAATTCTCATAAAATATTTTCATAATAATAATAAATAAAATAAAAATATATGAAAAATTCAAAGGCTTCTTATTGTACTCTTGCACATCATCTCTACATCTGAAAAGAAAAGAAACGGATTCTTGCATCTCATTCATCTACATAGCATGTCATCTGCACCTCTCATCTGCATATCTTGCATATGCAAGGTGAAAAGCTAGTGGATTCTGAACCAAGTTATGAATAGATGTTGAGGATGGACTTGATTTGACCTTAATCCACCTAATTTCAGAGGAACCTTATGGGAACTGGAGTTAAGATTTCTCAGGTCAAGTGACTTAATTCTTTGAGTCCGCAAGTCTATGTTCACATGTCATCTTGATTAGTCTAAGTAGAATATCTCGTACACACGCATGATTCTTTTAGACAGTGACCTAACTTGGACAAGCACAATGCACGTAGCTCTTCATTGATGAGTTGGTGAGGATGTAGAATCCTTTAGCTCGGAGTAGCACAAGGGTGGAAACATCCGTCATCATCTAGGGAGGGTAGTGCATCTCAACCTAGTTTGATGGTGTTGACGTCTGAGGATAGGACGTTGTGGGTTGCAATAATGCTTCAAAAGAGGGATAGTCTACTGGCTCAAGAGGAAAAACTCCTGATGTTCATGTTGCACCTTGTATATAGTTCGAAAAGAAAAAAAAGAAAAAAAATGCAAGAACTCCAAAAAAGTAGACTGGACAAATAGAAAACAAAATACCTGTCAGAGAATGTATATTAGCAAGAAGTCTGCAGCTGGATGACTTGGCTACACTGGTCAGGCATCCCGGGATAGGTAGCTACACTGGCTACCGTCTATTCTTTTCTCTACCCCCTCCTCTTGATCTGGTTGCACTTGAACTTAGAAGGGAATACTCCGCTCCTCGAGGAAAGAGTTACTGGACTGGGTAATTAGAGTTACCTTGTTAGAGGAGGCTGCTTCTGAGCCATTTCTGATGTGGAGAGTTGCATTTCACTTACACAGTACAAGTAAGAATCATAGTCATCAGAAATTTGCATCTGAGGATTTGTTCTGACCTGACTGTTGAAGCGTATTGAATAGAAGACTTGTGGAACTTGAAGTGTGTTAGGTCTTAAGTTCAGATCCCAATAAGGTTCCGCCACACAATTAATCCAAAGGTTGAGTCAAGCTCCATTTTCACCTTTTGTTCATGACCTTGGTATGGAACCCAATCTCATTTCACTCTTGCATTTCATTTTAGTTGCTCGGGGACGAGCAAGTTTTAAGTATAGGGGGTTGATGAATCTGTGATTCATCACTCTAAAAGTTGAAAATAGAGCTTTGTTCCCGAGTAATTAGAGGCGTATTTCTACTTATATTGCATAATTAGCATTCATGCATGCAAGCATAATGTCTGCATTTTAGCATTCAGATTTGCATTAAATAAGAAGCTATTTTCACTTTTAAATATTCACATGTATATTAGCTAAAATACCCTTTATGTATATATTTTATACTAACTCCAAATTCAATAAAACTAACTCTATAGTGTATATATTACTAACACTAATTAAAGGAAAATATCAAAAAATATATATATACTTGCAAAATTGACCAATAAAATCCCAATCCAAATTTGAAACTAGGAGTCTTAAAATGCACATATTTTCCTCATACAGTGTCTGAACTAGGACTACTCACTTTCAGATTAATACACATCAAGAGACCTTTAAAATGAGACTAATTTCATTCAATTCGGAGCTCGTATGCAAAACTTGGGTTTTTGGGTCCCCTTGTATACTACATATATGTATATTTGTACTCTTTTATTTTTGTATCATATTTGACCTCATCTCCATTTTTTGTTAACATGAAACTTGTAGATCTCATCGAGATCTACAACTTTCATGTTTTGAGTTTTTCCAAATTCAGCCATTTAACCCCTCAAAAAGCAAAATCTTTTTGCAATAATCTAATTGGGCCACATGGCTCTTTCTGGTTGAGCCACGTGGCCCGGCCCCTTTGACCTGTCCGCCAGCGCCCCTGTTCATTGGATCTCTTCTTAATCCAACGGTCCAAATATCTCCACGCACGCCCTTTGTTCCCCACCGTCTGATCATGCCCATCTCACAACTTGATCTTCACCGTCCACGGTCGCTTCGATCTCCATCGACCGATCAATCCCCAGATCTCATCACAGCCTTCCCTCGACGCCTTCACCTACGCCCGCCACGTGTCATTTTCCGTAGCCCTCTGATCCCACCACTTCGATGTAATCCAAGCCATCCCCTTACGCCCTTCTCCTGGTCGTTGGATCATGGCCGTTGGATCACTCGATCCAACGGTCAAGAACCCGTCTTCAACCTCCAGACGCTCTCTCTCCCATTATCTCCACCTCGCGTGCTTGCCTCCCCCTTCCTATTTTCAGCCCCACTCCAGCCGTTCTCTCCACCCCCTATCACCTCCATCTCGTAGCCCATTACACCCTTATCCTCGCCGACCTCCACAATCCCTCGCATACGTCGCTCCATGACCTTCACGATCCTCGTCGCGTAGTCATCTGAACCCTCACCTCCTTCCTATAAATACTCCATCTCCAGTCACCTTCAAGCCCATCCGCCACTACAAAGAGATTCCCCTAGCTCCTACCTTCCTATTGGTGACAGCAATTCAGCAAGAAGTCGAGCGATGATGGCTGAAATCCCTCCGACGAGATCCACGGCCAACTCCGTCGTGTTGTAGCTTCCTTCGTAAGCTGCACGAGCTCAGGTCTACTACCGGCCTTCGAGCGACGACCAGGAGCCCCGATCCGAGCTCCATTCCCCACGTAGCAACCTCCATCGCCCCCTCCGATCTTTTTCTGTTCTCTTCACTTTTCTCCTATTTTATTCGAATCCTCCGTGTATCTTCACCCCCTTCTGACCATCCTCCGAGCTCCGCCTCGGAGTTGGCACCTTCGTGCCACACTCCATTCACATCGACGACACACTCCACTTTACTCCAACGCCAGCTCCGCCACCTTGGCGGAGCTCGATCACCGGACCCCCAATCACTCACAATCACTCCACGTATACGTTGCACACCTCGGATATCTATATAACCCCCTACAGGTACCCTCTCGATCATTGGTCGGAACTTCATCGGAGCTCAGCTCGAGCTTCACTCTCCCCGGTCTCCAGTTCGTCTCGGCCTCAGTCGAGACCTCCAGCAGCTACCTGACGCTTCCACGATCCTCCCCAGCTCCTTAGCAACCTCCGGTGAGCTTCATCGATGATCCGAGGAGAAGGCGGAGCTCAAGACCCTTTGCCGGAGCACAGCCCCCTCCGTCGTAGGAGGCAGAGGACCGTTGGGCACGAAGTCCAATAGCAGTCCGATCCCCTTGATCGGACGGATCGAAGCCATCCATGTCGCCATCAGCTGCTGCCGTTGGATCGGGAGGATCCCACGGTCCAGAGCATGCCACGTCACCTCTTTCCCCACGCTCTAGACGCCATTGTATCACTTTCGATATGACGGTTGTTGACCGTTCACGCCTTATTCTCTGGAGCCAACCACCGCCGTTGATCTTCATCAGATCCAACGGATCCAGTCGCGCCACGCCTCAAGTTCCATTAACCGTTGGATACTCACTCGATCCCACGGTCCACATCGAGCCACGTCGCCAGATCCGAGCCTCTTCCTCGACAACTAGGCTCGGATCCATCGAAGCTAGCCGAGCCTCCTTCCGAGCCAAGTCCGAGCCTCAAGAGTCACTTGAACCTCGACCAAGCCTCTGAAGTCCACCGAGCCTGGGGTCTCCACGTGATCTGCACGTGCGGCTGGGCAATTTACAGCGAGGCCCCTAGAGGTTTCCATATTTGCATTCCAGTCCCTGCCAGGAGCCCCCACGTGAGGAGCACGTGTGTTGTGGAAAATTTGCATCCACCCCCTCAACATTATAGGTAATTGCATATTAGTCCCGGTCAGCACGTTTTATTTTTATCAATTTTATTTCCTGTAATTGCATTTATACCCCTGTCTTTGCACGCATATTTAGGCACTCATTTTAATTTATTTTTCAAGTTTGAAAACTGCATTGTGTAGCTTACTTTGTCCTCTTTCATATGTGACACTGGCACATTTTTGTATGATCAGTGAATTTTTCTATTA